>CM069242.1:11192295-11517664 GCA_035582765.1 Acer negundo
AGAGGATTTCTCTTCGGGCACTTCTTCACGGTCGACAAAACTGATTCATGGAGGTACGCGATTCGATTCGATAGACGCGCTCATTTAAATTTCGTAAATGTGACTTGCTTTCGGTTTGATTGTTCGCTTTTTAGCTTCATAAAAGAAGTGATTTTGAAAATTTAAAAGTTACATTAACAAAACATGTTATTATTCATTTATTTGTGATTGGCTTCGCCGTTTTTTCTTTATTTGAGAATAAAATTGACTGTTTATAGTTTGACGGATTAGCTGAATTTGAAAGCCTATATAATGTATGTGAATTATTGAATAATTAAATGTGTTTGATGAGAAATTGAGAATTTAAAGATTCTGAAGAAATGTATGACAATGAGAAACTACAATGATCGACACAATCTATGATTGTTTACCTGTAGATTTTTCTCTGTTAGTTATTATATATTCATTTATCTGAAAAAGATTGTGTTTCCATTAGAGTCTTTCGTTTCGATTCTTCAATCTTGTAGGACTGAAAAAATATGGGAGAATTATTTGATGTTGAAATTGAATTCATCTTCGTCTATTATAAAATATTGTCTTGAATGGCTCCAAATGTTTTCTTTTTTCTTATAATCATTAACTTTGTAGGAGTCCGTTACTTGGAGAAAGCTGTGTTTAATCTTGACTATGGGCAGCTGAGGTTGGTATTCCATGCGCTTGAGGAGCGTAAACAGATGATCGACAATGCACCTCACCTCTGCCATGCTTTGCCATGCATGACACCCTGTTTTGACTGGTTTGAGGTAGTATACTTCTGGATGGGATTGAAAATGTATGATTTGGTCGCAGGACGACGCTTGTTACATTTATCCAGATACTATTCTACTCAAGAGTCTACTGAGCTCTTCCCTACTCTTGCAAAGATGGGCAAAGATAGAAACTTGAAGGGTACAGTGGTGTACTATGATGGGCAGATGAATGACTCGCGTGTTAATGTTGGATTAGCAGTGACTGCTGCGTTAGCTGGTGCTGCAGTGCTTAACCATGCAGAAGTTGTATCTCTTATTAAGGACGAGTCTAGCCAGCGGGTTATAGGTGCTCGAATTCGAAACAATATATCAGGTACACCAAGCTCTTCCCGTTCAACAAAATTATGTTAGCTATAAACTTCTGTTTGTTATAGAGTGTTATTTTTCTTCTTTTCTTTTTCTTTATATATATATTTTTTTCGTGTATTCACATGAAATTAATATAATTGATCCAATTCCCTCAGGTATTTACTTGTCTATTTCTTTGGTTCTTTTACCTAAGAATAGAAGGAAAAACAGCAAATAATATAAGCATTATGAGATATTAAAAGATCATTCAATTGTCTCTGTTATGAATTTTGATTTCCGTTTTTGAGAAAATTGTGAGGTTCTTGTTGATGAATGTGCTCATTATCTTTAGCTGGAAAGCTTTTACCATATTGCTTTTTCTCATTGTCTTTTTCTTTATTTGTGTGATTTGATTAACCCAAATATACATTTACTTATCACATTGCTTTTTGTTTCATATATCTATTCCCATTGGCTATAAAAATCTTTGGCACACACCCATCACTTTACACGGATGTTTTTTTCAAGTCTCCGATATATCATCCTCTAGGACTCCAAGAAGTTTGTGCATTTTTTATTTTTTATTTTCTTAAATTTGCAAGAGCTTAATATTTATCACTTGGGACTTTCAAGCTTAAACTTTTGGTTCTATGGTTTTCTAATGTAGTATCATAGCTTGTTTTTCCGGGAGGTGTTGGGTTCAATTACCCCATCATGATTGTAATGTGTTTGCTATATGAATTTATTTTCTAAATCTCTGTTAGTGTTTTACCTTGAACCAAGCATAAAGCCCATTGGTCTTGCATGTGAAGGAGCGTATTATAGCTCAATACATTCGTTTGGTCTTTGGACCTTTTCTTGCAAACTCAAGCTTTTAACAACTTTTAACTTTTCCTCATCTATTTATGTGAGAATAATATTCATATACAAAGTTATGATGTTTAATGATAAAATGAATAAATGATGAAAGAATAACATGCCCAAACAAATATATTTTCCTATCCAATGGTTTTTATGGAACTTGATTTGCAAAAAAGTAGGAGTTTGAGCATACATGAAGCCGGTGAATTAATCTTGACTCAATTTTGAGTTGTGGATTATCATAAATGACAACATAACCATCATTTAATGATAAAATGTTGAGACAATAACATGCCCAAACAAATATAATTTACTATCCGATGGTTTTCATGAAATTTAATTTACAAAAATGTGGGAGTTTGAGCATAGATGAAGCTAGTGAATTAATCTTAACTCAAATTTGAGTTGTGGACTATCATATAAGACTAAGTAACCACCATGATTTCTCTTTCAAGACATGAACTTTTTATTCATCTTAAAACACTACAAACACTAGATGTGTATGTGTCTGATTGTTCGGGCATGTGTATGTGTCTGATTGTTCGGGCATGTGTATGTGTCAGTGGACATCAGTCAATAATGTGCAGTACAAGTTATATGAAAATGAAAATCATTCATTTTCAATCTATGTATAACCTCATTATCGTCAACATTATTCTAATATACTAAATTAATTTAGTAGTAAATTCGACCCAAAGGCTATTAGGTGTGGGGTTAAACACTAGTATAAGTTGCCTACCACTTGCTTAACCCAATAGGTACCTTTCCTCTTCCATTACAAGCTCAAAAATGGTTCAACTAAATCAGCCTGGTTTGTAGAATAGAAACTTAACCAAAGAGAGGAACTGTTTTCAGCAACAGAAATAATATGTTTGTGGTTCTCTCTTGCATGATCAGTTGCTTTATTATTGCCCTGATTCTTCTCTCTCTCATTTCATGCACACATTTTAATACCAACAATGCATATCAGTTTTTCATCTTCAGCATTTAATGTTCTTGACGTGTAATGTTGATGTACCAATGGTTACTAAATCTGTGTCATAACCCTTGTGTTAACAGGGAAAGAATTTGATACCTATGCAAAAGTTGTTGTGAATGCGGCTGGTCCATTTTGTGACTCTGTAAGGAAATTGGCTGACAAAAATGTACAACCAATGATCTGTCCTAGCAGTGGTGTACATATTGTTCTCCCAGATTACTATTCTCCGGAAGGAATGGGTTTGATTGTTCCTAAAACTAAAGATGGACGTGTTGTTTTCATGCTGCCATGGTTGGGAAGAACAATTGCTGGCACTACAGATTCTGACACTATCATCACTTTGCTTCCAGAACCACATGAGGATGAGATTGAGTTTATACTGGATGCCATCAGTGATTACCTTAACATCAAGGTACTTGCTTTCAGCCAACAAATTGATTCATTGAGCATGTGTGTGTGGCAATTTTTTATTTTGTAGTGTTTTTTTGGGAAATTATTTTTATAAAATAAAATTAGGTCTACATGCTATCTTGCTTCATTGGTGGCTTCTTTGTCAAAGGACATATTTTAGAATTTCATAATAAAATCTAGCAAATACCATTCTGGATCTTGGTCGAAGCATGGTGACTTAAAATATCTTGATCGATGCATGGTGACTTAAAATATCTTGATGTAACCTTTTTGTCATCATTTTGAAATTATATATGATATGTATGAATATTGTTCCTGCAAAAGCTCAACAAGAAATAAATATGAAAGCTGATACTTTTTGCCAACTTGGAATGGTTACATCTGGACTTTTCTTGTAGATAGCTTATTATTTTGCCATCACTTTTAAAGATTGAGAGCCCTTATGCCATTCTATTTTATCTTTATTAATTTTCATGCTTTGTGTGTAATGCAAGAAATTTTTCTCGTGGGGGAGTGAAAAATCTACTCCTAAAATAAGTTCTTATACTCTTCATTATAAACTGTTGAAATGCTCAACTTATTGCATTTTTCATTGTCATGATGTCAACAAAATGAAAACATCTGAAATAAGTAGAGATTTATTTTGTTAATCCACAACTATGGGTATGAGAAATTTGGAAATGAATTCATCACTGCCCATCATTAAAGTAACATATTGAGACAATGAGACTTGTCAACAAAAAACTGTATGTGCTCTTTCAAGTTATTGTTTAATATGAAAGTCCTCGATAAACCAATAAACAACTGTTTACTTTGATACCAAAGGACATGGTACCAGACATATATGTTTTAACCAGCCTTATACTCTTTTTGTTATCTATCCTAAACTGTTAAATATGTTATTATCTGATTATACTTTATGGTAGCGTCGGTTTTATGGAACTCTGTTGCACTCACATTAGACAAATTAAAGCTAGTTTGTTCAGTTTTAGGCATCTCTGGAATTGAGCTATACATTTAAAAAAAAAAAAAAATTTCTAATCAGCCTACAAACCTGCATCTTGAGGTAATAACAATTCCACCGGTTCACCCAAACAATGTAGGAAACTATGATGGCAGATAATGTGGTATATACTAAAAAAGAATGGTATGATTTGCAATGCATTTACACAGTACTACCAACACGTATTGGACCTGCATTTTCACCTGCAGGTTTACATGGAGTTTGAGTTTGCATGGTATGTACTAGTGAAGCCTATCATGTCTGCATGTCCAGTTAGGTCAAACTGAATAATTTGAGCTTACAGTGGAGGGATACGTGTAATAATATGGTCAGAAAGATGGATCATTGCACTAACTCATGGCTTATTAGTTTCTATGTCACTGTAGAATAAAATAAAAAAATAGGCAATTGTTTAAATATCATCCTATATAATTCTTTGCTTTGCTTACTGGATAACATGTGTAAATTTAAATCATTAAGCCAATTAGTGCTGGTGACTAAGTTTACCTTATTCTCTTTTTCTTTCTTACTCAGTCTGCTTGTGGATACTAAAGTAATGGTGAAAAAATTAGGTACGACGCACAGATGTTCTTTCTGCTTGGAGTGGTATCCGCCCATTGGCCACAGATCCATCAGCAAAGAACACTGAGAGTATCTCCAGGGATCATGTCGTATGTGAAGAGTATCCCGGATTGGTCACAATTACTGGTGGAAAGTGGACTACTTACCGAAGGTAATGTTTAATCAATTAAACTCATAAGTGTCTTTTTAGATAATCTTGGAGGAAAGCGAGGATGTGGAGGCATTTCCTATCTGTTGCATGTGAAGTGGTATTGATATCTCATTTAGTAAGCTGTTATATATGTAAGTGGTGGAATTTATCTTCTCAAATTGGACCCTTAATCAAATTTTCACCATGCCATAGGCTTTTTCAGTAAAGGGTTCTGTTTTGCAAGTCCACTCCTCTTCATCCCCCTTGCCTCTTCGTTTTACTTTCGTTGTAGTTGGTGCATTATTTTTGTGCTTACTAGAACTCGTTTCAGCATGGCAGAAGATGCAGTTAATGCTGCTATAAAGTCTGGAAAACTGAGTCCAACCAATGAATGTATAACTCAAAACCTGCGGCTTATTGGTGGAGATGGATGGGAGCCTTCATCTTTTACGGTTCTTGCTCAACAATATGTACGCATGAAGAGGACATATGGTGGTAAAGTTGTTCCAGGTGTTATGGACACTACTGCTGCAAAGCATTTGTCCCATGCTTATGGGATACTGGCAGAACGTGTGGCTGCCATAGCTCAGGTTCATTTGTTTTTCAGCTCGTTTTTGAAGTTTTGATAGTGTTTTTCTTTTTGTTTGCACAGGGAGTTTCTGTTAAATGCAGTTTTTGATTTTTGGTACTTGTTGCAGTGCATGGCTTTAAAATGTGTCAAAAATATTCATTTAATCAGTTTTCGAGATATAGAATTTTTATCTCTTTCCTGGTTCTCTTTAGGCGAAATTTAAATATATGTCAAGATAGTCACACTGACATCCTAAAAATGCATGGTATGAGAACCTATTACACAATTCTGTAGAATTAGTTTTTCTCTGCTTTCTATTTGTTTAATATGCTATTTTAGACTTTTGGTATGTAACAACCTTGCTTGGCGGGACAAGCGGACCCCCATACTTTAGATATGATGAGCATGCTATATATGTTAGAACAGGATGATTCTGTGTACGAGTGTTCTGGATCATGCGAGTATGACTAACATATTAGATACTTGTTTGAATGTATAGGATGAAGGTCTGGGGAAGCGGTTGGCTCATGGATACCCTTTTCTAGAGGCTGAGGTTGCCTACTGTGCTCGGAATGAGTACTGTGAATCAGCTGTAGATTTCATTGCTAGGAGATCTCGGCTTGCATTCCTTGACACTGATGCAGCACAGCGGGCATTGCCACGCATCATTGAGATATTGACTGCTGAACACGGTTGGGATAAGTCAAGGCAGAAGCATGAGTTACAGAAGGCTAAAGAATTTTTGGAGACTTTCAAATCCTCAAAAAACGCTCAGTTCCATGACGGGAAACACCAATAGTAAGCACCGACAAACCTTTACTCTTGTTCCAGTTTATGCAGGAGCCCATAATTAATTTTTCATCACTTTTCACTCTGTCTTAGGGTCCGGAGTTCTGGCAAGCTAATTTTTGTGGAGCCTTTTTTTTGGCTTTCTAAGTTTATGAGGAAGTTTTAACTGCTTGGTGCATCAGACGATAATAATAATATGAAAAACGGTCGACTCCCCGAAGCCTGCATCACAAGTTACTACTAAAAAAATATTTATAAATATTTTTCAAAAAATAATATTTATAAATATTTTTTTAAATAACAACTTTTTTCGCAGTATAACTTGTGGACTTTTTGTTCATCACATTGCTGATTTTATTTTCTATAGATTGAAATAGATAATTCATTGATTGATTATAGTTTCCTCTTTTTTGAAATAAATTGCAGTCTTAAGATTATATTGTTGTGAAGTTGTTACATCTCCAGTACTGATGACTGCTGGCTCGTGTATTTTTAATAAAGCGATCCGAGTTAATTTGATTTGTCTGCTTCTGGATTACTTACTTGTCTTATTCTTTACGTGTAGATGATGTTAATTAATTATACAAATTCGTATAATTATGATTGTTGGGGGAATTGCACAAACATTTCCTAAGGTTTGGTTTGGAAAAATGACACGGATATGGCAGTTTTAGCCAATATAAACACTAATTTCCTTTGGACTTTTTAAAAATGTTGCACATACATCCCTTGCCGTTAGATCTCTTCCGGTTAATACGTTAGATCTCTTCTGTTAACTATTAACCGAAAAAGGTAAAAATGTCAATTACCCATTGTTAATAGACTCAGTCGTATCCATTAAATTAAAAGGTATATTAAATAAATATTTTAATAAGGATATTAACATTCAATGAATTTTTCTTCATTGGAATAGTATTTTATTCGGTGAAAAGACTTTCCCTATTCTATCACATTGTTTGTAGTGTGTTTGGTGCCTTAAACCTTGGATTTTCTTCTGGGTTAATTAGACAAACATCCCATGAGTTTAGGTAATATGGCACTCATATTCAACTTTTCTTTTAATTGCACAAACCTCCCCTAAACAACCTTGAACACCGTTAGACATAACCTTTGACTAATTTCAAAGTGTGAAAAGTTAAAATCATCCCTAAGTATTAATCTAGAGCTAAGATGACATGACATTTGAGAAACTATAAATTTACCCCAAATAGTAACGTAATTAAAAGAACCCTGATGAAAACATTAAATAAAAAATGAATTCCACATCCATCTCTCTCTCTCTTTCTCTCTCTCATATCTTCCTTTTCAATTTTTGTTTTTTATTTTATTTTATTTTATATATTTAAAAAAAAGAGTAATTGACATCAATGCCCCTAAAGTGTACATGAATTTGTATGTTACCCCATAAAGTTTTTTTTTTTAGACATTAAAACCCCCGAACTATAGTTTATTGGTAAACAGTTGGGTTTAATCCCCCCCACCCCCCGAGAGGATGCATCTATAGTCGGGAGGGTTCAATGCCTAAAAAAAAAGTTTAGAAGGAAACATAAGAATTTACGTACACTCCAGAGGGCATTGGTGCCAATTACTCTTAAAAAAAAAAAACAGATAGGAAAATATATTTTTTAACAATTTTGTTTAATTTTTTATTTAAAAAAAATTAATGACACGTGTTAAAATTTTATTGGATTACAAATACAAATTCCACACTTATAGTTTTGTACACTTTTGGGGTTATTTTTATAATTATTATCTGGGTAGATTTATAGTTATAGAAACACTAGGGGTTCCTACGAGTTTTAATTATTTTATTGTGTAAAAGGACGGTTTTGTCCCTAGATCATCCATAGACCATTAAATTGACAGTTAGTCAACTTTTTTCAAGGGAGGCTTGTGCAATTAAATGAAAATTTGAATATGAATGCAATATTGTCTAAACTCATGGGATGTTTGTGCAATTAACCCTATTCTTCTTTAGCCAAAAAAAATACTACACTTTGAAACTCTCACATAAAAAAGAATGCTAAAAGTATGTCACCAAAAACACAAAACAAAAACTCTCTGACTTCTTGGTTTCAATTTGTTTGAAGACTAAAAACCTAGTTGTGTGGCTGGAGGCCTTCATCCTATTCAAACAATTTTGATAAAATTTTAAGGTAAGTTATTACTCTAATAATTTGATAAATTGTTATTACACTGAAGTTTTGTAAATATATATATATATATATATATATATATATGTTTGATTTTGACAGAGATAAGAAGTTTGAATGGGTTTTTAGGAAAGTGTTTGTGCGAACAACATGTATCTGTGTTACCTTTTTTTTTTGTTTTTTTTTTTTAAAGAGAAATGAGGGAGAGATCTGTGTGTTGTCTATGGTTTTTCGTAATTGGTTTCGGGGTTGATGTGTAACAAAGTTTTTTGTTTTTTGGATTGTTTGTATTTGATATTCTACAAATTTTGGGGATTTTTTTTTTATATTAAGTTTGATGATGGTTCAGCAAGTACGCTTGTTTTTTATTTTTTGTTTTTTGTTTTTTTTTTTTTTTTATCTTTAACTCGAATGTTTTTTAGTTTTTTTTTATTGGATTGTTTGTATTTGATATTCTACAAAATTTGGGTATTTATATATATATATATATATATATATTAATATAGGTTGATGTTGGTTCAGTAAGTGTGCGTATTTTTTTTATATAAAAAAAAAACTCAAATGTTTTTTTTTTTTTTTTTTAAACTCAAATTTGTTTTTAGTTTGAAAAGTTTGTAATTGCTCTTATTAGTTGATTTTTTTTTTTTAATAAAAGCTTTAATATGATTATTTTGTTTGTCATTATATGAGTTACTTTTACAAGTTTTTACTTCTTGGTTTTGTGTCGTTTGTTGTAATATTGACTGTAATTTCATACAATTTCGTATGTTATTTTAGTGTACTGTAAAAATTGGTTTTAAGTGTTTGAGTTATAGTTCATTGGTTGTATTTGGAAGTATATGGTTAAACTTTTTAGACTTGGATTGTTATGTATGTACATAAATTTTTCCTTTTTGTAAATGGAATTTCTTTATATAGACTGCCTTTTTTTTTTTAGTATAGTGTTTAAATTCTTTGTGGGTGTGGTTGCATATTTGAATGAAAATTGTGTACAATGTTTAAGTTTTCAATTTACGGTCTATTTCAATATGTGCAGGGTTAAGATGATAGGGCCTATAGTTATTAGTGCAAAGTTTGTGGGCACATAGATTGAAATATTGAATACAATGTTTTGGAACCAAAAAGCCACAGTTTGGCAGCTCTATAGGCTGATGTTTATGTTATGACTTATTCTAACTTTCCTAATCCTATCAAGAAGTTCACAACTGAAGCCATATTACCTTGGAATGGGAAACATATTGATAGGGATTTGCATGATATAATTCTATGTAGGACTTGTACATTAGTAGCATATCAATGTTCAACTTTATGTTGTTTAATCAATACTTATAAATGAAGTTTGTTTATTGGATTTTATTTGAATATATGGAAATTTAATTTCATGCTAAATGAGGAACATGTTACTGTAAAATGTTAAATGAAGAACATGTTCTTCCAAAAAAAAAAAAAAAAAGAGTTTGATATGCATTGCCATGATACCTTTTATATAGGCTATGTTTTTATGACCCTTGCCGTTCAACGGTCATCTTGGTTCAGTAGCTAAATGGCTTTTCAAAATCTTATAATTTATTATAATTTTAAAAGGCATAATTGTCTTAAAATTTTATATAATTATCAATGCATAAATAATTCATGTGACTTGTAAAATCACTCACACCATATCATGTCATTTATAGGGGTATTTTGGACATTTTAACGTTTTTACCCTTGTCAGTTAGTAGTTAACGGAAGAGATCTAACGGCAAGGGATGTATGTGCAACATTTTTAAAAGGTCAAGGGTAGTTAATGTTCATATGGCTAATATTGTCATATTTGTGTCATTTTTCAAAACCTTAGGGATGTTTGTGTAATTCCCCATGATTGTTAGAATGTTAGTTCTAGTTCTATAAATTTTTTCATTTTATTTTATTTCTAATGGATTAAAGCAATAAACTTATTACTGTCTAATGGATTTTTTTTTGGTAATTTATATTATTAAAATAATAAATTTTTTTTTTTTAAATGATTGGATTGAAAAAAATGAATATTTACATTGAATTACAGTGATAGACGAGAGAATTACGGTGAGTTAGAGAAGGTTAATTTCTATTTTTGTAAAAAGAAAAAACAATCTTTGAGCTTTGTTTTAAAGTTTGGGATTTGACAAGTGTACATCTATAATCATTAAGATGAAATAATGGATCTAACTAAATATCATTTGACATGTACATCACCTCTTAGCAGAGATGGTTATATACCTTTTTTCCACATTAGTGGTGATGAGTTCAAATCTCATCATACACATTTTACAATCACCTTTTAGTAGAGATGATGATAAAAAATAAAAAAATAAAAAAAATAAAAAAAAATAAAAAAAAAACCATTTGACCTTTGTTTTTTTTATCTAGTGGTAATTGACGTAAAAGCCTCTTTTATTAGTTTTATATTGTCTCGATTATAGTGAGAATTGATCTTTTTTCTTATCTTTGGTGAATCATGTAATGTAATTTTTTTTTCTATCCAAGTGTACCACGTTTATAATTATTTTAAACACATAAAACTATCAAAAGAACTAAAAGAAACATAAAAATTAATTTAAAACACGAGGAAATAAGAAAAAAATATATAATGGGTAGACAAATTATGCTTTGGGTCACCATGAAGCCCAAAACACATGGTTTATAGATGTCCTCCCAAAACACATTATGGTTTCAAGATGCTATGACCCGAAATCGTATGGTTTGGGTCATTGCACTCGAAACCATATGACCATCTTCTTTACCCTATTTTCTCTATATTCATCCAAAATTGATAATTCTTTATTTCTAAATCTAATAAATCTATCTATTAACTTAAAGACTCATATCAAATAAATCACAATCATGTTTAAATATGTTCCAATTGATTAAAAAAAAATAATTCAAATCCATAGAATTAAAGATTAGGATTCAATAACATTTGAATTCCAATTTCACATAAATAATTAGCATTCTCCTCTTCAAGACGCTTGGAAATTTCAAGTTGCTTGATGGATGTGTTCAAGGGGAAGGGGCATTGAGGTTACGTCGTGTGTAAGGGTATTTTAGGTATTATGGGTCATTTTTGAAACTTTGTTTTTCTTTAGGGTATTTGTGCAATATCTTTATTTGATAGGAAATTTTGCAAAAACAAATAAAATCCTATTTGATATTTGGATGAGGATTGCATTTGCTAAAAAAAATGGCGTCTGTAGCAACAACATCAACAGCAACACTGTTCTCTTCACTCCTCAAGAGACCTTCTCTACCTGTCTTCCGTACAATCCCTCGCATCACTTGCTCTTCGTCTTCTTCTCCAATTCAATTCAACATCTCATTTGCTCCTCCAAAACCCAAGAAAAACCTCCCCCTGCAACAACTACAAGACGACCACGACGACGATTCCGGTGGGTCCCAGCAGCTTCTCATTCCCTGGATAATCCGCGGCGAAGATGGCAAACTAAAGCTCCAGACGCACCCACCGGCTCGTGTCATCCACTCCCACGCCCTTGCCGATACGAAGACCCCAAATCCCATAAAAAAGAAGAAAACCCAGAGCGCTGGCACCAAGGATTCAAAGCTTTCGAAAGCGGCGCGTAGGTTCTATAATGAAAACTTCAAAGAACCCCCCGAACGCCTCAGTAAAGTTTTAGCTGCAGCCGGAGGTAGTATTTTTTTTTTTTAGTATTTGATATTACAACTATATTGTTCTCTAATCAATGTAGTGCAGTGTAATAATAACGTTAATGTGTAATTTTTGCACTGCTTTTTTGGCAACTAGATGCAAAATTCAAATGTTGATATAACATATATATTATATAGGTTGTGTAAGTGGTTGAATTTGATCATTTTGGTTGTTGGGTATGGGGAGAGTGCAACTGTGCAAGGTGTTGTAGCCGTAGGAAATTTGACTCTAAATGTTTTGTATGATGGCTTGAAATGTCTGGTAATTAAGGGCTTATGTTGTGTTTGTTACTAGTGGCATCAAGAAGGAGTAGTGAAGAGCTCATATTTGAAGGTCGAGTGAATGTAAATGGTTCGGTATGCAAAACTCCTCAGGTGAGCTCTTGATTTTCTACAATTTTGTTTTGATATGTTATGTTGTCAACGGACCATACTGGTTTATAGATTTCTCGGTTCATGAAAAAGACTTGTTTATATATTGTTTTCTCAATTCATCTTACTTTTAATGATATGCAGACTAAAGTTGATCCTACAAAGGACATCATTTATGTAAATGGAAGACGCCTTCCTAAGAAACTGCCACCAAAAGTGTATTTTGCACTGAACAAACCAAAAGGGTTTGTAGCTGTTACCCTTCTCAAGGTTATATTGAATTGTTTACCTTAGAAGCGATTTGTATATGTTGAATTAATTAAACCACCTTATGGCAGGTACATCTGTTCGTCTGGGGAGAAGGAATCCAAGTCTGTGCAGAATCTATTTGATGATTTTTTGAAGAGTTGGGTATGTGCAAATTGCATTTTTAGTTTTGTTTTATATATTTATTTTGTTTCTTTTAATCATAGATTGTTTGCATTTTCAGAATAAAAGAAATCCAGGTTTACCCAAACCACGATTGTTCACTGTTGGTCGCCTCGATGTTGCCACAACTGGATTGATTATAGTGACCAACGATGGTATGTTTATTGCTAATCATAGATTCTTTAAAATGATGTGTGAGCATGGATTTGAAACTGAATGGGTTTATCTTATCAAAGCTATTTGTTTCCAGGAGATTTTGCTCAAACTATATCACATCCTTCATCAATGTTATCAAAAGAGTAAGGTTCTTACATGTTTTGTTTTTCATTTTTAATGATGCCTACTTGTTTTATTGTTACTAAATAAAGGTGTATTCTTAGTGTAAGATGCTTATTTTAATGCTATATAAAAATAAACTATGTACAAGTTAATGGAAAATCTTTCACAAATTTTCTATTTGGTATCTCTTTTGAGCTTAATTGGATTATATATTTGTGGAAGGAGATGAATGCCAAATCCCTCAAAGCTTTGCTCATCACCATGTTATGGCTTTTGGTTCTTTTGTCAATTCCATGAACATCTTCATTTTCATCTTTTCCTTTGTTTGTCATTTACTGTTCCTTTTTTGAGATTAAGTTGTACAACTGTTACTCTTACCTTCATTCTGATGATAAAATGTCTTCACTTTTTGTCCACTCTAGATATATTGCATCAGTAGACAGTGTAGTAAATAAGAAGCACCTAATAGCCATCAGTGAAGGAACTGTTATTGATGGCGTCCACTGCACTCCGGATTCTGTGGAGTTGTTACCAAAACAGCCAGATGTATCTAGAGCTCGTCTTCGTATCGTGGTATGTATTATATCTTTTAAGTCTGTGAACTGTTTCAACATGCTAACAGTTGCTTCCTTTTAGTGGCATTTCCACAAAAAAATTTCAGTTACTTATTAATTGCTGAGATCTCCACTAATTAAAATCACATCCTATACATGATCTACCTCTGACCGTCAATTAACTTTACCAACCTCCAACGCATTTTTGTGCAAATCTTTATATTTACTCTTTGTCAGCTACATAAAGCAAAATTAGGTTATGTAACTTTATTATTTTTTTAAAAATGGATTCATGCAGGTTCATGAAGGGAGGAACCATGAAGTTCGAGAACTTGTGAAGAATGCTGGACTTGAGGTCAGCTTAGGTTTTACTGATGATAGCTGAAATTTCGAACATACTTGTATTCATCAAATTAGCATTTATTTTCCGATTATTGAAATCTTTAGATTAGTGTTCAAAATCACATGTGAACTAGAAAGAAGAAAGAGTGAAGAATTCCACATCTATAATACAGAGAAGTGGAAGGGTTTATATACTAATTGGGCCCATAACCCTAAACTAAGGCCAGTCTTTTGTGTTAGATGGTGATCCAATAGATATTAACTCAAGCACAGCAATATAAAACGGCCCAATATCTAACACTTAATGGGTTCATGGCAATTTTGATTATATACTCAGGAAGTTTAATATTTATTAAATCTGGAATTTGATGATAATGTTAGTGACTACACTGTCCTTGTTTTCATCTGATTTATGTTTTAGTTCTGCATATGTGATCTGGTTTTGTTCGTTGTTGTCCAGATTCATTCATTAAAGCGTATAAGGATCGGTGGTTTCAGACTTCCAGCAGATCTTGGGTAATTGTCTTTATTCTCTTTTAGAAAAATTTATAAAGGTGGACTCTGTTTTCTTATAATTACTATTTGGATTCTTTCCTTTTTAACAAAGAAAACAAAAAGTATTTTTTTAATCTTATTTCTCTACATCACTTAAATCAGAATGCATACGTGGTGGTGGTGGTATAGTCCTTACCCTTGGTGAATCCATGAACTCAATATTAGGAGATCTCTGCAAAAATTCAAGCCAAAAAAGTTGGCTAAAATTTTTGATCAATTTTTACTATTTGTAGAAATTGTCTTTAAATTCTTCAAGTGATTTTATTATCAAGTGAAGTTAAACATGCAGGATATTACCCAAGTCTTGCACTATTTTGAAACTCAACGCCCGCACCCTCCCCTAATTCACCTGCACCTGCCCTCAAACCCCAAAACCAAGGCCACCAGTTATCTTATAGATTTCAATGTATCTTTTTGGACCTAGTTTGTCATAGTGAGCTGATTTGGTTGCTGAAGAAGTATGTCTCCATTAAAATTGGGTACCCTTTTGTCTGAAGATGCAATCACCATGTTTTTTGCATTGGATCTACTTTAGTTGATTTTGCAAAATTAATGCTTTGAACTTAGTGCTAAATGTGTATGAATTTCAGTATTGGAAAGCATGTGGAACTAAAACAAGCTAATCTAAAGTTGCTGGGTTGGAAGAGTTAAGAGCTGGAGTTTGCACGTCGTTTCGCCTGCTTCAAGCAAGTACATGCAGATGAAACATGGTTTCATGATGCTATCAGGAATTTTAACAGTTGTCTGTGGACGAGGATGAGAGCTGTGAAATTGATTCCTTCTGTGCGAAAAGTATTTGATCCTCTAGCTGACTGCCTTGTGTACATAAAAGACTATTGATTTACATTAATAGGAAACAGAAGGCATTGTTATAAACTTCTTTACTGATGAAGAGAATTATATACTCAAGTCATTTCTGTAAAACAGTGCACAGTTGAAATGTATAAAATAACCTCTAGTCGATGTTAATTTCCCTCTTTTTTGGGATTGAAGTTTGTCTTTTTGTTCACTTCATTTGAGTTTATAAACCATTATAACTTCCATTGCTTGAACATCAATCATCCAAAATATGTCAAAGAAGAATTAATGCTGCAAGTTTTCAATTAAGAATGCAAATCTGCAGCAAAAGCACTTCCAAAAAGGAGCAGAAAGAACTCCTTAAAAATACTCCTGTCAGGATCTGTAAAAATATCATTGCAGAAACACTTCAAATCCCAATAGATAGGCATAAAAGTTACATTTTCTCTGTTTCACATTCTACACACAAACCAAATCTTAAGTCCATGACATAAACCACGTTTATCAAAATGAATCGATTGCATCCTCAACTCAAATGGTCCACTTGCTTCCCACTGAAATTAATATATGTAGTAAATACAGGTAAAAAAAAAAAATCATTAAGAAGCTAATCAAATAGCATTGCAAATTTACTCTATGTGAACAAACAGATTATTGCCTAATTGCATAATCAACATGTAAAGTATTAAAAAGCATTAAGTATCCACTAGTTAACATACCTGAGACTGGGACGCTTTGTTATTAGATGAACATGCCATCGATCTTAACAAAAGGGATATTGGCTATGTTGGGTCTCCTTTCTCCTCTAGATGCAATACTTAGTTCCAGCTGGTCAGAACATTGAATAACTTCTAATTTCAGAAGTGAGGATGGCAAGTCCCTTGGAAAATTTCTGATATTGTTTTTGCAGTCCGAGATTGTGAAATATTCAAGAGAGGTGAGATTCTGGAAACCCTGAAAAGTTAGGGATGTCAAATTTGAAAAGTTTGCAATGGACAGATCATTCAGAGAGGCGGGAAGCATGGTGTCTAGCCGTGGAAAATTGGTTTCATTTGAGCATCCACCAATATCTAGTTTTCTAAGAGAAGTGAGCCTGTGCAACCCCCAGTTAACCATCGAATCATAGAGAGCGTCACCTTCAATTTTAAGTGATGTTAGGTTGATGGGAAGACTGATTTGTCGTAAGGCTATGGTGTTCAAGCTTGAACATTTATACACATGTAATTCTTCAAGAGAATAGAAGTAGTGCATGGAGCTAGGCAGGGCAACCAGGTTCTGACAGTAACCGACTGAGAATTTTCTTAAATTTGTCATCTGAAGGCCTCCTCCTAAGAATTCGCTAAGTTCGCTACAATTAGATATCTTGATCTCACGAAGACTGCCATAATTGTGTTGGCCAAAGGGTATGGAACTGATTCCACAATTGTTAATCACAAAGCGTTCCAAGGATGTAGGTAACTGACCTTCTGATGATAATCTATTCAGCATACCGCAGTCCTTAATCTCAAGATGCTTAAGCGTATCTGGTAACTGACCCGTTGCTGCTAAGCTTTCGAGAGATGGACACCCGGAGATATACAAATGCTCAAGAAGTGATGCTTCTTGATAAGTAGTACTACCATCTAATGATAGCAGAAAATGTAATTGATCACACTTGCGTATCTCAAGCCTTTTTAACGAAAAAGGTAACTGGCCTCGTACAATAAACTCTAGAGAATTACAACCTTCAATCTTCAAGCTACGAAGACATATACTGGACTCCATTGCTGTTTGTAGAGATGTTAGGCCACTGCAAGCTTCAATCTCAAGTGCAATCAGTCTTGAAAGAGAAAACAGCTCTAGAAATGAAACTAGACTTGGGCAATTTTTCACTTTCAGGTCTTCTACTCTCCAAACAGCTGCACCCATCCCTCTGCTTTCATCAATTTCTAATTCACAGAGCATTGGAAAGCTTGAGAATGAAATCGCCAATGCTGGACATTTCTGAATCACAAGCTTTCGCAATGTAGGGAGATCTTCAGGTAATCTCCCGGAGAGTAATGGACAATTTACAATGCAAAGCTCACCAAGGCATTGGAATACCTTGACATGCTCACTGTTTATGATTGTGTCCCAAACCTCCAATTCCTCCAAATTCTCTAGACGAAGAGTCTCCAATGATCGAAAGGGCCTTGAGCAACGTTCTCCTCCGTAAAATGTAAGACTTATGTTTCCTAGTGTTGTCATCCCACTGATAGTAAGATCTTTAAGGGAGCACAATAGCCCCAGCGGAGGCAAGGAAGTACAATTTTTACAGTCTTCCAATCTTAGAACCACCATGTTTGAAAGATATATTGGATCTCCAATCCAAAACGGAAACTGTAGACCACCATAGTGCTTGATTGTGAGCTTTGTCAGATTTGTATGAGGCCGTAACATGTCTAGTACATCTTTTTCCATCTTCTTATCTCTTGAGTTGCCAAATTCAGATCCCCATTCTAGAATTAACACCTGTAGATTCTTCTTATCACTTAAAATACCCCCTCTTAACTCCGACAGGTCATTCACATTCTGTAATGGTGAAATACGAAGTTCACCACGGAGAAGCTTCAGATTCTTCAGTTCTTTCAAATTAGACACAGAATTGATATTTTTGCTCACGATAAAATCAGACAATGTCTGAAGATATTCCAATTTTTCCATTCCACATGGCATCTCGGTTATTGAAGATGCTCCACTAATATCAAGATGAAGTAGATTGATCAAATTTCCCATAGAGGAAGGCAAATCACCGAGAAGAGAACAATTTCTCAATAGCAAAATTTGCAAGTTATATAGCTCATTTATCGATTGAGGTAAACATACAATCTTAGTGTCAGAGAGATTGAGGTACCTTAAATATCTCAAATTACTGATTGATTCCTCAGGTAGCTCGCTGATATTGTATCTTCTTAAAGATAGAACTCTCAACTTTTTGAACTTTGACAGCAAATCAAGAACAACTGTATCTTTTATGAAGCAATCACGATTTTGTGTTAGTACTGGCAAAATTGTCCTTAGGTTTTCAACTTTCTCAAAGACTTCAAATTTATTTTTGCCATCAAAATCACTACAAATGTAGGAAGAATGACGTGCCCTTCGAAACCTTGTAGACCGAGTATTGGCCTCGGATTTATCCTCCAACTTAAAAACTGTTTCTCCTGAAGTCCATTGGGCCAAATCGTTAATAAGGTTGTGCATTACAAATTTGCAAGTACGATCGCCGCTTGATTTTTGAAAAATTGATCTTGACAGCAAATCACGAAAATAATCACTGCCGATATCTTCAAGTTGCTTATTATTTGCCGACGGTAGAACAAGACCTTCTGCCATCCACAGGAGTACCAGCTCCTTCTCCTCGAATTCATAATTTTTTGGCAAGATTGCACAATAAGTCAAACATCTCTTCAGATGTGAAGGAAGATGATAATAGCTCAATTTTAATACCGGGAGGATGTCGCTTTCTTCTGGCAAGTCCCAGATTTTGCTATTTAATATATCTTCCCACTCATCGTTTCTTTCTTTTGAGCGCAAAAGTCCACCAAGCGTCCTCGCTGCCAATGGTAGGCCACCGCACTTTTTAACAACTTTCTCACGAACTGCTTCCAAATTTGAGTGTGCACCTATATCTTCGAATATTGCATGCTTTGTGAACACTGACCAGCAATCCTCATCCGATAGAAGCTTCAAGTCATAGTAATCATTTGGTCCTCCAGCTTTTAATGCAACATCTATGCTGCGAGTGGTCACAATTATTCTGCTGCCTCGTGCTCCAGTCACAAAGGGAGATTTCAAAGTTTCCCACAAGTTATAGTTCTTGCTCCAAACATCATCAAGGACAATCAAGAATCTTCTCCCAGCAATTGCTAATTTGAGCTGAACTTGCACTTCATTGAGATTCTTTAGATCGTAGGATGAATGAGTGATGGACTCAAGAATTGCCATTGATATTTTAAAAACATCAAAGTCGTTGGAGATACACACCCAAGCTTTTCGGTCGAAATCTGTGTCATTATACACAGCCTGAGCAAGTGTTGTTTTGCCAACTCCTGCCATACCCACAATGGATATTACGCTGCAGGTTGAATCATCCCTTGCCATCATTTGAAGTATTTTGCTTTTGTCTTCATCTCTCCCATAAACAGCTGGTTTAGTTGGTACACAGGTAGAGGGTGGTCTTTGCCATACAGCAGCAGTCGATGTCCCTCCCACAGTCCTTTCCAGTAATTCAAGTAGACTTCTTCGTTCGCAGAGTTCCTCCAACCGCTGGGCCATACCTCCGCTATTGGAAATCGCACCCAATTTATCCAGAAGAATTTTTAATTCTTCTTTTGCAATGGAAATGATGTCTGTCGAAGGTTGTGCCTTCAAGTTGCGCTCTAAAATTGTAGTGTTATACTCATCCAGCATGTCTTCCAAATCGTAAGCAAAGTCTTGGAGATCCTCTAGCCACACTTTTACAGCCATATTCGTCAACTGCTTCTTCTCTGCATCGTCGAGCACTGCCTGAATCATTGCCAGTTTTGTGCTCCACTTGTTTAGCACTGAAAGCACCTCATGTTCTGGTACAAAAATGTGCGGCCAGCTATGGGGCAATAATCTGTCGAACAATGCCTGAAAGAACCCACCGAGAAGGGCACTTCCCAAGTCCAAAGGCAGAAATTTAATAACAGTCATGTTTGTTGAGTTGAAAAGCAAAAGGATGAGGCAAGGATGTGAGAGCAATCGCAGGAGTGAAGGGTTTTTTCTGTGTTTGTGGATACTTAAACAATTTCGAAATGTAGATATTTAATCAAATTTCCTCGTAAAAATCAAATTATATAAAATGGTTTGTAGGCAGAAGAAGTTAACATGGGGGGGGATCACCCAATGAAATTATAGGATATCATTAGAAAATCTCTTATGTAACCGGGGTTCAAGTGTTTTTTCCATTCCACATTTGCAGTTGTCCTAATTAAATATCTGTATCTGCTAATGTGAGTTGTTATTGTTAAATAGTTCTCCACACACCCACTTACTTTTTATTATTTTTTATTTTTAATTTTTTTATTTTATTTTATTTTATTTATTTATTTATTTTAAATTTAATAATTTACTTTTACAACCGTTAAAATGTCAAAATAAACCCTAATTATAATCATATTAATTTAATTATTTCTCTTCAAACCCATACGAAATCAAATCGGGATGAAAAACCATAAATCAAACAAATTTAGTATAAAAATGTATCGGCATTCTAAATCAAATCGGGATGAAAAACCCTAAATCAAATCGGCATTCTACTTCTTCCAATTCAAAATGTATCGAAAGCCACTCCTTTTTCGGACTCGTTCTCCATTTGGAACTAAACGGTTGCTAAACTATCCAAGTTTAGTATTTTGTTGATGAAGGGACTTCAAATTTTGAGAAATGAAAATTTATTATTAGTTTTAAAAAAAAATTAGGTTTTCATGATGGAGTGTTTAAAAGAGGAGTGTCAAAATATAAAAATGATAATTTTGAATCAAAATGGAGTGTATTTAGAATTATTTAAAATTTAAGTTTTTAGAGTGAAGTGTATTTAGAAATGGAGTGTAAAAAGATAAAATTGGAATATAAGGAGAAAATCTCAATTGTTATTTTTATTTTACTTTTTTACCCTTCCAAAATAATTCTTATTCATGTCCTCGTAGCACAATTACAATATTGTCTATGGTGTTTGACAGATAAAGTGCTAGTCTAACGGAAATCCCGATGGCAAGGGGCATAACATCTAAAATTTTGGATTTTAGAAGGAAGAATGATCATTACTGGAAGGGGGAAAATTTTACTAATATTGCAAACTATAAGGTGAAATGATACTATCCCTAGTTTTAATACTTTTGTTAGTTGATTTTTTTTTTCTCTTAATATAAAAAACGACAGACGGAGTACTGCTTTAGGAAAATACATACAATCTTTTTTTTTTTTTTTTGGTATTTCTAAATATATACAAGGAAATTAAGATGATTATTATATTCAAATAAGGAGGATGTATTCAATTAGGATTCTTAAAGACATTTAAAGACATTTTTTAAGTGATAGATTTTCATGGATTTCTTCAAACTTTTATAAATCCACATGAACTTTCATTGATTTGTTTAGACATCTATCTCAAACTTTTATGGATTTTTTAAGACATCTATCTCAGACTTTTATGGATTTGGTTAGATATCTATGGACTTTCATGAATTTATGATCTCTGACTTCTATTATAGATGGAGAATTATACCACTATATGACTCAATAACACAATCTATACACTCAACTAATATGCAGTACAATTTGCAGTACTAACAACAATCTTTGCTTTCTTTCTTTTCTATTCTATTACTTCTCACCTCCTTAATCAGCTATTTCCCTTTCTAGTTCTCCATTTGTCTCTCTATAACCACCTGAGTATTGCGAACCCTGTAACAACACAAACCTTAAAGAGACAAGTTTTTGATGTCATGCAACTTAAATAAATTTTCAGCTCTTTCAAGGAGACAGGAAAAAAAAAAAAAAAAAAAAAAAAAAAAAAAAAACCCTAAGAGGAGGTAGAGGTAATAATATATATGAATTATCAATAGTAAAAGCAGCAGCATGGGCTTGGTATCAACATGGTTATGGGTATCAAGGTAAATTTGTTATCACAAGAACAACCGATCATAGAGTAGCTAATTATAAGCCTTTTTTTTTTTGTTTTTTTTTTTTTTTGCTTTTTGAATTGCACAATTTCTAACAAATAAAATTGATAATATGGTTGTTTTTTTAGACCAATTGTTTCAACAACAAAAAAATTGATAATATGGATTTTAGTATAACAATTGACCATGACTGTTCAATTGAAAATTTTATGATACTGACTAGAATTAAATTTATTTCCAGAATGAATTTACTATTTTATTGTACATCTACCTACCCTTCAGCTTTTGAAAACATTTTGTCAAACAAAAGAGACTCTTGTCTAATCATATAAACAAATAATAATCAACTAATCGAATAACCAAGCAAAACTATAAATAAAATATTGAAAAAAAAAAATAAAAAAAAACATAACCCTAACCCTAACCCAAACCTTGTCACAACTGACCCCCCTTTGATCACGATTTTTAATTAATTCTCTACAACTTCAAATATTGACAGGGATAATCTAGAAATATAAGACATGCTACAGTAAAATTATCAATTTAATCCATGATCATTTGTATATGAAAACATTTATTCTTTTCTTGTTTCTCGAATCTGTCAAGCAGAAATCAATATTGACCTCTGTCTACTCCAAAAATTATAACAATTGTTTTACTCATTTATAAATCATGAAATTATGCAGAATAACAGTAGACATAACTTTCTATCTACATACAATTTTTCATAATTTTCTAGATAGAAGAACCCACCCAAATAAATCTCGGTTCGAACTAGGGCCGTCTCCAGACATTTTGGGGCCCAAATGATTTTATGATATTAACAAAAATTGGAGCCCTATATAAAATTATTATCATTAACATTAAAATAAAAATAAAAAATTCTTCATTTACCAAATACAATGTAATCCACATAAATTAAAACAAAAAAGATTTAATCGTATATAAAAACATAAAAACAAAACATTGTTTACATTTATATTTTTCTTGCTTTCTGAAGTGCAAATTTACTAATTATACTACTACCATCAAGATTACTAATTGGACTTTCTTTCAAAAGAAAAAAAAATTCAATTGGACTCAGACAATTTTGACTCGGATGATGTTAAATTAAGTCTGATATGTTAGAATTCAATTGGGCTTTGATGTTTATTTTTATTAAATTGAACTAGATATAGATAATTAGGCCTTATTAAAAAAAAAAAAAAAAAAAAGTAAAGAAATATTTGAGATTAGGTCCTTAAACTTAAATAGATTGGACCATGATGCCCCTAATTTTATAAAAGATGAAGAAGTAGATTTGATCATTTGGAGCCCTTAATTTTATAAAAGATGAAGAAGTAGAATGAACTTTTTGGGGGCCCCAGCAAAATGCTAGGTTTGCTGCCCCTATGGGCAGACCCTGGTTCGAACCACCGAACCGAACCGAACCGAAAATGAACTGAAAAAATTGAAACCAGAATAGGGACCAGGGTGGTTCCGGTTCCATTTCTGAAGGAATCGCCTAGTTTGAACCGGACTGGAACCGGCGGTTCCGATCCGGTTCGAACGGCGATTCCTGACTTATATATATATTTTATAAATCCTAAAACCTAAATTCCTAAATCCTAATGACCTGATTTCCTAAATCCTAATGACCTAATAATCTCTCTCTTCTTCTTCTTCTTCTTCTTCTTCTTCTTCTTCTTCGATTCATGAAAGTTGATTTGGTGGTGGTTTAAGGTTGATTTGGGGTTGATTTGGGATTTGTGGGAGAGAAACGAGAACCAGAATTGATGAGTGATGACTGATCTGGGTTCAAATTTCACATAAACTGATGATTGATAAGTACTGATCTAGGTTTAATAAAAAAAAATGGTTCAGAACTGTCGAACCGGAAGCGTCAGAACTGGAACCATCATAACCGTCGAACTAAAACCTAAATTCCTAAATCCTAATGACCTAATTTCCTAAATCCTAATGACCTAATGATCTCTCTCTCTTCTTCTTCTTCTTCTTCTTCTTCTTCTTCTTCTTCTTCTTCTTCTTCTTCTTCTTCTTCTTCTTCTTCGATTCATGAAAGTTGATTTGGTGGTGGTTTAAGGTTGATTTGGGGTTGATTTGGGATTTGTGGGAGAGAAACGAGAACCAGAATTGATGAGTGATGACTGATCTGGGTTCAAATTTCACATAAACTGATGATTGATAAGTACTGATCTAGGTTTAATAAAAAAAAAATGGTTCAGAACTGTCGAACCGGAAGCGTCAGAACTGGAACCATCAGAACCGTCGAATCATCAGGTCTAGGTGGAATACAAAGGTGAGTAATCACACATGCGTAGATATGGTCGTATGATGGTAACTACACCTCCCACCTAGAGGCGAATTGTTGTGTGAGGAGCCCAGTCTAGCCCATTGGAAGAATTATTATATCAAAAAATAGTTAAAAATTATATCTAAAACAATCATTGTGTAAGTTATAAAAATGTTTGAACAGCAACCTCATTTGTTAATAAAATTTTAAAATAAATATATTTTTCTCCAAATTATCATTTAAATTTTTGTTAATCTTTTTTATATTATTATTCTAATATCTAAACTAAATAGTCTATCTACTAGTTCTCTTTCTCAATTCAGCTCATTTTCGACAATTCCTCACAAACAACTCAACATTAAATTTGGGGCAATCATGAACTTTACAACCAATAAGTCAAACACATTAATACACTATCACCATCATTAGACGATATTCTAGTTGTTTAGTTTTTCATATTTGATTTAATGAGAATTATTTTGATTTTTTATTTGTGTGTTTATATATTTGTTCATATAGATCTGTATAAATAGTTTTTTATGTTCATTTGCTATTCAAACATAGAATTTTGTTGTAATTAATTTTAGTGTACTACTTATTTTTATTGCAAACTTTTGCATGTGGATATGGAAGTTAGATTTTAATGTTTAAATAATTTATAATACAAAATAGTTACATTTTAATAAATAATTATATTGAATTGTATGGTTGTCTATATTGAAAAAAAAAATGTTGGAAATATTGTTTCAAATTCTATAATATTTTATATTTATTCATTAAAACATTATAGAACATAAAATCGATTTTATTTGTATTAAATTATATGTTTAAAAAAATAAAAAAATAAAAAAAACTATCTCGTCTAGTCAAAAATCCCGGTTATACCCTTGTTAAGATCTCAAGTTAAATCTTCTCCCCAAATAGAAACAAAATGCATAGATCTTGACAAAAATATATATTACCAAGTCCTCATCGTTAACATATATAATATATATCAGTCCCATCTCGTTATATTCCTTATTGTTTCTAATGAACAATTTAGTCTTCGATATGATCATAATTAAACAAGACAGTGTAGTTAGAGCTGTTAGTACTTTTGTTTTTGTTTTTGAAGGATTGAAGGTCATTTTCATGAATGTATTAAACTATTATGATCATAAAAAATTACATGTGGTTCAAAATGCACTTGGTCGGCGGATTTGTTAAAACAATTAATTATGAAATGAATAAGTCTAATTGGATTTATTTATTTTTAAAGGGAAGAAACAAGAAGGAAAAACAAGACAAAACATCGGTCTGGGTAATTACCCAGAACAAAACTCTCCACGTAGGAAGGAACAAAATCTAGCCAAAACTTGTCTTCATCAATGGACAAAACCATTTTGGCAAGACTATAAGTAACCAAATTTGCTTTCCTAGGAACAAAATTAATTAGGGGATTAGAGCAAGAATTCATCACATGAAGGATCTCTCTTATGATAGTACCAACATCTGCATCAGGGGGACGACCAAACCGAATAAGATTGACCACATTCAAAGCATTTGATTCAAAAACACTAGGCACAAAACTAGAATTCACCGCAAACTGGAGACCACGAAGAATAGCTGAAGCTTCAGCAATTTGGGGGGAGAAACTCGCCACGATGTTTTGCACATTGGAGCCCATCATCAAACCATGCACATTTCTAACAACAATTCCCACCCCAACCTTCATCCGCTCAATGTTGTTAAGAAAGAATGGGTATCACACAAATCTTAAATCAGAACACACAACACAGATAATAAGAAATCAATAAAGAAGAAAGAACGACACCAAAGATTTTACGTGGTTCAGCAATTTGCCTATGTCCATGAAGCGCACCGCACTCAATCTACTACTTTCAGAGTTGATTACAATCTCTCTCTATCTCTCTCTCAAGTCTCTCTACAACTTGCTCTCAATCTCTCTACCACTCTTTTTCAACACACTTAGGGTTTTACATAATAGTAGCATTTATATGGGAATACTAGAGTAAGCCAAGACCCTAAAAGATTGTTTTCCTTTTCTGCGCAATTTTTCTTGATTCGCGCAATTCACGTCATTACTGTGGTCCAGACCGCTCCCTGTGCATATGCATGCGCGACTATCTGTGAGGCGTGACGCCTTTGAGATTTACGGCTATGGGTGCCGCCCCCTGTGCACCGTCCCTAGCCAGCGGTCTGCGCTGTGTGACTCCTCTGGAGACAACCGATACGCGTGCCGCGGGTTGTGCGCCTTGTTTGCCCGGCGGTACGTTCCTCGTTAAATGCCGAGAAACGATTCTCAAAGCTAGTTTTAGGCTTCACAAACCTAACAATCTCCCACTTGAAGAACCGAAACTTGAATAGGCTTTCAACCTCCTTCCTTGATGACTTAATGGATAGTTACGATGCATTCATTCCATACGTCTTCACTCTTGACGACCTACTAAAGCTGCGCATAACTTCAGTTTCTATGTAGTGACTGGCTTTGTTAACATGTCGGCTGGATTCTTGATACCTGTTATTTTTACAAGCTTTAACACGTCTTCTTCGATTAACGAACGAATGAAATGATAGCGAAGATCTATATGCTTGGTCCTTGAATGGAACGTCGAATTCTTAGCCAAGTGTATTGCACGTTGACTGTCGTTGTGCAACACATTCATCACTTGATCGAATCCCAACTCAGTTAACAAACCTTGTAACCATATCAGTTTTTTGCTTGATTCTGTCACAACTACATACTCTGCTTCAGTTGTAGAGATTGTAACTATCTTCTGCAACTGAGACATCCAACTAATCGCGGTACTAGCCATTATGAACACATATACGGTGTTACTTCTTCTATGATCCACCTCCCTAGCAAAATCTGAATCCACATAACCATCCGGCTTGCGTTCATCTCTTTTGAAGGTTAAACATCTCTCTATCGTACCTCGCAGGTATCTTAGGATCAACTTCACAGCCTCCTAGTGAGGCTTGCCTGAATTTGACATGTATCGGCTCACAACTCCCACTGCATGGGAAATATATGGTCTTGTGCAAGTCATGGCATACATCAAGCTTCCAATGGTTGAAGCATAAGGAACTTTAGCCATGAAATCCTTATCCTCTTCCATCTTCGGACTCTGGTCCTTGAACAACCTTAGATGACTAGCCAAAAGTGTTCTTACTGATTTCACATCACTCATGTTAAATCTCTACAACACCTTCCGAACATACTCTGCTTATGAAAGCTTCAATGTACCTTATTGTTCGTTTCTGCTAATTCTCATTCCAAGAGTCTGTTTTGCTGCACCTAAATCCTTCATCTCGAATTCACTCGAGGGTTGCTTCTTCAAATTGTTAATCTCTTCTAAATTTGCACCAGCTACTAACATGTTATCAACATAAAGTAACAGAATAACAAAACTTGAATTAACCATTTTGAAATAGCAGCAATGGTCATCATTGCATCTAAAATATCCATTGCCTTTCATAAACCCATCAAACTTCTTGTACCACTGTCAGGGAGCTTGTTTTAAACCATACAAGCTCTTTGTCAACTTACACACCAACTCTTCAGTGTCTTCTTCCGCAAACCCCTCTGGTTGCTGTATTTATATCTCTTCCTCCAAGTCTCCATGAAGAAAGACAGTCTTCACATCTAACTGCTCAAGATATAACCCATTCGCTACGACAATAATTAACACTAACCGGATCGTAGTTAGTTTAACAACAGGAGAAAAAAATTTCAAAGTAGTCAATACATTTTATTTGTTGGAAGCCTTTAACCACTAGTTGTGTCTTGTATCTCTTGGAACCATCATGTTCCTTTTTGATCTAAAACACCCACTTATTTTGTAGGGCTTTTTTTCCTTCAGGCAACTTGGCTAACTCCCAAGTTTGATTAAAAATCAACGACTTTATCTCATCCTTCATTGCAAACTCCCACTTGCTCGCATCTTCTCCTTGATATGCCTCATCATAGCACTCAGGTTCCCTTGCATCTGTCAACATCATGTATTGCAAGTACTTCCTATTTGGTATAGGAGTTCGAGTTGATTTTCTCACTGTACTCTGAGCCTGTGTCGCTAGAAAGTCTCTATGTGGCATATGATCTATAACCTGGAGTGGCACACCTGTTCTTCATCATTCTGATTAACTGGTTCCATGACCCTGTTCTCTAACACATCATTCGACCCAAATACTCTGGCTCTTCCAGCTCAAACAACTGTGCGTTTCTGTCTTTGTACATAACCCTTTCATTGAAGACAACATCTACTTCTGATCATCTTGCAGTTTTGGTCATCCCACAGCTTGTAACCAAATTCATCTTCTCCATGGCCCACCAAAGTACACTTTACTGAATTGGCGTCTAGCTAATTCCTCGCATGATCACCTATATGTACATAAGAAACACACCCAAACACTTTAAGATGAAAAAGTTTTACCTCTTTCCCAGTCCAGATCTCTTCTGGTATAGCGAGGTCCAAAGGCTTTGATGATCCTCTATTGATCAAATATGCTGCTGTATTGACTGCCTCTGCCCAAAACTGTTTTGGCAACCCTGGATGTAACCTCATGCTTCTGGCTTTCTCAGTCAATAATCTGTTCATCTGTTTTGCTATTCCATTCTGCTGTGGGGTTCCAGGAACCGTTCTACTGAGCATTATCCTGCTCAAATAGCAAAACCTCTTGAACTCACTGTCCTCATATTCTCCACCATTTTCTGAATGCAACTTTTTGATCTTTAACTCTGTCTTGTTCTCAGCACTAGCTTTCCATCTCTTAAAAGCATCAAACACCTCATACTTGTGTTTTAGAAAATAAACTCATACCTTCCTAGAGTGGTCATCAATAAATGTGATGAAATACTATTTACCTCTGATTGACAAGACTGAAGTTGGATCCTAAACATCAGTGTGCACTAGTTCTAGCTTCTCTTTTACCGGTACCCTTTCGGTCTTCTTGAAGCTCACTCGCTTCTGTTTTTCTAATACGCAGCTCTCACAAAAATCAACCTTAACACTCTTTAAATCTACCAATTTACCTTTCGAATGCAGACACTTCAGCCCCTAACTGCTCATGTGCCCAAACCTCTGATGCCACAAGTTCGGATCATCTTTACCTTTCTCCATAGCGATTGAACCACAACCATCTGTTATTGTGTAAAGCGACCCATTCTTATTTCCTCGGGCGATTGTCATAATACCCTTCAAAATCTTCCACTTGTCATTTGTGAAAGTCGTCACATAACCCTCTAACGCTAGTTTCCCAATGGAGATCAGGTTATTTTTCAAATCTGGTATGTGCCTCACATTATTAAGTTTCCAAACTAACCCTTTCAGCTGAATCTTTACATCTCTCTTCCCGGTAATGTTGCATACTTGATTATCACCAAGATACACCTTACCTAAATTTTTAGAGACGTAGTTCTCGAATAACTCCCTGTGAGGTATGGCATGGAATGACGCTCCTGAATCCAGAACCCAAGACTCTGTCTTACTTTCCAACGAGCAGATGAGGCAGTCATTTAACTCCTTCGACAACACAGTTCGCACTGCCCTTGCTCTTGCCCTTATCTTTCTTTTTAGATCCATACTCATATAAGAAGTGGCCTTTTTTACCACAATTCCAACACTCTACATTTTTCTTGTTTCGTTGCTGATTTCCCGAATAATTTACCTGATACCTTGATTTAGACTTACCTCTTGACTTTGATCTTCCTCGTTGATTTGTGTTCCGATTTCTGTTTCTGCTTTCTCTACCTTCCGTATTCAGTGCTAATGATGTAGACGCTCCATCTTCGCGCATCCTAATCTCTTCGATCATGATCATATTCACAACCTGTGAGAAATCCAATTTCTCTTTCCCGAACAAGTTGGCAATTGATTGACATGTCATCTTCCAATTTTTTGGCAATTGGGTGAGCATAAATACCGCAAAGAATTCTTTATCAAAACCTATAGACACATAAGTTAACACATCCTTCACTTCATTGAACTGGTTTAGATACTCTTTAAAACTCTGACCTTTCAACATCTTTAAATTTGATAACTTCTTGACAAGATGGACCTTTCTTACCGCAGAAGGCTGTTCATATAGGTTTGATAAAGTCTTCATCAAATCTCTAGCAATCTGCTGATCCTTTACGTTTAAAGCAATCTGCTTCGTCAAACTGAGACGAATTGCTCCCAATGCTTTCATGTCCAAAAGTTTGAGGTCTTTTTCATCCATGTTCTTCGGCATCCGTTTCTTTGACCAATCTACATCGGTCATACTCTCTGGCTTCTCCTTTACCTGCTAATGCAGGTCCTTCTGGTACAAATAATCCTCCATCTGTACCTTTCAGAAACTGAAATTCGTCCCGTCAAATTTCTTAATCATCTGAGAATCTTTCTCTAATCTCATCTTTACGACAAAATCGTTAACCTCGAGAAAACCTAGATTTGTGTGAAAAATAACCCGCCCCAACCTAGGGCTCTGATACCAATTGTTGTTAAGAAAGAATGGGTATCACACAAATCTTAAAGCAGAACACACATCACAGATAATAAGAAATCAATAAAGAAGAAAGAATGACACCAAAGATTTTATGTGGTTCAACAATTTATCTACGTCCACGGAGCGCATTGCACTCAATCCACTACTTACAATCTCTCTGTCTCTCTCTCAAGTCTCTCTACAATTTGCTCTCAATCTCTCTACCACTCTTTTTCAACACACTTAAGGTTTTACATAATAGTAGTAGTTATATAGGAACACTAGGGTAATCCAAGACCCTAAAAGATTGCTTTCCTTTTCTGCCCAATTTTTCCTGATTCGTGCAATTCATGTCATTACCGCGGTCCAGACCGCTCCCTATGCATGTGCATGTGCGACGGTCTATGAGGTGTGACGCCTCTGAGATTTACCTTTATGGGTGCTGATGACACCACGTTGCGGTGTCGGTCAAAAGATGAACAATTAAGTTCGACCTCGCTAGCACGCGAGTCACAAAGACTAGCACAACGACAAGTGAGGGTATCGTTCCGCAGGGAGATGGAATTCATCGACCGTTACTGGTTCTAGCTATTATTACAACAAGCCGAGCGGACTTGTGTGTTGCAGGTTCGGAAAAGTGTAAATAATAATATAAATAAAATATAAATTACATAACATAATATTTACAAGGATATGATGGAATGGAGAGTGGCACGAAATGTGGTTACACTAGGGAAACGATTCAACCGTAACAATCGTACTAATTAAGTGCTAGACTCATTTAGTCCCTCAATGTGCAAGTATATAATAGACTCGTGCCCCCTTAATTGATCTCTAATCTCTCTCGAGTCTTAGAAATCGCATCCACACATACGTATGGATTCGTTAAGTACCGTGGGACACACATACGAGCCATGTACGTTGGCCTAGTGATCTCTCAACTTTCCGGTCAAATACATTGGTTATTTTGTTAGGCATGTAATGCACAATCGCGTGGATCATACTAACCAAATACGGGATGGTAACCAAGTGAAAGCCTTAAGAATACGAGATACCCATACAACACGAATGTTATATGGTCGTGTCCCCTTAATTAATCACTACCCTCTCTCGAGCGACATAGAGATTATATCCATGCATAAATGCTTGGATTCATTAAAGAATGTGGGACACACACACAAGCTCTACACGCCAGCCTAGTGATCTCTCATATTTCTGGTCAAATGTAGAGGATATCACGCTGAGCTTGTCAATGTGACACCACGCAATATATAACACACAACCTAAATATCATTCACAAGGTGGCTAATCAAGTGAAAGCATTAAGCAATGAAATACCCATATAACTACATGAGCACAAGAGGAATTCAATGGTCATTACTCTAGATACGGATTCGGTTTTATCAATCTCCCTAGGATGACTAAAAATGGGAAACAAGTTTACCATACAAACATGCGCAATAAGTTGATTGTTTTACATTAAGAACATTCAATCTAGATTAAGGGTTCATTCTCTTGATTTGAGAATTCTCCATAAATCAATTTAGTACCCAATCCGGCCAATGATGGATAATTGTGCCTTAAATAAGACCCATGAAGCACAAGAATAAGAACGAAGACCAATTTAGCACCTATATGCATGAACTAAGCTTTTTTTACTCTTTGGGGATAAAGTCCCTAACACTTAATTTACTCTAAACATAGTAATTTGGTCATCCATCAACATACAAACAATTATGGGATGCTAAATTACATTACTCATAATTTAATTTACTCTACTCCTAATCCCATTCAAGCATACATGTCAATTTGGACCTCTACATACATGGATATTGCAATTAAAGCTTAAATCATGAAATTAACAAAGAGTAGAACAAAACCCAACCAAATTTAGGCACAAACAACATATATAACACAAGTGTAGGTTTACAAAATTCTCCAAATCGGGGTTACACATCAAAGATACAAGAATTTACAAAGAAATGAGTAAATTAGAGCAAACCCTTGAAGACAATCCTCCAAAGTTATTCCTTAGCTTTCCTAGCTTAAAATTGCTCATAATTCCTTGAAATTTCGTCTAAAATGGATGGATGAAGTGAGAAAGGGGTGGTGGAGATATATGGTGAGCTCCCATGGAGTAAGAACATCCATGAGAGCATGGGTCTCTCCTTTATTGGGTGGAGAAGATGATTTAGATGAAGAAGATAGAAGAAATTGGTGTTTGGCTTGAAAGAGGAGAAAAGAAAGAGATGTGGGAGATTTATGGGATTCTAGGGATTTAGATTTTATGAAGCACTGTTGAAAATAATTGGTAAAATTATATATATATGTAGGTCAAAGTGGGTCCCAAAAAAAGTGAAAAGTGAAAAGTGAAAAGTGAAAAGCAAGCGGTGGCTTTCATCTCGTGGTACGTCTCGTAGTACGCTTTAACGAAACTGTCTGACGAAACTAATTAGGACACACTGCCAAATCTCACGGTACACCATTTTGCCTTTCGCGATACGTCTTACGAGACCGATCGCGAGAGTTGGCAGTGTGTGTTGATTTCTTCTAATCTCGCAGTACGTCTTACAACTCCAATCGCGAGAGTTGGCAGTGTTGATATGTTGATTTTCACGGTTGGACGTAGTACGTAATTTTGCCTTTCGCGATACGTCTTACGAAATTTGAAAATCTTCAATGAAAATTCTTTCTTCTTTTCGCGCTGCATTTTGGCCCGGAAACACCCCGTTTCTACACAATGACTTCCCAAAATAAAATGAACCTACACAAGGCTCACAAAACATATTATATTCACAAAAACGCTCGAAAACGAAAGCAAACGACAAGAAATGGGGAACTCAAAAGGTGTATAAATCGTTCCGATCAGGTGCCGCCCCCTGTGCACCGTGGAGCGGTCTGCGCTGTGTGACTCCTCTGGAGACAATCGTTGCGCGTGTCGTGGGTTGTGCACCTTGTCTGCCTGGCGATACGTGCCGCGCTAAATGCCAAGAAATGATTCTCAAGGCTGGTTTCAGGCTTCACAAACCCAACACTCAAGAGGCACAACAACGTCTGTGTTGACCTTATAGAAACCATGCTCAAGGGCCCTCAATCTGGGAATATCAGGCTGGATATCTCGACCCCCCATCAGCCTCTTCTCAAAGGCAACAGAAAACTCAGAAAAGTAGTCTTAAGCCCAGGAGAAAATACTAGACAGATCAATAGGATTAGAGGAATGCATCACCTGATTGAGACAAAACCAGACTCACCAGAGCAAAACACACAGAATCTCTAACTCCTGTTGATGGAGGCAACAAAGGCAGGAGATGAAGAAATCCTAAAAGTGAACCAGGTCGTGAAAACGAAGTCCTTTCATGAAGGGAACAGAGGCATGAACATCTTTCAGAGCATGGCAACCCCATAAGGCAAGAATTGTGGTTTTCGGGTAGCGATGACAACATATACACTGACCCTCCACAACAATTTTATGAGAAGATAGGTTCACGGAAGTAGGAATCCATTGTTGACAAGCTCAATAATGGTTATTATGATAGTTTTTCTAGATTTAGTGCAATTATGCATTTTGTTAGGTCACGTTTGTGCAGTTTGACCAAATAATAATTGCTATTAAAAAAAAAGTCATTGAAGAACAGGGGTGTACCTAGGATTTTTTTATAGGGTAGGCTAAAACAAAAGTGTATATATATACAGTCTAGATCTGGTCAGTGCATCTTAATATAACTTTATCAGGATATTAAATGTGAGCCACTAGTTTTGACAGTTGCATACACACTTGAGTCAAAGTATGTAAAACTAGTGACTCACATTCAATATCCTCACGAAGTTACATTAAGATGCACTGACTTGAAAATTTATGTGTGTATATATATATAAATATATATATATACGGTCCCGTTCCTATCAGGGCATCCTTATATAACTTTATCAGGATATTGAATGTGAGCCACTCATTTATAAAAGTGATTTGACAAAGTGCATACATACCAAGTCAAAGTATGTAAAACAAGTGGCTCACATTCAATGTCCTTGTATAATTCTATCCGGGCATCCTCATCATATGAAAATTTTCATATATATATATATATATATATATATATATGAGGTAAGATCCATAGTCCCATTTTTTTACACAATTTATTGTCCATTGGATTTTAGTTGTTTGGATAGACAAGATTCAATGGTATTTAATATTTGTTTTTTCTCTCCTCTATTAATTATTATCTATCTCCTCCTTTTTTTCCTTGTCAACGGTTTTTTTTTTTCTTTTTTCTCTCTTTTAATTTTTTATCTCTTTGTCTTTTCACATTTTTATTTTACCAATATCAACGTCGACCATTGATTTCAAAGAAATTTTTTGTAATAAATTATTAGCATTTTTTTAAAATTCTTTCAAAAGTCAGGAAAAAAAAAGAGAAGTTAATTACCGGGAAAAAAAAAACTTCAATTAAAATTTTATGAGTATTTAATACATTCAACTAGTAATAAAAATGTATTGAATTGCATATTTTTACTTCTTTGATATGATTTCTATTGTAAATCATGAAGATATTAAGTTTTCTCTTTCTAAATTTATGCCAAAATTATTGTATCTAATTGTCTTTTAACCTATTTAAAACAAAAATTCTGTAAACTGTCATACCAAATATTAGTGAAAATAATACTGTTTGTCTGTTTTGAAAAATCGCATAATAAGAGTGCATGAAAAGATAAAACAAAAAAGTTAAAAATAAAAATAAAAAACAAAAATTAGAAGAGGAGAATGAAAAACCAACCAGTGATGCATCAATAAAATTTCTAGTTTTATGTTAAAGTAACAGGAGGGGGAAAAAGAAAAAGATCAGTATAGAAAGAGAGAAATAAAAAGAAATAAAAAAGAGTGAAAAGAAATAAGAAAAAAAAAAGTTGAAAGAGAGAAATTGAAAGAGGAGAAAGAATGGAATAAAATAATAAAATTTGGGAGAGGAATTGAATGAATAGGGGGAGAGAAAAGACAAATATTGAATGAAGAAAGAGAAAAGAGATTAAAAATTATTGAATCTTGTCCATCCAAACAACTAAAATCTAATGGAGAAAAAATTGTGTAAAAAAAATAGGGCTCTCTATATATATATATATATATCTATATAATTAATGATAATAAAACTTTAACGGTACTATAAAATTTCATTAATCAAAAAACAAAAGCAAAGTGATAGAGGTAATGGAGCATCTCCAACCAAATCACCAAAAACATCAAATTTTTTTGGTGGAGCTACAGTATTTCCTTAATTTGGTGAGCACCAGCTACACCATTTTTTTTTTCTGTTAAAATATCACATCAACATTAATTTGTACTAAAATTACTAATTTAACCTTTTTATATTTAATTATAACAACATGTATTTCTAAAAAATATATCGTTGGAAAGATCTCGTTGAGATATTTAAAATAATACCCACTTTGATATATATTTTATATCAATAAAATTATTGAATGTTGTATAAATTAACTAATAGAAATTGACTAGTATTATTTAAATATTTATTGAAAGAATATTCTTTAAAGATACTCTTTTGGTGTAAGATTTGGTGTGGATACATTGGAGATGAAAAAATTTTGATATAAGAAAGATGCTCTTTTCATGACAACTTGGTGTAAAATTTGGTGTATTAGGTTAGAGATGCTCTTAGAGTCTGTTCGGTAATGTTTTTTGTTTTCGTTTTCTGTTTTATGTATCTTAATTTGGACACAAGTAACTGATTTTCAAGTTTTCAAAAGTTGAAAAATTTTGAAAACGCGTTGGGTAGAAATAATCAATGTTCTAAAAAAAAACGAACATGTATTTAATGAAATTGTTTTTAAAATAGGTTTTTAATATGAGGAAAAAAGTGAGGATGAGATGAGGTGGGGAGAGGATTCTGGTCTTTTTAATATATTATAAGAGTAAAAATAATATTATTTGCAGTTATATTATACTATATACAATATCAAAAACAATTAAATTAAGATAAAATTATATGAAATGATATTCTTTTATCTATTAAAATAATTAAATAAATATAATCGGTTATTGATGGCAATTTATTTATATACTACTATTTAATATAATTAAAATAATGAACGTATTACACCCACCTCCCCTGAGGTTTGCTAAATTACAGATGAAAACGACTTTATCATTAAATAACACTCACCTCCCCCACCGTCAGTCAACATCCGTTACATTTAGCCTTTGACCTTGTCAGACCGTATAAAAGTCCAAAATACCCCTAAGTATGTGTATTTACTTTTATATCCCTAGAAAAAGACAAAAACTAAACTTTTTTAAATTAAAAAAACCAAACAAAACTAATAATAATAATAATAATAATAATAATAATAATAATAATAATAATAATAATAATAATAATAATAATAATAATAATAATAATATTATTATTATTATTATTATTATTATTATTATTATTATTATTATATAAAAAAAAAAGATAAGACTAATTAAAAAAAATGATGCATATTAAAAAAACTTATTAAAATAATTAATATTACAAAAAAATAAAACAAAAACAGAAATTAAAAATTAAAAATTAAAAAAAATGAAATTATTAACAAATATATCTAAAACCCAAAATCTATTTATAAAAAAAGAAAAAAAAAATTTGTCTTTCAATAATTCATATCTCAAAAACAAAATCCACAAGTCAAATTCAATAATTCATATCTTCTAGTTTCTTCTTCAATCCACAGATTAATAATCCCAAAAAAAAAAATCCACAAATTAATAATCCTAAAAGAATCCACCAATTCATAGAGATCAAATTAAAAAAAAAAAAAAATTAAAAAACGAAAAAAAGAAAATGATGAACCAGTGGAGACGAACTCCATCGAAGATCCATCTCCAAACAAAAATTTTCCAGATTTTTATTTTTCTTTGAAAAACAAATTTTCTAGATCTCTCCAGATCTTTCCACAGCCTTATCATCTTCTTCTTCATCATTTTCCAGATTCTCCATCCATTCTTCTTCATCATTTTCCTGCCTCATCATTTTCCAAATTCTCCATCCATTCTTCTTCTTCATCATTGTCCCACAGCCTCATCATCTTCATCATCATCCCACAACCATCACCATCATCTTCCTCATCATCGACCATCACTATCATCGACAATCATCTTCCTCATCATCCAACACAAATACAAATTGAAATCACGTTCCAACACAAATACAAGCTGGAATCGAAATCCAAAAAAAATTTGAAGTACAAACTGAAATAAATCGAACCCATCTTTTCTCCATTTGGAAATCTCTAGATTTTCCGAACACCCACAACCACTGTCTGTTCTTTGTTCACCAACACAGTCACCATCATCATCATCAAACCTACAACAAACCCAAAAATCCAGATTCGATCACCAACCCCAAATCCAACAACCTTGCCGCCACCCTGACAACCATGCCGCTGGATTTCTGTTTCAAGTTTCAACCACCCCAAATTTCATATTCGCTTCCCTAATCCAATAATCACATCAATTTTTGTAAAAAATAAAAAATAAAAAATAAATCAGTAAAAATGGAGTAACACTAGAGCAGATCGAAAAAACCCAAAATCCATGAAAGTACATAGAAGATCGTGATGATGGTGGAGAGAAGCTTGGTTAGAGTGATGGCCGACTCACGGGGATGTGGTGGTTATGATTGTTTTTACGGTGGCTGTCGGCGACTAGATTGAGAGAGAGAGATGAGATCGGGAGAGATGATAATGGGATTTGGTCATGGTGGATCGAGAGAGATAAGATTAAAGGAGATGAAGGTGATTTGGATTTGGATTGGTGGAGATGAGTGATGATGGTGATTTTAATTTTTAATTTTTTTTGGTGAATAAGAAGAAGAAAGTGATTGGGTGGTGGTGATTGGAGATAAGATTTGTTAAGAGGTAATTTTTTTATTATTCAATACATATATATATATATATATATTAGTTTTGTAAATTGTTTTATTTTTTTATTCAATTCTTAATCTCTAAACATAATTTTATTTTTTTATTATTTAATTTTATTATATTTATTAATTATTAATTATAAATTGAATTAGTTTTATTTTTAAAACTTTTTTTCAATATTGTTTTTTTAAACTTTTTTAAATATTTAAATACTAGTTTATTTCCTTTTTTTTTTTTAATATTTGTTTGTCTTTTAGTGGGTTTAATAAGTTGGAAGATAAGATTACCCTTCTTGATTCAATCAAAGGTTAAGTCTAACGTACATTGATTGACGGCGAGGGAGGTGAGTGTTATTTAATGATAATCGTTTTCATCTGTAATTTAGCAAACCTCAGGTGAGGCGGGTGTAATTCGTTCTATAATAATATAAACTTTTTAATTTGATCTTTGAACTTTGAACTTTGAAGGGAGTGTACACTCAAAACAAAAAAATAAATTGGGAAGAAGGAGAGAATTGGATCTGATATTGACATGACCTTGTCTCCATGGCTACTCTAAATCTATTGTTAATTAAATAATATTAAATAAATTATAATTTTTTATAGAGGTTTTTATAATTTAGTCCCTATCTAATTGGAAAAATATATTTTTTTACTTGTTAATTGATTTTTCAATAAATTTGTCATAATATAATTCAAAATACAACAAATTGGTCCTAAAATACAACAAATTGATCATAATATAATTCAAAATACAACAAATTGGTCCTAATTTTTTACTAACCGTAGGACCAATTTGTTGTATTTTGAATTATATTAGGACTAATTTGTTGAAAAATCAATTAGCAAATAAAAAAGTGTCTTTTTCCAATTAGATAGGGGTTAAATTGTAAAAACCCCTTTTTTATATTTTTTTACAAAAAGCTGAAGCCCCCTCTACCGTCCGCTCCTGATACTGAAGGTGAAGAACATAACAAATAACGAAACCCCAACTCATAACTCTTTACATCTTACAACTATGTCTAACAGAAAATTCTACCTAACCCCAATCCTATACTTCGGTTGCGGTAATTGTTATGCTAGTAAGCATGAGCTGCAAGATAAACTCAATATATGAATTGATGAGAGAATTTCAGAGGTTGATTGAATTAATAGACAAAATGAAGAAAAATATTAAGATGGCTGTGGATGAACAACAAATGAAAGCGAAAAAGGAAGTGGCAGATTGGGTTTCAATGGTGGAAGTTGCGGTAACTGAAGTTGAAGAACTGATAGTAGAAGCACACAAGCTAGTGATCAATAAGCCCCGTTCTCGGAGCTTTCTTTCCGAGAAAGACAAGTTAGATGACAAGCTGCGATATGTGATTTCTTTACAAAGAAAAGGAGATTTCGAGGTGGTGGCTGAGATGATCAGACCAAAAAATCAATCAGATATAAGAGTTGCGGGCGGCATGGAATCAACATTTGATAAAGTATGGAGTTGTATTAAATTTGAAGAAAATGTGAGGATTGTTCGCCTATATGGCATGGGTGGTGTCGGTAAAACTTACCTATTAAAGAAAATCCACATCAAGCTTCTTCATTATAAGCTTCTTGATAAACTCAACTATTCTTCTAAGGTGATTTGGGTTGAAGTGTCTAAAGACCTGGAGCTTGGGAGAATTCAAGATCAGATCTGCAAACAGATAGGTTTGTTAGACGAGACGTGGAATACTGAATCACTTGAAGGGAAAGCTTCAGATATCTTCAAGATTTTGAGCCAAGACAAGTTTGTGTTACTAATGGATGATATACGGGAGATGATTGATTTTGACAAAGTGGGTGTCCCCTTTCCACCAAACACAAGCAACGGATCCAAAATAGTCTTCACAACTCGTTCTCTTGAAATTTGCAGCCTCATGGAAGCTGACATGCAGTTTAAAGTGGGGTGTTTAGCATACGCAGAAGCCTGGGAACTGTTTCGGAGTATGGTTGGAGATGCGACTCTTGAGAGTCAACCTGAAATTCGCGAGGTTGCTAGAGCAATGGTCAAAGAGTGCCATGGTCTGCCGCTTGCATTCGTTACTATTGGTGAAGCCATGTCCAACGAAAAACCCTCCGAAAATGAAAGGAGAAATAAGCTTCAAGCTTTACAGAGATGGACGTCTTCATTTTCAGGTTTGGATGCTGAACTTAGAAAAGATGTCTATTATATTACAGTTTGAAGTTGAGTGATGATAATTTGCAAAAGGACTTATTTAAATCATGTCTTTTGAGTTGCGTATTTCCAAGTGATTATAAGATTAGTAAAATAGAGTTGATTGATTATTGGATTATAAGATTAGTAAAATAGTGAAGAGTGAACCCATTGGAGTGCTGAAATTCCTCTTTCTTCAAGTCCTATTCTTCTCCAAAGTTTGCAAAAGTCAAGTTCCTTGAGTGGGTAATTGGGTTTTGGTGAAATGGAGGTTGAATGGGTGATGTAGGGATTGATTTGGTGAAGGAATTGGTAGGAAATGGGTTTGGATGTGTGGGAGGATATTCTTAGATCTTGATGAGGTAAGAATGTGTGAAATATGTGTGAGGGCGTGTGGGAATAATCAGAAAAGAATATATTTATAGGGTTTAGGACCTGCGCAAATCTAGGATCGCGGTGTGCGGGTAGTGCACGAGTAGAGACCCGTACAATTATAATTCTGGAAATCTATATCCTCGGTTCACGGGTGCATTTTGCTGGTAGGGACCCGCGCAGTACCCGTGCTCTGGGCACTCTGGTCATTTTGGAGAAGTTTCGGCTCCTGATTCGCGGTTGCACTGCGTTGGGTTGGACCAGCGCACATCTGGAAATCTTGGAAGTGCGCAGGTAGGGTTGCCCGTGCAATTTGCCTTGAAAAACTCTGAGCTATTGTGCGCGGGTATGGACTCGCACTAGGACCCGCGCACTGGGCTTGTTTCCTGATCCTTTGGCCTGTTTCGCGCTTGAAATTCCCACTTTCCGTCTCTAACACTTGAATTACATCAATTGCCTACAATCACTAGAAAATAGTCTATTAGACACACAAACACACACGAAAACGAGACAAATGACATAGAAATGAGGGCCAAAATATAACATAATTTTGGCATAATCGGCGATTATTTTATAAGCTAAAGCAACCCCAAACATAACCTTATTCACAACAAACTCTTGACCAAGTTTGCATAAATGCCATATAAATTATCTCCTTAATTCCATAAATAATTATATATTAAAAAAAATAAAAAACTTCAAAATGATGGTCAAGCAACGGCGGTGTCGATGATGCCAACACCCAGTCACCGGAGGTGGACAGATCCACCCCAGATCCACCTCCGGGACTGGAAGAGACGTTCCTCCATTTAATTTTGGCCGTGGAGGAGGCGAACCCTCATCCATCTATTCTAACGAAGGACGTGTCTTGCCTTCTCCATATATAAAATCTGAAAATGAATCTGGTGTCGCCGGAGGAGGTAAGACGCCTCCTCTATTTCTAGATTTTATGAAGGAGGCTCTCATCTCCTCCGCTGCCAGAGGAGGAGCCGACTTCCTTCGCCGGAGAATACCGGTCCTCCTCCAACCTTGACTTCCAGCAGTGGCCACCATTCCCGATCGTTTTTTGTTTTTTGGTTTTTTATATATTTTTTTCTTTTTTCTTTTTTCTTTTTAGTTTTTTATGTACCATATTAAATTTTCTCTCCTCCGATACATACCTCTAATTTTCTATCTCCATTCTTTCTCAAGCAAGACTAACAGTTAAGAAAAGAAAACTTACAAATAAACTTGATTTTTAAGAACCGTATATATGTATGTATATATATTTAAAAAAATAAATAAATATAAAATAAAAAAAAAATAAAAAAAAAACCCTCAAAAACAAGTACCCTGTTTTTTTTTTTTTTAAATCGAAATATAAAAATGTTTTTTTGTTACTTTTGTAGGTATGTAATTGTCTTGAGAACTTCAATTCTTTCATTAGCCTTAGAAATTTTGAGTTTAATCAAATCTAGTAACAATAAATCAAGTTTTCATATATCTATTTATTTATTTTTATGTTTTTTGAAAAACAAGTTATTTGTATTGACTTTTTAATATATATATTCGAAAATTTTCCTATAAGGATGCACTGATAGAATTATATAAGAACATTGAATGTGAGCCACTCGTTTTACATACTTTGACTTGGTATGTTTACACTTGTCAAATCACTTTTACTAGTATGTATACACTTGTCAAATCACTTTTACAAATGAGTGGTTCACATTCAAGAGAGAGAGAGTTTAATATATATGGTAATAACAAATTTAGGAGAAAGAGCTTAATACGTAATATTTAATCTAATTTAGGAGAGATAATTTATTTTTTTAATAATTTAATTAGTTTTGAGTGTCTTTATAATTTTTTTATCATGTTTAGTACTTTTTATTCAGATTAAAATTGTCATTACTAAAAAATATTAAATTAAAGTGTAAGTAGATAATATGTAGATCATAAGAATAAGTTCTCTTATATAAATTGTAATAAACCTATGAAATTACCAACACACCCTTTACCCAAATAGCCTCTCAATGGGTTTGAACATTTGAACATTTGTTCAAATTTAATGTCCAAATCTGGTGTTTAAATGATATGGCAACAGTGTAGACCATTAATTTAAATTGTATTAGATTTATATAATTTAAATGAATGGTCTACTTTATAACATTACTCATATTATTATTCTTCAAAGTCACCCTAGAACAAACTTTTCGGATCCGTCTAGCAAGACAAGAAAAGGAATATCCAAATACAAGGGAATACACACATTTTATTAATGGACACAAATTTTATTGTACATGAGTAGCAACACAGTACGAAACAGTACGGATTTAAAAATAAAAAAGGTAAAAGCACACACAAACAGCACGAGTCACGAGATCGGTCAGCCTGAAACCAGTTAAAGCATATAATTCACAAAATAAGATGGTAAAAGCACACCCATCACCTTGCATGTTGTTGATTTCTATAAAAACCTTGAACTGGAAGAGGGATCAAGAGAGGCTTGATACACCTGCAAGTATTCTTCTTTCACAATCTCACTTTCCTTCAGCTTGTTCAACTCATGTGGAGGCATCTGAAGCTTTCCGCAACCATCTATTTCCCTTTTTATAAGATCTGGAAAGGGCAAGGCATTCCAGTAGATGCTCCTCAAGTTTGGTAGATTATCTAATCTCAGAGATTTGAGTTTTGAGAATGGGATTAGATTTGCCATCGTCTCAGGATATTCATTCAATTTTCCAACGTTGATTATTGCTTCCATTTCAATGCAATTTGATATCCTAAGACGCTTCAGGTTTGGAGCAAGAATAAGCCACGTCAAGTCCTGTAATTTTGAGCAATTCTCTATATCTACTTCCTCAAGGAAGGGGAAACAACGAGACTCCCTTATGTTTTGTACATCCCCTCCGAATTCAATCTTCAGCTCCTCCAAATTCTTACATTTTGAAATACATAGCGTCCTGAGATTATTCAGATACGCAATCTCTACTTGGAATGACTTCGGATGTTGCAAGGATTGAAGCTCAAGAGATTGAGTGCCACTCTGCAGCTTATGGGAGCTCCAATATTTTTGAAAAGCTTGGAAACTTGTCAAGCAGATGCTCAACATGATTAGATTTTTCAAGCAAATCAATTCTTCCATCAAAAATTCACCGTCATCATACAGAACACTATCTTCCGCCTGAATGGTCGAACCGCATTTCCACAGTCTCAACACTTGCAACTTGGAAAAATTACTTATCATTTGTCTTGGAATCATATGCAATTCCTCCGTATTCTCCAAGATCAGACATCTAAGATTTACCAAATCCTTCAATTTTTCTGGTAACACTTCTATGCTTGTTCCCGATAGATCAAGATACTGTAACGAAACTAATGCTGAAATTTCAGAGGGTAAATCGATTAGAGAAACATTGTTTGACAGGTTCAAAACCTTGAGATGAATCATAGACCCAAAGATGTTATCCTCGATCTTCTCTAATCGATTACTATTAAGAAACAACGTTTCGAGACGTGGGCAACTTGGAAACGTTACTAGGTTCTTAATTTTATTTTTCATCACTGATACCCTTCTCACATCTTCCGAGTTTTCAATCTCTGGTGCTTCTGTCAACCCAGCATCTGTACGAACGAAAGAATTCCCCTTCTCCTTCTCCTTCTCAACTTCATTTGTTATCCACAAAATCATTTCAAGAATCAGACGGTGAAATTTTACATAATACATGTCTTCTTCTTCTAATAAACATGCGTCAAGAAGAACGCCGATTATGTCGTATCCCTGACTTTGTGCTCCAAGTCTCCCAATCAAAAGTCCCTCACCAATCCAATAATCAATCAACTCTATTTTACTAATCTTATAATCACTTGGAAATACACAGCAACTCAAAAGACATGATTTAAATAAGTCCTTTTGCAAATTATCATAACTCAGCTTCAAACTGTAATAGACATCTTTTCTAAGTTCAGCATCCGAACCTGAAAATGAAGACGTCCATCTCTGTAAGGCTTGAAGTTTATTTCTCCATTCCTTTTCGGAGGGTTTTTCGTTGGACATGACTTCACCGATAGTAACGACTGCAAGCGGCAGACCATGGCACTCTTTGACCATTGCTCTAGCAACCTCGCGAATTTCAGGTTGACTCTCAAGAGTCGCATCTCCAACCATACTTCGAAACAGTTCCCAGGCTTCTGCGTATGCTAAACACCCCACTTTAAACTGCATGTCAGCTTCCATGAGGCTGCAAATTTCAAGAGAACGAGTTGTGAAGAGTATTTTGGATCCGTTGCTTGTGTTTGGTGGAAAGGGGACACCCACTTTGTCAAAATCAATCATCTCCCATATATCATCCATTAGTAACACAAACTTGTCTTGGCTCAAGATATTGAAGATATCTGAAGCTTTCACTTCAGGTGATTTAATATACCACGTCTCGTCTGACAACCCAATCTGTTTGCAGATCTGATCTTGAATTCTCCCAATCTGATCTTGATTTGAGTCTTTAGACAGTACATCAACCCGAATCACCCTAGAAGAATAGTTCGGCTTATCAAGAAGCTTGTTCTCGATTTTCTTTAATAGGCAAGTTTTACCGACACCGCCCATGCCATATAGGCCAACAATCCTCACATTTTCTTCAAATTTAATACAACTCCATACTTTATCAAATGTTGATTCCATGCCGCCCGCAACTCTTTTATCTGCTTGATGTTTTGGTCTGATCATCTCAGCCACCACCTCGAAATCTCCTTTTCTTTGTAAAGAAATCACATATCGCAGCTTGTCATCTAACTTGTCTTTCTCGGAAAGAAAGCTCCGAGAACGGGGCTTATTGATCACTAGCTTGATTGCTTCTTCTATCAGTTCTTCAACTTCAGTTAACGCAACTTCCACCATTGAAACCCAATCTTCCACTTCCTTTTTCGCTTTCATTTGTTGTTCATCCTCAGCCATCTTAATATTTTTCTTCACTTTGTCTATTAATTCAATCAACCTCTGAAATTCTCTCATCAATTCATTGAGTTTATCTTGGAGCTCATGCTTATATATCGCTTTACTAGCATAACAATTACCGCAACCGAAGTATAGGATTGGGGTGAGGTAGAGTTTTCTGTTAGACATAGTTGTATAATGGAACGAGTTGGAGTTTTGATTAGTATGAATCAGATTATGGGAAGATTACAATCACCAATGTTATTTGTGATGTTTTGCACTGACTTTTTTTTTTTTTTTTTGGGCGATTATTATTTGGTCAAACTGACCAAACATGACCTAACAATATGCATGAGAACAATATGTTACTGTTTATCTTAAAAATAAAAATAAAAACAAATACCTAGGTACTATGACTACCCGGTACAATTGTTCTTTGCATAATTGCACTATGTTAGCGACAACAAAAGGTAATTTAATCTTTATTCAATTAAATATCGCCATGTCATCCCTGACTTTTTAATTAAAATAAAAACAAATGAATTTAAAAATAAATCAAATCTCTCGTCCAGATTTGATCAAATTAAAAAAAAAAACAGATCTATCGTCTAGCTCTTCTTTCCGAGAGAATCTTGCATGTACCCGGTGCATTGCACCCATCCAATGGGTGTATGCCATGTGGCAAGCAAATCGATTAAATGAATTCTTCATACCACGTGGCATACACCCATTGGTTAAAGTGCATACAAGATTTTCTCCTTCCTTCCCAGATCCGGTCAATCTGCTTTTATGGGAAGGCTTAAAATTATGTCTTCAAGAAATTTTAGAATATGGGTTGCTTTCATATTTTAAAATTATGTTTTTAAGAAATTTTTTTAAAGATTGATACTCTAAATCTAAAATACCAAATTCCATGCTCTAAATTCACTTTTCAACATTTTTTATTCCATTTATATCATTTTACCTTTTTCATTAAATTCAATTAATGTATAATAAATTTTAATTTAAACATTTTATTAATATAAAAATTAGGAAATTGTTTGGCCGGGTACTGACTGGTCAGTATCCAAGGTACTGACCCCACCAATGCTGTATTGTCACGTGTTTTTTTTCTTTTAACTTTTTACATTTATCTCCTAGCATTTTTCACAAGTGGATTACATGTCAAAACCCTATTTATTGGTTAGTACATTGGGTACTGACTGACTAGTCAGTACCCAAGTGTTGTCCTAAAAATTATACCATTGGAAATGTCTCTTCTAAATCTTTAAAATGAGTCGAATATTGAATATTAATTAATAATTTTTTTATTTACCATATTTTATCATTTGTTATTCATTTTATTATTTTGTTATAATTATCTCAAAAAAAATTATTTTATGTTTAAAAATATCTCTTATTACATATTTATAATTATAAGTTAGTAATAAAATAAAAACCGAAACATAGTATTAAAATAAAAAATATTAATATTAAAAATTACAATAACATAAAACTATTAAAATAAGGATAGGAAAAAAAAAGAAACAAAAAACAAAAAACATAAATAATAACAATATAGCATATGATAATGTCCAAATACATTAATATTTTGGAAAGCCATTCAAATGACTTTCATATCCACCCGAAAATGATCCACCTTGTATTTGGGAATTGTGAGTGTGTTTTTTTTCTTTCTAAAAATTAGTTATTATAAATTCATGCATTAATAAAACATTATATTTTTAAAAAAAAGTAAAAAAAAAAATTACAAATGTCATTATAAATAATCAGAAATGTTCAAGTCAGTGCGTACTGATATAACTTCATCAGTACGCACTGATATAACTTCATCAGTACGCACTGATATAACTTCATCAGTACGCACTGATATAACTTCATCAGTGCATTGGATGTGGATCATTAGATTTACATACTTTGACTCAAAGTATATGGATGTGTCAAAGTTTTTCCATAATCAGTGGTCCACATGCATTGATATTGATATAGTTATATCAGTGCGCACTGATGTTAACGGAACCGTATAAATAATATTTGTTAAAATTTAGTTGAACAATAATTTATTAAAGAAATTAAAAATAATAATAATAATAATAATAATAATAATAATAATAATAATAATAATAATAATAATATAAGTTATATGAAGATATAAATATAAATAGGGATAGAGATAGAGATAAGGATAAAGAGTATGATGAGAGTGAACAAATTTTAAAGATGAAAGCTAGGAGAAATATTCCTTTTTGGAACTCTATTTTAGGGTGTGTTTGGTAGGGATGAAAAGGGAGATGAAAGAAAATGGTGAAGGGAAAAGGGAGAAGAAAATAGAAAAATATGTGTTTGGTATGGAAAGGAAAATGGAAGGAAGAGAAAAATGGGAGGAAAAATCTATGGGTGGGACCCACAAATTTTAATCCTCCCAAAAGTGGAAAGAAAATAGAGGGAAAGAGGGAAGGCTTTTTGGATTGACTTAAAATTACAAATTTGTCCATTTTTTTTAATATATAAAATATAATGTAAGGATAAAATAGTAAAATTGATAAAAAGAAAGATCTTTTCTTTCATTCTTGTTTCCCAAGCAACTCAAAGGAAAGAGGAAAATTATTTTCCTTTCCTTTCCTCATCCCTCCAAATCTTTATGTCCTTCATAATTTCTTTCCTCTCTATCAAACACACCTTTAGGGATAGAGATAGAGATAGAGATAGAGTTTGGGTGTGACCAAAGCCTCTCTATCTATGTGGTTGGGGAGGTCGTAGCCTACTAGCCTCTCCTTTGTCATGTTTGGGAATTAGAGCGGATGGTAGAGGGGGCTTAGCTTTTTGTAAAAAAACAAAAAATTATAATTTATTTAACAGTAATGATAGACCTGGCAAGGAACCGTGGAACCGGAACCGGGGGAGGCCGGTTCCGATTCCGGTTCCATTTTTTTCGGAACCGGCCGGTTCGAACCGGATTGGAACCGGCGGTTCTGGTTCCGGTTTGAACTGGCGGTTCCATGTTTTTTTTTTTTATAAATTAAAAAAATAACACTTTATTTATAAAAATAAAATGTTTAAAAGAGAAATAACATTGAAGAGTATTGAACCATGGTCCATAACTCTTGTACAAGTATATATATTTTATTTTACATTCTCCTCATTTTTATATAGGTTAGGCATCTCACAACTTTTCTTCTTTATCCAATGTAGGATGTGAGATTTTCTTATCCTTTCTATTTTAGTTGTGATTTTCTTATACTTTCTATTCTAATTAGGATTTTCTTATCTTATTACATACAATATCTAATATATGATATAGAAAACTATCCTTTGCCGGAGAATAAATAATTTGTTTAAAATCAAAAGCAGAAGACTTTCAGAGAGTTGAAGATCCAATACGCTCAGCCGCTTTCCCGCAAAGAGATAAGATATACAAAGAGTTTAGTTTCACCAGCTCGTGATGCTGGAAATGACAATGAGAGGTTAGACATATATAGCTTATGTTAATTTGTGAATTCATATTTATTTATATATATATAACTTCTATTGTTACATTTATTTATCTTTTTTACATTCAATTTCTTTCTCTCTAGTATCAATTTGTTTCTTTTAATTATAATATTATGTTCGGATTGCACTTTGATTTCTGTTTGGAACTCCTATCAATTGTTTTTCATGCCCATTAGCTTTGAAATTTTTGCATGCCTCGTCAATTATAGATTTGTTAATTGGACATCGATCAATTTCTGTTTGGACATAGATTTGTTAGTTGGACATCGTCAGTTATCAATTGAAAGTGCTTGAATGAAAAACCATCTATGTACAAGAACAAAAGCATGTTTTTTAATCCAAAAGCTCACTTTCAATTCATAGTTTGTCACAATTATGTAATAAGAGAAGAAAATCACAAGTAGAAATCTAGAATAGAAAGGAATATAAGAAAATCTCACATCCCACATCGGATAAATAAGAAATGTGTAAAGATGTCTAACTTATATAAAAAGGAGAAGAATGCAAAGGAAAATATACTTACTTAGTTACTTGGACACGTGTTATGGGTCACGGCCCAATACTTCACAATGTCCTTTTTAACATATTTTTTTTTAATTATAAATTAAACGTTATTTTTTTGTAAAAAAATAATAAAAAATAATAAAAAAATAAAAAAATTTCGGTTCAAAACCGCCGGTTCCAGGTTCCTGTGGAACCAGAACCGCCGGTTCGGGACCGGAACCGAACCGGAACCTTGCCACCTTTAAGTAATGATACATATCTCACCTATGATCCTATCATTTTCATTTCAGCACATATGGTAGTTGACGTGTCACTTTGTGAGTGAACAAACATTAATTGGTGAGTGAATATATATGTAAGAGAGATAAGTATCAATTAATGTATATCCACTCACTAAGTGACATCTTAATTACCATATATATTAGGATAAAAATTATATGATTATATATGGGATGTTTAGCATTATTGTTTATTTAATATTATTTAATTAACAATGGAGTTAGAGTATCTACAAAGATGTCACGTCAACATCATATCCAATTCTCTTCCTCTCTGTCTATTTCTCTTTCTCTCACCGTACCAATTCTCTCCCTCTTCTCAATTCATTGTTTTGTTTTACGTGTACACTCCCTTCAAAGTTCAAAGTTCAAAGATGAAATTAAGAAGTTTATATTATTTTATTATTATTTATATCATTTTATATAATTTTATCTTAATTTAATTGTTTTTGATAATGTTTATAATACAATATAACTGCAAATAATATTATTTTTACTCTTATAATATATTAAAAAAGTATTTTTAAAACAATTTAATCAAATACATGTTCATGTTTTTTATAATATTGTTTTCAACTATTTCTATTCGACGCGTTTTCAAAATATTTCAGCTTTTAAAAACTTGAAAATCAATTACTTGTGTCCAAATGAAGATACATAAAATAGAAAACAAAATAAAAACAAAAACAAAAAACATTACCGAACGGACCTTGATTATTTCCATCACTTTGTTTTTGTTTTTCGATTAATGAAATTTTATAATATTGTTAAAGTTTTATTATAATTAATTAATATATATATATACATATATGAAAATTTTCAAGTGAGTGTATCCTGATATAACTCCATTAGTGCGTTGGATGTGGACCATTAGATTTATATGTTTTGACTTAAAGTGTATGCACTTGTCAAAACTTCTCCATAATCTATGGCCCACGTACAACGCACTGATGAAGTTATATCATGACGCACTAAGGAGAAAATAACTGTATACATATATATATATACAGATTTTCTATTATCATATATATATATATATATACATATTTTCTATTATCAGTTCGTCCTGACAATAAATATATCAGGACGAAGAATGTGGACCACTAGATTTACATACTTTGACTCAAAATGTATGTACTTGTCAAAACTTCTCCATAATCTATGGTTCATATTCTTCGTTCTGATATATTTATTGTCATGACGAACTGACAATAAAAAGACTGTATATACATATATGAGACGGTCCCGTTTCTATCAGTGCATCATGATGTAACTTTATTAGGATATTGAATGTGAGTCACTCATTTATAACATTTATAAAAGTATTTTGACAAATACATACATACCAAGTCAAAGTATGTAAAACGAGTGGTTCACATTCAATGTTCTTATATAATTTTATCACTGCGTACTGATAGGAAAATTTCCGATATATGAGATTTGCTATACATATATACACACATTAAATATAATTATTCATTTCAAAAAACAAAAGAAAAAATTGATTTCTAAAAAATATCTAAAATAAATTAATGTCATCCATTTATTTAACAAAATGTCACGCATTTGATGAAATGACCATTAGTGTTACACTTTTTGTCAAAAATAACCATTTTGAAACCAATTCCTAATTTAGTGGTCATTTTGATATTGTGTTATCAAATTAATGGCAACTGGAGTAATTATCCATAATATATATAACGAGAGGGAGGAGTTTTAAAATATATATATATATATATATATATATATAGCATTTATGCTATGAATTAAGTTTAGAAGATGGATAAAAATGGTAGTATTGTAAATATATCAAATAAATTTTTAAAATTTTAAAACTAGGCAATATTTTAAAAAAGGGGCCAATAGCACCATTCTAATATTTATTTGACTTATGTATTTTATTTTATTTTATTTTATGTTATTTTTTACGATCTGATTATCTGAATGGGGTAGTAGATTTTTTTTAATCTCTTCTTTCTTTTTTAATCATTTTTTTTTTTTTCACTTTTACTATATTTAATTAATTAATGTATTTGTATTTGCCTTTCAGCTGTTGCTTACCAACGGTTGTCAACCGGTAGTTAACGGATAGAGAGTATGTTCATGTTAAGGTAAATTTTTTCGGTTTTAATACAATTATATAAATATATATATATATATATATATAATTGTGTGTATATATATATATATATATAGTTAAGGTAAATTCCTACGGTTACCCTTTTTTAATTATTTTTTAAACACAGCTGTTTTTCTTTAAAAAAAAATTCAATAAAAAGGACAAAAATCATAAATGAATTGAGTCTTAACATGTTAAAAAATAATAAATAAATAAATAAATAAATAACAATTAAATACGTGTGGTGCTATTGGCACCCCGCACTACTGAACTATTTATATCCCATTTTTTAAAATTTTGATTTAATTATATAAAATTAAATAGTTTTATTAATATTTTTGATTTATTTTCAGGACTACCATTTTATTTATTTTTCAAATTTAATACAGCTCATATCTTTTTCAAAAAAATAAAAATAAAAATATACTTCATTTCTAATCTTTGTATATAGTTTTCTCACATTCATTCGCAGTACATGTTTTTTCTTCTTATTCCATGGTAAAACCATTTTTATTAGATTCGATTTTTTTTTTTTTTTTTCTGTAGTTGATTAGATTGTTGGCGATAGATTGTGAATGTGATATTAATCGTCTGGTGATTTTTTTTTAAGCGATTGAATCAGAGTTTTTATGTGATTTCGTTTTATCAGAAATTGGGTTTTCTTAGTTGCGATTTTTGGTGTGATTTCATTGTTTTTTTTTTTTTTTTTTTTTTTTTGTAAATAACATTAAACTAACTTTGGAAGATCCGGAATAAAATCTATAAAATAATTGATACAAATAGTATACCTAGAAGATCTGAAAGAAAATAAACTGACAAAAAAAATAAAAAACATGGATCTAGATTTGAGAAGAAAAATAAAACAAACATGTGAAACAATAAAATCAATAAATACTAAACATGGTAAACATGAGATTAAGATCTGAAAGAAAATATAAACAAAAATAGTAATAAATCAATAAACTAAACATGAGAAACATGAGATCGAGATCCGAAAGAAAATATAAACAAAAATAGTAAACATTGAAATAATCTATATCGTTAAAGCTTTTTTCATTAGGGTTTTGAAATAAGGAAAGTGGATTTTTATTAGTTTTACTTTGTATAAGATTTTTTTAATAAAAATCATATGTCTCTTTAAGTAATTTGATAAAAGAAAAAAAAGAATATTAAATAATTTAAAAAGTGAGGTGTAAATATTTCAGTATGTGCCAATAACTCCACACATAAATACTGAACTCAAAAAAATAAAATAAAATAAAAATCAATAAAATACTTTTCTTGAACAACACCAACAATAGAGAACAATATGCAACAAAATACCACCGCTAATGTAACGAACCATTTAAATATATATAGTGGCTCATATAACGGATCCCATATTTTAATTTCAATAAAGACTTTAATGAATTTATATCGATTTTTATGAATTTTGATCTGAATTCTTTTGTGGATGATAATTTTAATGAATTCTACCTGTGAATAAAATTTGACAAATTTCCAAGTACTATAACTTTTTTTTTTTTTTGAATTTTCCTACATTTGGCCCATTTTTCTGATGACTTCATATTTAACAAAATCGGATAAATAGTTATAATTCTTGAAAAATTCTTAAATTTTATTCATTGATAGATTTCATTGAACTTATGATCTAAACAAATTCAAATCAAAATTCATAAAAATAAATGTGATTTGATTAATATTCTTACCGAAATTAAAATAAATGATCTCATAGGAGATAACCAATATATAAGGGGTTTTTACAATTTAGTCCCTATCTAATTAGAAAACATCAATTTTTTACTTGGCTTTACATTTTTTGTCAAACTGGTACTTACATAATTAAAAATAGTTCATTTCAGTCATAACATTAGTAAAGGTTAGTTAAAACTAACGGTGAGAGGAGTATTTTGGTCTTAGCACGTATTCATTGTTGAAAAAATATATATATAAATATATATATATATATATATATATTGGAAAAAATAATGGATCTCTGTCGTCCATCTTTGAGATGGATGGTGAAAATCAAATTAAAAATTGAAAAAATTGAAGGAAAAAAGTAGTTAGAAGTTCTCTACCGTCCATTTCAGTGATGGACTGTGGAGATCAAATTAAAAAATAATATTTTTATTTTGAAAAAAAAAAATTGGATCTAAGATCCATCAGTGGACCTTCATCTTTACACAGATGGAGGTCGATGGACCTCCACCTGCACGTGGCCTCCATTTTTGTGAAGATGGAGGTCCACTGGTGGATGTCCTTCAATGGAGGCGGAGATCCAATTTGTCTATCTCAGAGATGGACAAGATTGGATCTCCACCGGTTTTTTTTAAATAAAAAAAAAATTAAGTTATTTGAGATCCACGGTGGAGATCCATCCAACAATTTAGTAATTTTTTATTTCTTAGTTTATTTTGTTGGTTTTAATTCTTTTGGATTTCAAGGGTTTTTTTTTATTATTTTAAATCATTATCTATCTTTTAGATTTCAATATATATATATATATATATATATATTCTATTATTAGTTCGTCCTGACAATAAATATACCAGAACGAATGATGTGGACTACTAGATTTACATACTTTGACTCAAAGTGTATGCACTTGTCAAAACTTCTCCATAATTTATGGTCCACATCCTTTATTCTGATATATTTATTGTCATGACGAACTGACAATAGAAAGACTATATATATTTATTTATATCCATCATTTATACGTAAAATAAAAAAAATAAAAATAAATAAATAAAATCCATCGTTTGGATTTCAATTTTTTAATCTTATTTATACCAAAAAAAAAAAAAAAATCTGTTTTTGTTTTATTATTTATTAAATAAGTCTACTCAAGTCTATACTCTAAACATTAAACTTAAAAGATAATAAAAAGTCACAAATATTAATGAGCTGTCTTAACATGTGAGAATAGAATTAATGCGTGAATAGTTTAAAGCTTAAACCTCCGTATCTTAAATCGATTCAAATAACATATAACTAAAATTCATTAAAACATTTAAAAGTCATTAAAAGTTATTAACATTTTGAATATATTCTGATTTTCATAATCTCTTAAAAAGTTTTAATTGAATAATTCATGAGTTTTATTGACTTTTAAAAAGTCTATGAAAATCTATATTAAATGCTTTATGATTTTTATAGAGTTTTTAAAAATCTATATTGAATACACCAAAATTTTTAAATTTCATAAAAGTCTTTAAAAAAACTTAATGGATTCGAATTGAATTTATTAAGTTGTTTTGTATGTTTTTTCAAGGGATCAAACAACTTTAAAACATCCGAAACAACTTAAAATAAAAAGTAAAAAATCATGACTTCTAACTTAATTTCAAATCACTAGATTGCATTTAATATATTTTCTTCCAAGATTATCATCTTAAAAATAATGTATTTACAATTTTATCATAATTTTATATTATTGAGAGGGTGACCAGGTTGTAGATTGTTTAGTTTCCAGGAGCCTTAGTATCGTTACCCCTATATGGTGGTGGACTGCTCTAGACTTTCGCACTTCTTTTATTTATAATGACGTTTGTAGAAAGTCTTCTTTTAGGTTATGGTGACTTGTTTGTGTTTCGTTTCATAAACTTTTTTTGTTGTCTTTTCTATTTTTATTTTAATAATATGTTGGGATGAGATGTATGATGAGGGTGGTAAAGAGGTGCCAACAATTAGTTGGAATATCCCGATACATCTGTTGATTCCGATTACCAACAACCTTATGAATATATATATATATATATATATATGTGCACATACCAAACTTCTTTTATTTTAATATAATATTATAATATTATTTTTTGTTTTAGAAAATAATTTTCAATTATTGCTACCTTACACATTTTCAACTTCTAAAAATATAAAAATCAATTTCTCTTTTTCAAAAGAAAATATTTAAAACAAAATAGAAAATATTATCGAACAGACCCTTATTGTTCTCCATAGGAGAACTCCAAATAATAAACCCTAGTTTTAGGCTACCTTAAATGAGAAAAAAATCAAGAAAAATGCGTCTGTTTCTCTGTGTTTCTGTTTTTTGTTTTATATATTTTAATTTGAAAACAAGTAATTATTTTTTCATATTTTAGAAGTTAAAAACGCGTCTAGTAGTAATAATTGAAAACAATATTTTGGGTTTTTTTAAATATTAATATATGTATTTAGTGAAATAGTTTTGAAAACATATTTTTCAATAAATTGGGAGAGTAAAAGGTAATGTTTTTCATAATTAAAAACCATATATTATTAATAAAAATAAATTAATTTAAATTAAAATTGATTTGTGTCTTTTTAAAAATTTTTAAAAATATATAATAAAAATACTTTTTTTTTTTTTACAAAATTTATGAAAAAGATATATTATTGCTGTACCATATGGGAAAATATTAATGAGTAAATAGAAATATCTTTAAATTATTTTTATTATTTTACAATTCAAAAATTGTTTTTATAAAAAAATATAACAATTATTAATTAAAACTGTAGGGCCCTCAAGAGAATTGTAAACCATAAAAATATCTCAATAAGATTTCAGTTTTGTTATTAGGCGTAAATCAAGAAAAGTTGATTTCCCAGTTTTCACAAAATTTGAAGTCAAAATCAATAAAGAACGCAATTTCCATGCGTTTTCTCAACCCGAAAAACGGAGGACACGTTTCGAAAACTTAGACGAAGCATTATTTTATTAAAAATTAGATCTAAAGATCTAATTTGAAAGCTAAAAGTCCCTTGCCTTAGGACATTCTAGGGGATTTTTCTAACAATATTTTATTAAAAATATGAAAGCCTCTTTCTTAAAGATATCACTCAATTGGATATACAAGTCCACGGTGCAATACTGCAATGCACTCAGCTTTTTATGCGAAGGTGACTTCAAGATGTGGAAACGGAATCTATATTTTCTATTATTTATACGGTAATCATATCCTGTAAACAACTCTTAAAAAAAAAAAAAAAATCCAGTAAAACACTTGTACGTTTTTCGTTGAATTTTGTACTAATTGTTTTAATCAATTTAAGATAAGGAGGTTTAAATTTTACAGTATTCACGCAATGATTTCTATTCTCACACGGTAAGATAACTTTTTAATATTTGCCTGACTTTTTTTTTTTTTTTTTTCTTCTTCTTCTTCTTCTCTAGACATGCGTAGACTTAACAAACAAACAATGCAAATTTCACTAATATATTGGTGTTAAGATAATCAACATAAAACCATTAGTTAATGTGTCTTGATGGTGCGTTCATTCTGTCTAATAATGTTTCAAGTTTGAATTATCTTTATAACAAGATAAAAATCTATAAATAAGAGAAAATTTTTGATGCATTACTTGCATGGTGTACATAAGTAGTAGCACCCAACCACGGAAATGATGTATCTTTTTATTATTATTATTATTACTATTTTTTTAATTTTTAAATTTTTTTTAATAGTGCAATATTATATAAATCGGGGGGTTTTTGGAGGAAAATGAAGAATTCAAACTCGCAACCTCGTGGTGCGAATATAAGAGGTAGATTGTTGTATAATATAATAATTCATCTAACTCTAAATGATGCACTGTATTTATAATATTTTTTGTTCACCAAACATGGAAAAAGACAAAAAGTCTTACCAAATACCAATTACATTTATGTAATTTACATCTAAGTTATATTAGTATGACAAACCCTCCTAGGCGGCTAGGCGTGATTAAGTCAAATAACTCATATCATATGATAATGTCATTTTACCGATTGTTTTATGAGTGGTTCTATTGACACATATTTTACCTGTCTATTTATGTCCCACTTTTTTAATTATGTAGTGTATTTTTTTTTCCTTTATCAAAATTACTTAAAGGGACATATAATTTAAGAAAAAAAATCTTCTACAAAGTAACCTATTAAAACCCCACATTCATTTTCAAAAAAAAAAACTTTTTTTTATTTTTATTTTATAAATTTCTTAACTCTTAAACCCTAAATTTTGCTTCTTACACACATATAACATATAAAAATATTATGAAATAGTCTTTGAAAGATATCAAGCATATGGAAGAATAGTTCTTTAGAATGATATCAAGCTATCGTTGTGTTGAAGCAACCCTCTTATTTTTATTTTTTTTTCTCTTCCACCATGAAATAAAAAGAAAAAAAAAACACAAAATAAAATAAAATAATAAGAAGAAAAAATAAATCATTTAATGGAGGTGAGAGAAAGATGTATACAGAGATCAAATATGAGATGTATTAAGTTTGAAAAATAAGTAAATTGGGTAGTTTTGGAAATAAATCAAAAAAATTAATAAAAACATTTTATTTTATTTTATTAAGTCAAAATTTTAAAAAGTTGGGCATATATAAATTGGTAGGGGGTGTGCCAATAGTACCACTCTTGTTTTATATATACAAAAAAGAGAACTTCTCCTTACAATCCATAAATTATCTATTTACACTTCAATCTACTTTTTTTTTTTTAATGACAATTTTAACTTGAACTAAAATTACTAATCAAAGAAAAAAAAAATCTAAAGACACTTCAAACTAATTAAATTATTAAAAAAAAAAAAATTTCTTCTAAATTATTAGATTAAATATTACGTATTAAACTTACTCTCCTAAATCTATTATTACCATATAAAACACTGTTTCCTAATTACTATCTCTCCATTTTTTTTATTAAAAAAAAAAAAAAAATCCAATCTCCATACTTTCTCGATTAATAGTTAAAGAAAAAAAAACTTATGAATATTTTTTGTTTTTTTACTAACAGTAATATATATATATATATATATATATATATTAAAAAGTCAATTAAAAAAAAATAGATATATAAAAACTTGATTTGTTGCAACTAGATTCGATTAAACTCATAATTTCTAAGACTAATGAAGGAATTAAAAGTAAAGTACTTGTTTTTTGAGTTTTTTTTTTTTTTTTTTTTTTTTAATATATACATATATACAGTTCCTAAAAATTAAGCACATTTGTAAGGTTTTTTTTTATTTTTATTTTTTATTTTTATTTTTAACTGTTAGTCTTGCTTGGGAAGGAATGGAGATAGAAAATTAGAGATATGTATTGGAAGAGAAAGGGTTTAATATGGTAATTAAAAATTTAGGAGAGAGTGTTTAATATATAATATTTAATCTAATGGTTTATGAGAGATAATTTCTTTTTTTAATAATTTAATTTAAAAAAGATTACTCCTAATCTAAAGGCTACGATAATTCGTCATAACTTTTATTAAAATAAAATGGAGTGTCTTTAGAATACGAGTGTTAAAAGATAAAAAGGATAATCTAGAAACAAAATGAAGTGTCTTTAAAATTTTTTTAAATTTAAATTTTAAGAATGAAGTGTTTTTAGAAAAGAAGTGTTGAAAGAAAAAATTGAATTGAAGCTCTTATAAAAAAATTGTTTTACTAAAGATTAAATGGTATACTGGTTCACAATTCAATCATTTATTTATCATACATCATCTTTCATTTTCCAAGTCCAGTGCAAGTTATCAAATAAACGATCTTTGTTAAGTGCAAGTTGCTGTAATAAACAATATTTGTTAAATGCAAGTAAGTGCAAGTTACTTGCATTTAACAAAGATTGTTTATTAGATAACTTTTGATTTACAATACAGATAGATCAAGTCAAGATTCAAAAAACGTAATAAGTACGGCTCAAAAAATTTAATCTAAAATTATATGGTAAATTTGTTGTTATTATTGTAAAAATCATGAGATAATGTGGTGAATGAAGAAATCATTTTCCATATTATTTGGGTTGCTTTTTTGGGTTATTTAGCATCCGTGATATTAAAAATTGACATAAATATGTCTTAAAATATTGGCTTATCAATATCGAAAACAATTATTGACGAAATGAGGTTCATATGGTATTAAACCCCTCATACATATACTATGAGATTGTTGGTTCGAGTCATCTCTTAAAAAAAAAAAAAAGTACAGTTGAACCCCGAATTTATACAATTATTGAAGTTGTATAAATTTTATTATAGTTTTATTAATAAGAAAACATTATCTATTAAAAAAACAACAAATTTGTTTTTATATATTTAAAGCATTATACTGTTACATAAATACAGTTAGTTTTTTTTTTTTTTTTTTTTTTTTTAATATTAAACAAAATTGTTAAACAACTTTAATTAGTAATACGGACAAACTTTATAACAAACTTAATCCTTTGCCGTGGCTTTAATTTCTTGCGTTTGATCTTAATTTGGTTTATCATCCATCGTTTTTTCAAATTAATAAATATTTTCTGATTAAGTAAATGGTGCGGATAATGAAACTCATAAATATGATAAACACACTCATATTTATAAGTACACTTAAGTCTAAAATTTAAAATTAAAACATTACTATAAACACTCACGTTAATACCAATAGTATCCTTATTTAAATAATTTTTTTTTATTTTAATATAATTTATTTATAAACTCTCTTAAGTTATTAACACACCCAATTTTCATAAATGATAAATTCTTAAGTTCATTTATCTATACATTTTGGTTTCGATAATATTATTGTTCACAAGAAATCCAAATACGAAAACGGAATCGTGGATTGATAACTAGTTGGAAGACTATTACCGATATGAAACATCTCATGATTTAAATGAATGTTTTTATTTTAATATAATTTATTTATAAACCCTCTTAAGTTATTAACACACCAAATTTTCATAAATGATAAATTCTTAAGTTCATTTAACTATACATTTTGGTTTCGATAATATTATTGTTCACAAGAAATCCAAATACGAAAACGGAATCGTGGATTGATAACTAGTTGGAAGACTATTACCAATATGAAACATCTCATGAACACAAAGCAAATCCCCACAATCGATAATTGTTTCGTAGAGAAGAGATAATTTCCTTTTTTCATTGAACCATTGTTCTTGCACATATATATATATATATATATATACATATATTTATATATTTACAATATATACTGCACGCACCGTAAAAATGTAAGCATGATAAACCCATCATGTGGATGGGCGCAGTTATTTATTTATTTTTTTCATGGTTACTGTTATTAATTTTTTTGAGAAAAAAAAAAGAAAAAAAAAACATGAAATGCTACAATGGAGGTGAGAAAATAGAAATCGGGGTGTGTTAAGTTTGAAAATTAGGATTTAGTTTAGGTTTTTTTTTTTTTTTTTTTTTTTTAAATTTTAATTTTTTTAATTTTATTTTAAATAAAGTGATATAGTTGAAGATATGAGTGTGATTAATTGATGTATATAGTATTTGATTTATTTTTAATTAAATTAATTTATCCTTATTAGTAAATTCCTATTAGGATATTTTTATAATTAAATTTTTTATAAAAATATGGATATGCTTATTATATTTATGGGTGTCAATATCGACATTGTGTACTACGGTTGTCATAATGTTGGAAAGAATATACGGAGAAAATATTCATTTACTAATTGGTGGACAAAACTTATAACATTTTACAAAAACAAAATCTTAAAACAAAAGTGTCAAAAGGAAGAAGACACAAATTAACAATATTTTATTTGACTTGTTCGGCTAATGTAAACAAATCTAACCAGGGTTGGGTTAACATTAAAGCAATACGAACTTTCCTAGGTTGTGAATCGTGATATCGATTAAATTAAGTTAATCAAATTGCATTTAATAAATAATATATATATAAAATAAATTTTTTTTTTTTTTTTTTTTTTTTTTTAACAGTTCAGCCTAAATTCAACAAACAAGAGAGCCAAGGCCCGGATACAAACACCAAGAAGGGAAGCTGCCAATAACCAACCGCCCAAAAAGAAGACCAGTGAAGCAGGAAAACCAAGACAACCACAGCTGCGTCAAGACACAGCAAAAACAGGCAGAAAACCAAAAAAGAAAGCTATGAGCATAGAAACTAAACAGCGCTCCACTGAATTCTGTCACCAGACCTAATAGAACCCATCTTGGCAAGCTTGTCCGCAAAAACATTTGACGCTCTAGGATTAAAAGCCACCACCGTGCTACCAAGGAGTTCCAAATAACTTCGATGTTGTAAATGGAACCAACATGCTTCAAGCTGCCGAAATCCTTGCTATTTGTCCAAGACACCGCAACTTTCGAATCACTTATAATTTCGTTGTCCCACCCTAATATCGAAGGATTAGAAGCGTACAACTGACAAGCTTTCTCAATAGCAAGGATCTCAACCGTGTTCGAATCTTGGAAACCCACATAAATCGATAACAAGCATAGGACCTCACCTCTAGAGTCCCGTAGAACCCCTCCAATACCTATTGGCCCTGGTTTACCCCTGGCAAGTTTTAACCAGGATTTTTTTTTGGTCCCCTAGTGTATATGATCAACACATTCAAATTATATAATGTGATATGAATAACCTACGGAGAATTGAATACATAGTTTTATTAAAGTGGATGAGAAAAATTTAATATTCAATCATCTTTCGTCTAATATATTAGGGGGCAAAACTCAAATCTTCTTTAAGGTAAGGCCTAAGGACAAAGAGTAACGCTACTTTGTATAAATTTGGTGTCTAAATGATGTAGCATCCCTAAAACCTATTAATTTTAAGGGATATAATCATTTTCCCTCTCTAGTTTCATTAATGGCCATGCCTCACACACCCCCACCCACGTGAAAACTAAAATATTAGACATTTTGCCCCATATAGTTTCAGTAATGATCATTTTCCCACCTAAAAACCAAAATATTAGACATTTAGACCCCTAACCGTTTGGAAGTTCATTAGCCAACAACTTTGACCGTCAAAAAATCAATTAAATGATCTTAGTAACCTTGAACACATTAGTTATGCCCCCTAATGACACTAATAATTGTTTTTAAAGAAAAAAATCATAAAAAAAATTTAAACTAATAAAATTATTTTAAAAAAACATAATTGAATATAAAAAATTATAAAATTTAATTAAACTTTAATAAAAAAAAATTATTGAACAAAAATAAATATAAAGAATTAAATGTACAAATAAAAAATTTATTTAAAAAACATTAATATAAAAATAAAAATTTCATTTAAAAAACAAGAATATAAAGAATGAAATGTAAAAATAATTAAAATTTTTAATTAATGTCAAAATAATGTAAACTTTTTTTTTTGAAATACTGAATAATTTATCTTAAAAACATTAATATAAAGAATGAAATGTAAAAATAAAAATTTCATTTAAAAAACATTAATATAAAGAAAGAAATGTAAAAATAATTAAAATTTTTAATTAATGTAAAAATAATGTAAAAAATATTAATATTTTTTTTGAAATACTGAATTTTTTATTTATTAAAGTTTAATTAAATTTTATAATTTTTGATTTTCAATTATGTTGTTTTAAAATACTTTTATTAGTTTTAATTTTTTTATTTCTAATTTTTTTTCTTCTTTAAAAACAATTTGTGGTGTCATTAAGGGGCATAACTAATGTGTTCAAGGGTAATAATGTCATTTAATTGATTTTTTTTAAGGTCAAAGTTGTTGATTAACGGACTACCTAACGGTTAGGGGGCAAAATGTCTAATATTTTGGTTTTCATTAAGAAAAATGACCATTACTAAAATTAGAGGGGGTAAAATATCTAATATTTTGGTTTTTATGGGGGAAATGGCCATGACTGAAATTGGAGAAGGTAAAATGTCTAATATAGCAAACTATAAGAAAATGATTATTTCCCTAATTTTAATCATCAAATTCTAATACAAAGAAATCAAGGATGTCATATCATTTATGCACCAAATTTAAGCAAAATAACATTATTGAAGAACAAATAAGTCCCTACCTTTTAAAAACACACAAAAATACACCTTTGTTTGCTATAAAAAAAAAAAAAAATTTGCCGTTTATCTCAAGTTAACACTGTTAGATTGACCATATTTTTAATAGAGATGCCCACAGTCTGGTCCGGTTTCAATTCCCGATTTCGAACCACTGGTTCGGGTTTTGGGCAAACTAGAACTAGGATCAAAACCTCCTTGAGGATGGTTTTAGTTCCGACGGTTCCATTCGGTTCTAATTTTTTTTTTAACCCAATATCACTACATCAATTATATCACCTATTACCCATACATAGTATACACCACATCAATCAAACCAGTCAAACACTCACACCACCACCACCATAAACCCAAAATCCACCATCACCACCTAAACTTAATCACACACATCCACCGATCGGCGATCGCCATCGACCACCATGGCACCACCCCAAATCCCATCTCTCTCTCTCTCTCTCCAAGTAAGAAAAAGAAGAAAGAAGAAGAACTGAAGAAGCTGAGGAAGACGAAGAAGAAAGAAGAAAGAAGAAGATGATGATCGATCCAAGGGAAATAGAAAGAAGCCGATGATGGTCGAAAGAAGAAGATGCTGAAGATTAAATGGTGGACCAATGGTGGGTGATTTGTGATTTAGGGTTAATTTGAGAGAGAGAGAGAGAGAGAGAGAGAGAGATGAAGGTGATTTGGGAAAATCTGGGTTAGGGAGATTTGGGGACTAGGGTTGATTCGATTGATGTATACTGTCTCCAACTCACTTTTTTTTTTTAAACAAAAAATTTAAAAATATATATTTGGTAAGGGAACTGCCAGTTCCAAAACCAAAACCGAACCGGTGGTTCTGGTACGGTTATGAGATTTTAGGATTTGGAACTAGAATCTCTCTAGTTCTAGTTCTGGAACCCACGGTCATGTCTACTTTTTAACGATGGTAACCTTTCTTTAAAAAAAAAAATGGTCAATCTAACAGTGTAACTTGAAATAAACGTTACTTTTTTTTATGTACATTATAGCAAACAATATGGGTGTTTTTGAAAGGTATGGACTAATTTGTCTTTCAATAATGTTACTTTATCTAAATTTGATACATAAATGATGTGACATCCTTGATTGCTTTGTATTATAATTTGATGATTAAAATTAATGGGTTTTAGGAATGCCACATCATTTAGACACCAAATTTATACAAAATAGCATTACTCTTTGACCTTAGGCTGTATCGGATTTGAGTTTTTGCCCCTTAATATATTAGACGAAAGATGATTGAATATTAAATTTTTCTCATCCACTTTAATAAAACTATGTATTCGATTCTCCATTTGGGGGTTATTCATGTCACAAGATATAATTTGAATGTGTTGATCATATACACTAGGAGACCAAAAAAAAATCCCGGTTAAACCTTTGTTATATATATATATATTATTTATTAAATGCAATTTGATTAACTTGCCTGTTTAATTTTTGCACTGTGACATTTAATGTGTGTCATTAAGTTGTTTCGTTTGATTTTTTAAGTTATAAAATCACTAAATGAGCTCCTAAAATCACTTTTTATGAAAAGGATATTATTCATTTGGTCCTTATGTTTTTTTGAAATATCTATCTTTTATTCATGTATACATTTTCAGATGATTATGCCCTATATTTTAAAAAACCACTCAATTTGGTCATTCTGTGAGTCAACTGTAAGTCAAATTAAACGGTTCAAAAAGTATTTTTGTCTTTAAACACTGATATGCCATGTGTCAACACACAAATAAATAGAAAAAAGAATTAAATTTAAATAATATAAATTAAATTAATGTATAAATACAAATAAAAAAATTAAAGACAAAAGAATAATTACAAATTTTTTAAAAAAAATTTAAAAAATATATCTCTCACTCAAAAACTAAAACCAATCCCAGCAAAAATTAGTTCTTGGAGTGGTGATGGCTAGAAATCAGGTCTTCATTGATGATCTCCAACAAAAATCAAACCCAGTCACCAACAAAACCTAAACCCAAAAACCTCTCTCTCTCTCTCTCTCTCTCTCTCTCTCTCTCTCTCTCTCTCTCTCTCCCCCTCCCTAAACCCAATCATTCAAAATCCATCTCTCTCAATCTCTCTCTTTCTCGACCTCTCTCTAAATCCATCTCTGTCTCTTCTTTATCGATATCTCTCTCCTTTCTCGGTCTCTATCTGACCTCCATGAAACCTAGATGAAGCTACTCTCTCGCTGCCATGAAAACCTATCTCTCTTATCTTCCGTCGGCTGCCACGAAACAAACTAAGATCTAGTCGAACAAAAAGGAACCCATATTTGGTTCGAACTAGAACTGGGTTCTAATCGAAACGAGCCTAGGTTTGCTTTTGGTGTTAGGAGGTAGACGATTTGGTGGGTTTGGTTTTGGTGGTGGTGGTGGTGGGTTTGAAGGGTTTGAAGGGTTGATGATTGTGGTTTGGTTTGAAGGGGTTTTTTTTTTTTGTTGTTGATAAATTTATGGGTTGCTTCGATCTCTAGGTTTCGATTTAGGTTTCAGGTTGTTGTTTGGTGGTGGCTGTGGCTGCGACTGAATTTGAATTTAGGTTTGGGTTTGGTATGGTGGTTGATTTTGAGAATGGGTTTAGTGGCTGGTTTCAAATTTAAGGTGGTGGCTGGGTTTGAGTATGGGTTTGGTGTGGTGGTTGATTTCAAATTTTGGTGGTGGCTAGGTTTGAATTTAGGTTTAGGTTTGAGTTAGGGTTTGAATAGAAGAATTTACATAGGCGTATCAGAGGAGATGATGGTGGTGGTGGCTAGGGTTTGGGTGTTTGAGTTGATGGTGGAAGATGATGATGATGATGACAGATGAGTGGTGTTGGTTTTTTTTTTTTTTTTTTTTTAAAGATTTATTAATTTGTTTTTATTTTTCTTAAAATTTTTTTTTTTAAGAAATTAAATGGTCAGGGGTAAAAATGTCATTTTATTTTTTCTGTGACCGTTGACTGTCAAAATTTTAGTTAGTGGGACAAAATTGAGTGGTTTATGAAAACATAGGGACCAATCCAGTGAAAATGAGTAAAAAATAGATAATTCAAAAAAACATAGGGACTCAAATGATAATATCCCTTTATGAAAAGTGAGTTTTTTTTTTTTTCACTTTTCCCTTAATGAAAAATAACTAAAATATATATCAATTTATTACTTCCAAATTTATTCTTACAAAGCTTACTTATTTCCGGTTTTCTCTTCTCTCACACTTCTTAACCATATTAATTTTTTTTTTTCTTCTCACTATTTAAACAACTTTAGCAGCCACTTAAAAAAAAAAAAAAAAAAATTGATAGCTTTTTATTATAAATTTGTTATTATATTATTATTCCACATATATAGTATAAATATTGTACATATTATTAGTAGTTGACTCTAATCTATTGTTATTTCTTAAACTAAACTTCAGTTAACTTGTTCAATTTTTATACTTTAAGGGTTATATTTTATATGGAAATTATTTTATTTTATAAATTTGTTATTATATTATTAAATTACTGTTTTAGTTGTCTTTAATATATTAAAATATAAATATATAACAAATAATAGTTGAAAGGGCATAGATGTAAAAGTATTTATTTTAAGATATTAGTAACTTAAAAAAAATAAACAACTTATCACTTATATTCAGTTTTCAGTGAAAAAAACAAACATGTATTTTAGTTTCAATTTTTAGTCACTATTCAGTCTTCAGTACAATTCAATACTATTCAGTTTTCAGATGAAAAATCAAACGCAACCTTAGTTTAATCGACATAATGAATCACAACATAGGAAAGTTTGCATTTCTTTAATGTTAACCCAACTCTGGTTAGATTTGTTTACATTAGCCGAACAAGTCAAATAAAATATAGTTAATTTTTGTCTTCTTCTTTTGATACTTTTGTTTTTAGATTTTGCTATTGTAAAATGGTATAGTCGATTTTGGGTTTAGCCAAATGATTCCTAAGTCAACGGCTCAAATCTTACCAATAACGAAAGCTTTAAAAAAAATATTTGACTTTGAATTAATAAATATCGTCAAAAAAAAAAAAAAAAGGTTTATTGTCCACCGATCAGAAAGTGAATATTTTCTCCTTACATTCTTTCCAACATAACGACAACCATAATATGACTGCCCACATGCTGGCTAGGCTTGGTCTATTGTTTGTTAGTGATATGTTCTAGATGGAGGAGGTCCCCTCTGGTGTACTTCCGGTTGTCCTAGGTGATCGTCCAGCTCAATTGTAATCCATTTTATTAATGAATTTCCTTCTTTTTTTAAAAAAAAAAATGACAACCATTGTACACAATTCACGTAATCAGAAACTATTTTATTAATTTGAAAAAATGAGGGAGGATAAACCAAATTAAGTTCAAACGCAAGAAAAGCCACGGCAAAGGACGAACCGACGAAGTTTGTTATAAAGTTTGTCCATATTACTAATTAAAATTGTTTAACAACTTTGTTTAATACTTTAAAAAAAAAATCCTCAAATTTATATAATAATAGAATATTTGAAATAAAAAAACAAATTTATTGTTTTTTAATAGATAATGTTTTCTTATTAATAAAACTATATTAAAAATTATAATGTTTTTTTTTTATTTTTAAATTTTTTTTATTTTTTTATTTTTTTATTGAAGAGGGAATGACTCAAACCCACAATCTCATGGTATATGTGTAAGAGGTTTACCAATATACCAAGTTACCAACCACATTTTGTCGATAATTATTTTTGACATTGATGAACCAATATTTCTAAGAGATATTTATGTCAATTTTTAATACCACCGATGCTAAATGATCTTAAAAATATCTAAATAATATAGAAAATGATTTGTATGATAATGACAACTTAGTTAATTAATCATCAAATCATTCTTTTTTTGATGATTTTTTTTTGAGTTGTATGTATTACTTTTTTTTCAATCTCAAGTTGTATGTATAGTAAGTCCAAAGTTGTCTAACAAACAATCTTTTTTAAGTGCAAGTTGCAGAAGATTGTTTATTAGATAACTTGCACCGGACTATGCAAATGAAAGATGCTGTATGATAAATAAATGATAATTTTTAATTAAACAATTTCTTATATATAAAAAAATTGGTAAAATGTCATTACAGTAGGACGATATAAGTCATTTGACGGGGTGTATTCAACTGAGATTTCAAAAGATTTTTAAACACTTCTATGGATTTAAAAGTTTGAGTATATTCAATATAGACTTTTAAAAACTCTATAAAAATCATTGGATATTAAATACAGTCTTTTGTATAATTTTAAAAAGTTATTAAAATTCATGCGGTATTCAATACAGATATTTATAGACTTTTAAAAAGTCATTAAAAGTCATGGGATATTCAACAAAGACTTTTTAATAGGAGCAAATTGAACTAAACCTCCTTAAGGTTTGGTCTCTTGCACACAGAAACAATTTTATCATTAATTGACATTCATACCCCCTGTTGACTTTTCTTACCTTTAAAAGGCTAAAATACCCATGATCCCTAAATTAAATTAATAAATAGGAAATTTCATTAAGTCCCAACTTCTTGGCAAAATGTCACTTATTTAAACATTTTTATCATATTAGAAACTTAAGTCCCTTATTTTTTTCAAAATACATCACTTTAGTCTATTTGATCAAAATACTAACTGTCAACTCTAATTATATGTATAAAAGTACAATTTTATCCTTATCAAATGATTTATTGAGTTTCAAAAATAAATAATATTAAAATGGTTTATAAATATAACTTAACAACAAAAATTTATTTTCTTAAAAAATGTATTTAAAAAATGAAAAAAAAACTAATGGCTTGATAATGGAAAATATAAAGTTAAAATAAATAATAAATTGAAATTACTATTATGAATACTTTTTATAAAAAAAAAACTAATTTTATCACCAAAAAAATTATTTTTTTACAATAAACAATTTTTTTTATATCTAATTTTATGGCAAAAAAAATTATTATTTTTTACAATAATTTTTTTTTTATTTATATTTCCCATTATCCATCCATTAGTTTTTTTCATTATCCATCCAATTTTTTTTATAAAAAAAAAAAAACTGAAAAAAAAGATGGGTAATAAGCAGTTAAAAAATTTTTTTTTTTGGTGATAAAATTGGATATAAAAAAAAAATAGTTTTTATAAAAAATATTCATAATCGTACTTTCAATTTATTATTTATTTTAACTTTGTATTTTCCATTATCCATCCATTAGTTTTTTTTTTTAAATACATTTTTCAAGAAAATAAAATTTTGTTGTTAATTTATATTTATAAACCATTTTAATATTATTTATTTTTGAAACTCAATAAATCATTTGACAAGGGTAAAATTGTACTTATATACATATAATTAGAGTTTACCGTTAGTAATTTGATCAAATAGACTAAAGTGATGCATTTTGAAAAAAAAAACAAGGGACTTAAGTTTCTAATATGATAAAGACGTTTAAATAAGTGATATTTCACTAAAAAGTAGGGACTTTAATGAAATTACCCATTTATTAATTTAATTAAGGGATCAGGGGTATTTTAGTCTTTTAAAGGTAAGAGAAAATCAACAGGGGGTGTGAGTGTTAAAAATTGATAAAATTGTTTCTGTGTGCAAAAGACCAAACCTCAGGGAGGTTGACTGCAATTTGCTCTTTTAAAAGTCTATTAAAGTTAGGAGGTATTCAAAATATTAATGACTTTTAATGACTTTTAATGACTTTAAAATGTTAATGACGTTTAGTTATATTAAATCTCACAATTTGTCTTTCATTCCTACCAAGATTTTGAATAACTTTTTTTTTCTTTCCATTTTTTAAAATAGAAAGAATTTCACTTTAGAATAAAAACATAAAACTCTTTGAAAACCATCAACCACTAAACATATGTTCTATTTTCAAATAAGAGCACACTCATTCTTAACAAATTTCACAAATAAAATAAAGTGATTAACTTTTAAAATGAATAAACATTATCATTAAAAAAACCATACAAACATTAATGATCTATAACAATATATATATATATATATATATATAACAACTCTCCGTTGACTATACAATGAAGGACGAGTGATTTCAAATTTCTTTTACCTATATTTTCAAAGAAACTACACAACACTGAAACAAATTAAACGAACTTTATTTATGTTAATTAAAAATAATAAAACACAAAAACCAATACTCAATCATGCCAATATGAAATAATCTAAATCACGTATGAGCTTGACTCCATGTAATTATGATCAATATCAAACTATTTATTTTTAAGTATAGGTCTTATTCAACAATTATGTACTGTTTTTATATTTTACCTTAATAACATGAATTAATTTTGTGTAGATTTTTTATACTCATTGTCATATTTTCATAAAGACATGTAAACATTAATATTATTGTCGGTTTGCTACATTTATTCTAAAAGAAAATTTATAATATTTTAACTAATTATAAAAAACAAATAAAATTTTAAATAATTATTAAAAAAAAAAAGGTGCATAATTTTCTTTATGATGCAAAAAAAAAAAAAACAAAAAAACAAAAAAACAAAAAAAAACAAAAAAAAAGGCATGAATGCTTTCGTCAAGTTTAATTTACGATGATTTTGTTTTTTATTCTTTTGAAAAAAAAAATTTATTGACATGAGAAATATATATATATATATATATATATTTCAATGAACTTATCATCCATAAAAAAAAAATTCAGATCGAAATTCATAAAAATCGATGTGATTTCATCAAGTTCTTTATCGAAATAAAAATAAGGGATCCCTCATGGGAGACTTACTATAGATATATATATATATATATACGGAAATTTTTCTATCAGTGCGCACTGATAGAATTATATAAGGACGTTGAATGTAAACCACTCGTTTTACATACACTGACTTGGTATGTATGCACTTGTCAAAACACTTTTATAAATGAGTGGCTCACATTCAATATCCTAATAAAGTTAATTATATCAGGATGCACTGATAGAATGAGACCGTGTATATATATATATATATATATCACACCACCATGAAATTTATAAATTTTGATGAAATTTTTTGTATGGATATCAAGATGAACGATATATGGTTGGGGAAAATTTTTGAAAAATTTTCGGATCCAATAGCTACTTTATTCCAAGTGTACTCCAAGTCTCCAACCCACCCCGAGTTAACTTCTGTCAAATGTCACCTCGCAAATTCTGGTTGAAGGAAATTTGCAACAAAAAAATAAATAAATCAAGTTACCAACTATGCTAGCTAGTGCCTACAATCTAAATTGGATCATATTTTTTTAGTTATTACAAATTCAAATGTTGGAGAGAGAGACATGACTCAAATAATTGATGAGGATGTATGAAGCGTACCATAATGGCACCTCAACTTCGGTCCTAAGTTGATTCATTCTTGCATTTCATGCATCTTATAATGTTAGTTAATGCAACTTTTGTATCTCAATTGATGTAGTAATTGTATTGCACATACCGCATCATAATTGGTGTACAAAAATGGAGATATAAACTTGGGCTACCTACCATCACTCTTGATAAATTTAGTATATTTTGAAATAAAAATTCAGTTCAAAGTAGTATTCTTATCAATCTAGCCAACGATACCTTAATTGTAACATTGAGCTTGCCTTCTAATTTGGTTACCAGTCAAAATTTTCCTTCTATTTTGTCAGCGACATAAAGCAAAATTAGGTGTATGTAACTTTATTATTATTTTAAAAAAATGGATTCATGCAGGTTCATGAAGGGAGGAACCATGAAGTTCGAGAACTTGTGAAGAATGCAGGGCTTGAGGTCAGCTTAGGTTTTACTGATGATAGCATTTTGAAATTTCAAACATACTTGGCATTTATTTTCCTATTATTGAAATCTTTAGAGTAGTGTTGAAAATCAAATGTAAACTAGAAAGAAGAAAGAGTGAAGAATTCCACATCTATAATACAGAGAAGTGGAAGGGTTTATATACTAATTGGGCCCATAACCCTAAGCTAAGGCTAGTCTTTTGTTGTTAGATGGTGATCCAATAGATATTAACTCAAGCACAGCAATATAAAACGGCCCAATATCTAACAATTAATGAGTTCTTGGTAATTTTGATTCATTACTCAGGAAGTTTAATATTTATTAAATCTGGAATTTGATGATAATGTTAGTGACTACACTGTCTTTGTTTTCATCTGATTTATGTTTTAGTTCTGCATATGTGATCCGGTTTTGTTCGTTGTTGTACAGATTCATTCATTAAAGCATATAAGGATTGGTGGTTTCAGACTTATGACAGATCTTGGGTAATTGTCTTTATTCTCTTTTAGAAAAATTTATAAAGGTGGACTCTTTTTTCTTGTAATTACTATTTTGATTCTTTCCCTTTTAACAAAGAAAACAAAAAGTATTTTTTTTTTAATCTTATTTCTATCCATCACTAAAATCAGAATGCATACGTGGTGGTGGTGGTATAGTCCTTAACCTTGGTGAATCCGTGGACTCAATATTAGGAGATCTCTGCAAAAATTCAAGCCAAAAAAGTTGTGATCAGTTTTTATTTTCTGTAGAATTTGTCTTTAAATTCTTCAAGTGAAGTTAAACATGCAGGATATTACTCAAGTCTTGCACTATTTTGAAACTCAACGCCCGCACCCTACCCTAACTCACCTGCACCTGCCCTCAAACCCCAAAACCAAGGCCACCAGTTATCTTATAGATTTCAATGTATCTTTTTGGACCTAGTTTGTCATAGTGAGCTGATTTAGTTGCTGAAGAAGTATGTCTCCATTAAAATTGGGTAGCCTTTTGTCTGAAGATGCAATCTCCATGTTTTTTTTTTTTTTTTTTTGCATTGGATCTACTTTAGTTGATTTTGCAAAATTAATGCTTCGAACTTAGTGCTAAATGTGTATGAATTTCAGGATTGGGAAGCATGTGGAACTAAAACAAGCTAATCTAAAGTTACTGGGTTGGAAGAGTTAAGAGCTGGAGTTTGCACGTCGTTTCTCCTGCTTCAAGCAAGTACATGCAGATGAAAAATGGTTTCATGATGCTATCAGGAATTTTAACAGTTGTCTGTGTATGAAGATGAGAGCTGTGAAATTGATTCCTTAACCCTTTCTGTGCGAAAAGTTTTTGATCCTCTAGCAGACTGCCTTCTGTACATAAACGACTAGTGATTTACATTAATAGGAAACAGAAGGCATTGTTATAAACTTCATTACTGATGAAGAGAAATTATATACTCAAGTCATTTCTGTAATGTAAAAACTAAAAACAACAAACAACGTTGCACAGTTGAAATGTATACATACAAAGAACCTCTAATTGATGCTAATTTACCATAAAACTTACTACTTGCTTGTTTGGGATTGAAGGTGTTTGATTTGGCATAAAAGTTACATTTTCTGTTTCACATTCTACACATAAACCACATTTATCAAAATGAATCGATTGCAAATGGTCCACTTGCTTCCCACTGAAATTAATATATGTAGTAAATACAGGTTTAAAAAAAAAAAAAAAAAATCATTAAGAAGCAAATCAAAGAGTGAACAAACAGATAATTGAAATGAACAAAAAGATTATGCAATTAAGCAATAATCTGTTTGGCTATGTTGGTCAGAGAATTTCAATAGTTCTTTTGATTCTGAACTTTCAGTGTGAAGCTGCTCCATCAAAACTCCTAGTTTCTGCAAATCGGAGACTTGGGTTCGGAGTCTGTAAGGTGAAAACAATTTGGTAACCAGAGTTGCTGGCTTTGGCGTTGGTTTTGGTGAAACTGAAATGAAGATAAGAGAGATCAGAGCTCAAGAAAATAACTCTGAAGAGGCTTATGAGAAGAGACAGAGTAATAAGAAGGCAACCTAGACGCCATTAACGGTTTAAAAGTGCTCTGTCTCTGCATTTCTCAGTGGGATTCTTTTTCTTTCTTTTTTTTCTCAAAGTACATACCCATTTTGAGAACAGTTTCTCTTCTTTATTTCAGGTTTGGCCTTCCCTAGGTTCTTGATTTCCACACTTAATTAAAGATCAATTTCATGACTTCAAATTGAAGCAAATATCCCACTACTAAAGAAAATAAGTGCTAAGTAAGCAACAAAATACATTATTAGCTAGAAAAAGGATGCAACACTCTGTTTAAATGCTAGTTCAATTTCCAAAACTTACTTCAAAGTTCTAAACATTCATTAAATAGTATTGTTGGACCCTTTCTTAATAGCTTATGTTTTTAAAAACGATATAATTATTTGAGTGATCAAATGTCAGATGTGGACAACAACAAGATTGCCCAAACACATTATATAAGACCATGTGACCTAAGACTCTAAGACCTATCCAAGAGAAAAATGAGACATTTTCAAGAGGTCAACCATCGCGTTAAGACAATCACACTATCGTGCATGTTTGGACGTTTCCTATCAATCATCGGGAAATGAATTACACCACATAAAACCCACTTAAGTCAAAGAATGAAGTGCAAGTGTGATTGTAAAAAGAATGCAACTACAATATGCAACATAAAAATACAATGCAAGAGTAATTAAAATGCATGTAAGTGAGTGTATGCTACTAATCTCTTCAAGAAGTCTTTGGGATCTCGGAAGCTTGTTGATGAAGAACCACAATTAGAGATCTAAGCTATCCATTACATAATAATTTCAACGTGATTTGTCATGAAATAAGCCAATCATAAAACAGAGGTCCTTACAGTATAATCGAAAATATCATCATGAGTGATGTGAACTCCATGGTTGATGAGCCATTGATGAAATTGGACTCAAGCTCTGTGCATTATTAGATGTTGATGGATGAATGTGTTCCCATTTGATGTTAGTCTTCAATAGCTCAGATACCATATAAACACTCTAAAGTGTTTGAGAGAAGTGTGAAATTGCTTGACAAAAGTACTAAAAGAGAACTTGAATCTGCAACTAGGAGAGCAGGTATCGCCATCTTTTGTAGTCTTGAGACTTTGCCGTCATTACCTTGATTGCCTTAAGATGCTATCCTATCAAATTGGAGGTCACGACTCTCACAATATCGGCCATAATGTTCTCAAAATTTATAATTGAATAGGAGTTTATAATTGATGATTTCCAATATCAAGAATCAAGATGTTCACAGCTTTTTTCTGAATACAATTTTATTTTTATTATTAATCCTCCTGACGAATTGTACATATAATGCAGTGGATGTCCTGTTGGTTTTTTCTAATCAAAACCATAAAATTATCAGTACATCATTCCTGTCAAAACTAAACTATACATAATAAGCCCACAATCATCTAGCTGACACTTCTGAAATTGTTGCATCATTAACCGAACACACTTCCAAGTGCATTGCAGATTTATTTTTTTCATTTTCATCTGTTAGTCTCGAAAAAGCAGGCTTCTTCGGAATTGTTATATTTGTAGCTTCATTTTTGAGCATTGAGAAAACTTCAAGCATGGTCGGTCTATCGTTCGGGGTTTCCTGAACACATAGCAGAGCTATCTGCAAGCATGTGATTAATTTCCATCTTGAAAATGTGTCGTCCAATGAAGGATCCATAAAATCCATGCCTTTGTCATCTTTCCACAGCTTATATGCCTGAAATTACCAATCGTCAATGATATTAAGATATGCTAAATTCTGATCAAGATTACTTATCAAGATTTACTGAAGAGACTTACATAGTCAAGAAGGCTTATATTATCATTTTCACCATATAATACGGAAACCTTTTTGCCACTTATGATTTGCAGAAGTAGAACCCCAAAACTATAGACATCGGATTTGGTCGAGTATATGCCTCTAATGGCATATTCAGGAGGTATATAACCACTACATTGGATAATTACAAACAATGAACAAGTATAGTTGAACAAATAAAAGCTTCATCATGAAATAACATTAATTAAGAGGATATAAATATATATACTTACTATGTTCCAACAATGCGTTCTGTGTTAGCTTCATGATCATCTTTTCTGAAAATTCTAGCCATACCGAAATCTGATATTTTAGGCTTCATATTTTCATCCAATAGAACATTACTAGCTTTCAAGTCTCGATGAATAATAGTTAATCTTGAATATTCCTGAAGATATAGAAGTCCTTGAGTAACACCTTCAATAATATCAACGCGTTTTTTCCAATCCAAAATATACAGTCTAATAGGATCTGCATTGAGCTCAATTATGAAAATTCAATGAGGTAACAATATGCAACAAGCCAAAATAGAAAGTTGCCAATAAATGAAGCAGGAAATTGTTCATACCAAAAAGATAGTGGTCAAGGCTTTTGTTTGGCATGTATTCATAAACTAACATTTGCTCTTCTCTATCAATGCAAAACCCTAAAACCCTAACTAGATTTATATGTTGGAGCTTCGCGGTAAGCATAACCTCATTCTTGAACTCCTCAAATCCCTGTGTGGATGTTTTTGAAAGTTTTTTCACAGCTATCTCCTGTCCATCTGGCAACACACCCTAAAAACAAAAACCGCAATCATAGTCGATATATATATATGTACCTTTCAGTACTATACAAACTTGAAAATATACCTGGAAAAATATTACCTTGTAAACAGGACCATATCCACCCTCCCCAAGCTTATTTTCAATTGAAAGATTGTCTGTAGCAACCTCAATGTCATTCAAATTATACACTATCAAATTAGGAGCATTGCTATTAAAATCTCCAGCAGCAGCAGCAGCAGTACTATTTATTTTGTTCTTTGAATCCTTAGCTGAGTTCACTTTCCCTATCAATAAAAAAAATGTCAATTTTTTCTTTCAAAGTTGTATATATTTTTATAATCTTACAACAGAAACAGGTTACCTTTAGATGATTTGAGCATTCTAAATCTAATGCAGCAGTAACATATCAGAATTCCAAGTAGAAGAATAACAGCTGCAGTTGTCGTCAAAATAATTACTAAGACTCGCTGATTATTGTCTTCCTGACCTGAAAAAATAATCCAATATGTCAACCAGAGTGATGCTACATTCAATTCAAGCATAATCAAACATCATAAACAAACTTTTGTTAATTTTCTTTGGTTTCAATTCAACAAGAACATTAATTGTCAAGCTTTTATTGCAGTTCTTTTCTGTGGGACTCTAAACATCACTAAGTTCAATGCCCTATAATTCATGGCAGATCCAATTATCTGAAATTTTTTCCCAGAAAAAGTCATCAGAGTGCCCTATGAATTGTGGAACTACTTGTATATGTCACATTCAACGTTGAATGAAGGGAAAGTGAATGATATTAACCATATCGAAAAGTTTTGGCATTTTGTGCCGACTAGGCTACAATTATGAAAATTTTGTAGATAAACTAGAGGGGTTAATTGCATAAATAACCATATAATTAAGGTAGTATTTTGTAGACTTTTAACGATTCTATAAAAGTAATGAGGTATTCGATATATACTTTAATAGACTTTAAAAAAGTATTTAAAAATTATGTGGTATTCAATTAAGACTTTTTAACCGTTTATGAAAGTTATGAGGTATTTAAAATTTTATAGACTTTTAATGACTTTTAGTTATAACAAATCTCACAATTTGTCTTTCATTCCTACCAAAGACTTTGAATGATTTTTTTTTTTCTTTTTAAATAGAAAGAATTTTACTTTAGAAGAAAAACATAAAACTTTTTGAAAAACATTAACCACCAAACATATGTTCTATTTTCAAATAAAAGTACACTTATTCTTAACAAATTTCACAAATAAAATAAAGCGAATAATTTTTAAAATGAATAAACATTATCAAAAAAAATATACAAATATTAATAATCTATAACAAAAAAAAAAAAAGAACTAAAAAAATAATATAAAACAACTCCTTATCGGCTATGCAATTAAGGTCGAGAGATTCATTTTTTTTCCCTCTATTTTCAAAGCAACTAATTAAACAACATCGAAACAAATCAAACGAACTTTATTTATGTAAATTAAAAATAATAAAAGATAAAAACTACCACTCAAACAATACAAATATGTCATAATCAAAGTCACGTATGAGCGTGGCTCCATGTAATTATGATCAATATCAAACTGCCCACTTTTAGTTACGGGTTTTGTTCAACAACTAGGTGTTGTTTTTATGTTTTATCTTAGTAACTTGAATTAATTTTTGGTAGATTTTTTATATCCACTGTCATACTTTCGTAAAGACATGTAAACGTTAATATTATTGTCAGTTTGCTACATTTATTCTAAAAGAAAATTTATAATATTTTGACTAATTATAAAAAAACAAATAAAATTTTGATTAATTATTAAAAAAAATTAGGTGTATAATGTCTTTATGATGTAAAATATAATATAATAAAAATATAAATAAAAATTTTAAAATCACATATATAGACATGAATACTTTTGTCAAGTTTAATTAACAACGATTTTTTTATTCTTTTGAAAAAAATATTTTTATTGACATTAGAAATATATATAATTTTGCTAAAACGAAGGATATATATATTATATTTATATTTAAAAGTCAATGAAAATCTATAAATGTATAAGAAAGTTTTTTAAAATGAAAGTCTATGAAATTTTTTCATAATTCTGTAAAGTTTATAAAAGTTTATAAAATCTACAAAAGCTATCCATTTAAAAAAAGTCTTTAAAAGTTTTTTAAAATCCTAATTGAATACACTCTTTTAAAGAGATCGATTAAGAAAATTAATCATTGAAATACGACACATTTTTTCCTCTTGATTTTCTACTGACACGGTAGGTTTGTTTTTGTATTAAACACATTAAACTATTTTTTATTATTAAATACATTAGGTTTTTTTTTTTTTTTTAGGAGGATTAAACACACTAATAAAGTGTATCATTATTTTTATTTATTTATTTATTTTATTTTTTATGAACTCACAGAACTCCTAACGGATTAAACACGATTGAATTTTAGATTAAACACGTTAGATTTTTTCAATTAAACATGCTACACTTTTTCTATTAAACATGTTAGAGTTTTTTTTTATTAGCATTAAACATGCCAGGTTTATAAAAAAAATACTAAGAAATGTTTTTTGTTTCACATACCTCTATGGAATGGAGGGCTTTTTTTCTTTTTCTTTTAAAAAAAAAAAAAAAAAGAAAATTCATTTAATAAAAGTATAATAAGGTTGAAGGTAATTTTTTTAATTTAGGAAAAAGGTTTACAAAAAAAGCACCATTCATGCTAAAAATAGACCATCATTTTTTAAAAGGCTAAAAGAGGTGTTTCCTCGACTTCTAAGTTCTAGTAATTGGGTAACTAATGGACATCAAATAAACAAACATAGAATTGTTTAAAAATGCAATTTATTTGCTGCAGCTTGAGAAAGCAACCGATTATCATCATAGGGGACTTACCACACAAAGGATTCAAATCGCCTTTAAAAATATGGTGACACAAATTTGTGTCTAACAACCAAATTAAGTAATATCAACCACTAAAAAGGTCTTTACATTAAAGTAAATGATAGTGGTTGACATGACTAAATTTGGTTGTTTAGATACATGTTGAGATAATAATATTTTTACCGGGTGAATTGAATTCTTCTTCGCCTGTGAATGAAAAATAAAACATCTGAGACGACGACAAAGCTGGACACAACACCAACGACGACTGCGATTATAATTTTACGACTGTTGCTGCGCTGCGATTGTTACCTGAAGTGGGCTGTGCAATCTGAGAATCAGGATTAGGTCCGGCGAGACTTCCAGAACTGTCGACTTTAAAGATTTCAACGCCGTTCAAGATGGCGTCAGAGTATTTAGTCATATACGCTGGAGCAGGGTGCAAAGCAATAGAGAGATTCTGTTTCTTTTGGTTTGCTTTTGATCCCATCGTCACAGCGTAGTCTATGTAAACTGGAACACCACTTCCACCACCCCAAGCAATCACGTCCGCTCGTTCCTCGGCCATTTGATTATCTATGTATATCTGAAATATTCGGTCTCCAGTTACTGTTATCTCTGGCTGAAACTCGCAAAAGTGAAGCCTAACAAGATAAGGAAACGCGGAATCCACCGGAAACTCCCAAGTGAGCCGATAATTTTCGTTCACTTTGGCATCCTTTCCCATTGTCCTGGCTATTTGATAGACTTCAACTGGAGCAGAGTAATTAGGTATCAAGCTAAAAATGGGTTGAAGACTAAGGTTAACAGGAAGAGCGCTGGGATAAGCTTCTGTTAAGTAGCTGACGTCATCTGACCAGGTTCGATACATGCCGGTGTCATATCCGGGCGAGATAGAACTCCCACCGACGTTTACTCTGTATACCATCTCAAGAGCGTTACTGTTTGAGAGATTAAACAAACGTCCTGCCGTCTGCCCCACAAAGGGATACTCCGTTTCACCGGTTGCGGTAGTGTAATAAAGATTGAGAGGCATGGATACTATTTCAATTCCATTGATAAAAGCGTACGAATCGTTGTAATCTTGGCTCGGAGTGAATGTTATGTTCAAATTTTGATTTTCTTGGACGTTGACACAGAATTCTTTTAAAATGATTTCCTGACCAGAAAAGTTAGCAGCGAGTGCAGTACTGTAGTTGCTGAGAAGAGTAAAAGAACCCGCTTTGACAGAGAAGAAAGCCTTAGATCTGTCAAATATTTGATACGAAGTCTCATAGAAATGCAATCGGATGAATTTTTGGCCTGGGGTGAGGTTGAATATGTAGCTGAACTGGGAACTTGAGAGGCGAGCACTCGTGTACGGTGTATCGTCGCTGGGTTTGGCGGGTATTAATGCGATGCTTTCTGATTGTTGTAAAAGGAAATGTTCGGACTTGATATCTGTGATCCAGGTTCGCGTGCCATCCTGCGAAGTGATATTGTCGAGGGAGCCGCAGTTGAGAAATATGGTTTCTGTAGGATTGTAAACGTGAGGGGAGTCACCGGCGACGGGGACGGAGAGGTGCTGGAAGAAGATGATGATGTAAATTGAAGTGAAAAGAATGGTTGGTATATAATTGGGAAGAAGATATTTGTGGTGAATTTTGTCCATTGATCGATTTGGTGAGAGAGAGGATTGAAAACAAAAACAAGAGAGGAGAAGCTGCTGGTTTAAACATGGAATTCTTCCAATGAGAGATTATTTTATGTTAACAGATGTTTCATGAGAAATGGAGCATGAAAGATCACTTGGAAAAGTCGTTGAGCTGATTAGTCTTTGTCCATGGAAGACTTGCATGTATACAAGTCGTCGGCAAACTTGTATTGGCATCATTCTAAGGATTGTGATCGAAAAGCCGTGACCGTGGTTGTGATGTCCTCTTACGATTAATTACAAAAACTGTGTACGTTGGGTAAATCAATCTTTACCTCCAAGGACATTTTTCTATTTTTGAAAAAGACAAGTTTTCTTTGTATTATGCTTTTGGTTTATATTTACTATTCCACATATTAAATATCATTTTTGCATAGAAATTTTGAAATATTCACTTTATTTCCACTATAAAAAATCACTTTCTAAGATTAGTAATAAGAATTCAAAGATTTCTTGCGATTTCTCTTTTTTCTCACAATCACAAGCATATGTATTTTACAAATTATCACAAACCCTACTTATTCACTTTTATAATTTAAGATTTGTTTTCAGTACGATGGAACATCCATTTTTCTTAAGAAGGAAATAAAAGATTATTTAAAAAAAATATGGAATATTTCATTACGAATTAAGACATGAATCTTTTTAGAATTTTGAAATGAATCCATGGACAAACTGCATTGCAATATTGTTCACGTTGTGCTACAGAGGATATGACATTATGAAAAGTAATGTGAAGGAAATTTCCTGATAATTTAATTTATGTAGAAAATAATTAATTCCATATTAACAAAGAGGATATGACATTATAAATAGGTGGCTTTGATAATATTCTTATTATCACACACTTGCAATGAAGCCTAGCGTCAGTTTTCTTATTGCCTTCCTTTTCTTCGAATTACTTTCCATAGCAACCATCAATTTTAGCTTCTGTAATGGAAGTACTTCTAATGTGGGTTGCATCGAATCTGAGAGAAAAGCACTTCTAATGTTCAAGCAAGATCTCAATGATACTTCCAACAGGCTTGGCTCTTGGATTGGTGCTGATGGAGATTGCTGTAAATGGGCTGGTGTCGTCTGTGACAACATCACAGGCCATGTGCTTGAGCTCCACCTTGGAAATCCTCATACAGAGTATTTTCCATTGCGCCCTGGTGTTGGAGAATTTTCCATATGGAACAAATTACAAAAACAAAACAACAAAGAGAGAAGAATTTTCAATCAATAAAGATAATAACAAATCAATATACAAGTGCTTCGTGCCTTCATCGATCCTCAAAATTTCATTTGTTGTGATATTTTTGTCCTTCTATTAGACTTTTGTGAATTTGCATGGTGGGCACCTATAGTGCGTTAATCGACTCATTTGGATTATATATATATATAAACATATATTTCGACCGAAAGAAACGTTAACCTGAAAAATGATCAAATACACAAATTAAATATCTAAAAGGCTTGAAAAGTAAGCAATTGATTAGAGGAATGAGGATAAACATACACAAATAATGACCGATCATATATATATATATGCCATTGTAACGTTTTCTATTTTATCATTTGCTCATTTAATTTTCAAAGACGAATTTTCCATACGGAACAAATTACAAAAACAAAACAACAAAGAGGGTAGAATTTTCAATCAAAAAAGATAAGAACATATCAATATACAAGTGCTTCATCGATCCTCAAAATTTCATTTGTTGTGATATTTTTGTCCTTCTATTAGACTTTTGTGAATGTTCATGGTGGGCGCCTATAGTGCGTTAATCGACTCATTTGGGTTATATATATATAAACATATATTTTCGGCTGAAAGAAACATTAGCTAGAGAGACGAAGATAACAGGGATACGAATAACTGTGAGCCTGTGCAACCCCCAGTTAACCAACGAATCATAGAGAGCGTCACCTTAAATTTTAAGTGATGTTAGGTTGATGGGAAGACTGATTTGTTGTAAGGCTCTGGTGTTCAAGCTTGAACATTTAAAGACATGTAATTCTTCAAGAGAGTCGAAGTAGTGCATGGAGCTGGGCAGGGCAACCAGGTTCTGACAGTAACCGATTGAGAATTTTCTTAAATTGGTCATCTGAAGGCCACCTTCTAAGAATTCACCAAATTGGCGACAATAAGGGCTCGTCCTGTAATCTGTTTTTAACTGTTGTTTTTCGAAAAGAAAAATGAAAATGAAAACAGTGTTTTTGGTTTTAGTTTCGAAATTTGAAAACGCGTCTTGTAGCATATACTGGAATCCATATTTTGAAAATAAAAACGGGAAAAATGCGTCTGGTAGGCTAACAAAAAACTATCGAAAATTGAAATATTAATTTTTACATTTTGTTTAATGTTATAACAATTATATACAAATTGATCAAACAATTAACCAATATAATTTTTGTATTGTAATTTATAAATTAAACACAAGTAACACATCACAAGTTACTTAAAAAAAATCAAATAATCAATTAATCAAAACTAAACTCTTAATTTATAAATAAGTATTGTTTTAATAAATATAAATAACAGTAAATAGATATATAAAAAAAAAAATTTAAAAAGTAAGAGAAATAAAAAGAAAACCAGATCAGAGAAGAAGAAAGGAAGAAGATCGGAGATGAAGAAGAGGAAGAGGATCGGAGAAGAAGAAGCAGTGGATCAGAAGAAGAAGATCGGAAGAAGAGGAGATCGTGGGTCGATCCGTGTTTGGAGGAGCAAATAGGCGGCGAAAAGTAGATCGGAAGAAGACGAGATCGACGGCAAGAAGACGAAGAAGACGAAGAGAAGAAAAAGAGAAAAAAAGAAGAAGGTCTGTTGAAGGAAGAAGAAGAAGAAAGAAGGAAGACTTGACGTTGATTGAAGAGAAAAAAGGGGGAAAAATAATTTTATATTGTTAATTTTTTTGAAAAACATAAACAAAACATTTTCTTTTTTTTTTCAAATTTTCCACTTTTAACACAGGTTTTGTTTTTCATTTGTTTTTGTATTTTGAAAATAAAATGAAAAACATTTACCAAACACAAATTCGAAATCATTTTTAGAAAACAATAACTAAAACAGACTGAAAACAACCTACATGACAGACTCTTAGATATCTCGATCTCTCGAAGACTGCCATAATTTTGTAGGCCAAAGGGTATGGTAGGGTGGATCCATATAGAGACCAGGTGGGACCCGTGTCTTACCTCAATTTTTATAAATATTTTTTGATTCTGTGTATATTATTTATATATATATATATATATTAAAAACCTTTAATAAGAAGTTAGTATGGTGGGTGGTCGATCTCAGTTTTACACTTAAGGTGCTTGGTTCGAATCCCTATACTTCTTTGATTCAATTTTATGTTCTAATTTTTTGTATATGCCTTTTAAATTCAATTTTATTTTCTAATTTTTTTATGCCTTATTTATTTTATCATCTTTTCCAATTCATTTTCTCTATTCCGTCGTTGTCAATTTATTAACTACCATTACTTTGTGTTTAATTAATTTAATTTAATTTTATATTAAATTATATACTATTATTTTCGATTTTTATTATTTCCAATGGTTTTAATTTGACATAATTATCACGTTCAATTAATGAACCCGAAAATCTCAGATTTTACTTTATTGGAATAAATTAGTCAATCTATTATATACAATGATTCATTTTATTTTATCCTTAGTATTTTTCTTTATTTTATAGTTTTAATTTATTTAGAATCAATAAATCAATAATTTACCAATAATTTAAAGAATAAAAAATTTAAAAACAGATCTAGTAATAGTTATTAATAAATAATTTTGTATAAATTTAAATTGAATTCATTATAAATGCAAAACAAAATTTCCTATTATAAATTTAGATTGTAATTTATTCTTTTAATTTTTTTTTCATTATTTATGTTGTTTTTTTTTTTGTTATTATTTATTTTTTAATATTTTTTTCTTGTTTTTATTTTCTTTTAAATGTAAGATTATTTAATTCATCTGAGTAAGTGTTTTATTTATATTATTTTATCTATAAAAAATATTATTTTACTATGATCTTAATTTTTTAGTAGTTTTTCATATAATTGGGATTTTAATTTATCTAATGGGTCGTTTGTTTTTTTGTCTGAAGACTGTATAATCATGAATTTTACTGAAGACTGATTAGTGACTGAAACCTGAATTTGAATGACATCTTTTGTTTTTTTTTTTTTTTTTCTCACATCTGAATATAATGTCAACATGTTTGTTTTTTAAAAATAAAATTACTTATTTTAAAAATAAAATTGTCTGAAAATAAGTAATTTTACATTTATACCTATGTTAAACAATTATACATAAAATACAGAATAAAAACAACCCAAAATTAATTATTATTATATAGACACATATGATCATGATCTTCTTCTTCGATTACAAATAAACTTTATTTTTACTAAGAAAAGAAAAATGTTTTTTTTTTCAAAAACTAAAAGGGGTAGAATGAAAACTCACACAAAACATTCTAAAAATAATAAAATATAAATACATCACTCTAATATCATAATAAAATATTGATATTTTACTTTTTATTTTAAGTTGTTTTTTGGTATTTTTAAGTTGTTTGACCACTTAAAAAAAAAAAAAAAAAAAAAAAACAACTTAATAATTATGATTCAGACCTATTAAGTTTTAAGTGGAAAAAACAAACGACCCCTAAATGTCCCACCTGATTAAAATTCCTGGGTCCGTCACTGTGCCGTATGGAACTGATTCCACATTTATTAATCTCAAAGCGTTTCAAGGACGTAGGTAACTGACCTTCTGATGATAAGGTATTGAGCATACTGCAGTCCTTAATCTCAAGTTGCTTAAGCGTCTCTGGTAACTGACCCGTTGCTACTAAGCTTTTCGAGTAGGAAACAACTCCATTTTTTTTTTTAGCTTTACAAGACGTTCCAGCTTTGAAATCCAAATCATCAGCAATATGGAGCTCCAAAGAGATCGAGCAAATCCATGCAGCTTTACTAACTCATTAATTAATAGTTTCGTTTACTAAATATATGTCAAAAATAAACTAGAGAAATCATGAGTTTAGAATGGAAGAGAGGGTGAGGTGGCATCCTAATAGTGATGGATTAGTTGGGTAAAGTAAAATATAACCATAATGTCTCTTCCAAATTACTTCGATCCTATCGCGTCTTCCCTTCAATTTTCCATTTACTGTTAAGAGATCATGAATTTTTTTCGTGAACTTAGCTTGAATTTCTTCTATTTTCATAAAATGTATAGTTGTAAAGGGAAAGTCAGAAAACATTTGATCAAAATTGCATTCGTTCATCACTCAAAACTAGACTAGAAAAATGTAAATTTTCACTTCATTTGAGTTTATAATTTCCATTGCTTGAACAACAATCATCCAAAATATGTCAAAGAAGAATTAATGCATCAAGTTTTCAATTAAGAATGCAAATATGAAGCAAAAGCACTTCCAAAAAGGAGAAGAAAGAACTCTATAAAAATATTGTCATAAGCAATTAAGCAAACCTCTCAACCGAACAGACAATAAACACTTTTTCTTTTTTTGAAAGAAAACAACAAACACAGTTGAAAATCTTCCTTTCATCAAAAAGAGTTGATTACAATCTTAGCCTCCTTTTAATCAACCCATCAACAAATGAATCGATTGCATCCTCAACTCAAATGGTCCACTTGCTTCCCACTAAAATTAATATATGTAGTAAATACAGGTTAAAAAAAAAAAAAAAAATTCAATAAGAATCTAATCAAATAGCATTGCAAATTTTACTCTATGTGAACAAACAGATAACTGAAATGAACAAACAGATTATTGCCTAATTGCATAATCGTCATGTAAAACATTAAAAAGTGCGATGTAATATAGTTAACATACCTGAGACTGAGAGTGGGACTCTTACACTATATTTGGTTTAATCGAATTGGAGAGAAAGGAAAGGAAAGGAAATAACGAATTTCTAATATCTTGTTTGGATTACTAAATGAGAGGGAAAGGAAAGGAAAGGAAAAGAAAGGAAAATGAGTGAAAGGAAAGGAAAATGATTTAATAATTTCTTCTTGTTTTGCTCAGTTGGGTTTCTCACCAAATTTGAGAGGAAATGAATTTTTCAATATCCCAAAAATAACCTTATATAACAATGCATATCTATTATTCATATTGTTGAAAGAAGGGTATTTTCGTAAATAGAATACGATCTATACATTTATTTATTTTTATTTATCTCATTTACTTTCCTTTTCTTTTATAACCATCCATACAACTTAGTTATTAGATAAACACACCATCGATCTTAACAAAAGGGAAATTGGCTATGTTGGGTCTCCTTTCTCCTCTAGATGTAAAACCAATAAACCGAACCGAACCGATCCAGTTGTTTTTTTTTCTTTCGGTTTTCTTATGTTGGCCGATCTAATTCGGTTCATTTTTTAAAAAACCGATTGGATCGATTTCTTTCCCGATTCGTTATCCCAAACTGAAAAACCGAACCGAGATCCAACTTATATAAAAAAAAAAAAACCATAGTTTAATGTTCAACGGTCCATAAAACTATAAAACTATGAAAGTGTGTCATAATATTATTTTAAACTAGTATTTTCGATTTGTTCAAGTCCATACTTTAATTTGGTTGAATGCACAAAAAAATTAAAATATAAAATTATGTGTAATAATTAAAACCTATGAATATGTCCTAGTATGATTAAAACTGAATCGATCCAATTCGATTGATTTTTGATCGATTGATATTTGTAAATTTTATTGGATCGATTTATATTTTCAGAGACCGAACTCTATCGGTTTTTTTTTTATCAATTCTAGTAAAAAATAAACCGATTAATTAAACTTCTACCCCTAATTATATTCTAATTTTCAAGTCACATTTAATTTTCACCGTCTCTCTGTCTCTCTCTCTCACTTCATCGTTCAACTTCCTTTCCATTTCCAGATTTCAATTTTTTTTTTCCTTAATCTTATCATCTTCTTCTCGATAAACCTAACCTCCATAATCATATTTTAAGTTTCAACACATACACTCTCTCTCTCTCTTCATCCCTCTCTTCACAAAGAGACTCATGTCTTTATTTCTTTTTTTCTGAAACTTATCTTCATCTTCGTCTGTGTTTTTTTTTCCGCCGTGAATGGTGTCGGATCTGGCCGGGCACTAGGTTTTATTCTCCGGCGCCTCTTGAAGCTTCTGGTCGGGGTGGTGACGATCCACTCGCAGGCGGCGACGACCTTTCGGAGACGGTTTGACCAGTCAAACGACTTCCGTCGAGGGCGAGTTTTGGAACGATTAGGCCGATTTTTCCGATCAAAATCGGTCAACTTTCTTCCCGCAGCCTAAATGGCTGATTTGGCCGAAACGGGACGGCCGGAGTCCGCCTAGCGTATAGGCGGCCGATTTTACCGTATTTTCGAACACTGGCAGAATCTTCTATTATTTGGGTTTAGTCCACTTTGTATCGCAGGTATCCGTTTTCGTGTCACTTTTGCTTTCAAGTTTATCAGATAGTATAATTCCGTTAAAATGTTTTGCACTTATTGGTTTTTGGGTATTAAGGGTTCCAAGGATCTATTTTTATCTGTTTATACATAATTGGGTCTGAGGTTCTGGTGCTATACTTTTTACTTGCTTCGTGGGCTGTACTTCTTGATTTTTGTGTTGGTTTTTTTCACTTGCTCTTGGTAATAACTCTCAAATTCTTTTATTATGATGTTCATGATCATGATTCCAATATTTTTTTTTACTCATCCTAAATGAAATTTATTTTCTTATAACACATAGTTAAAATTACAGAGAAAACAAAAAATGATGAATGTCTGTACATGTATGGCTTTGTGTTAATTATGTCACAAACTTATGTTTTTTTCTGTTAATTAATTTTGATGAAGCTTTTTTCTCATTTCTGATGTTCATTTAGCTTCACAATACAAGGGAAACTCAATAATTCATTCTCCATTACTGCAGATTTGATTATTGATAAAATGAGCCGACCAACTACACGTAGTAAAAATAAAAGGCATAGACAAGGGGATGATATTGATATCACTTCTGAAATATTGAGGTAAAAGTATTTTTTGTTTCCAATGGAAATCTGTCTTTACTGCTTTATTCTTATGCTCTGTTATATATAGGTTTTCATTTTATGCTGGCCTTGTGTAGGAAAATTCATGCAACAGGCGAGGTAACTGATAATGATTTAAACCAGCTGTACATGATCTCAAAGCCTGTATGTCAAGGTTGCCGTGTGAATTCTAAGGATAACCCTAATTGTTTCTGTGGGCTGATTCCACCCCCCAATGGAAGCCGGAAATCTGGCTTGTGGCAGAAAATGTCAGAAATCATTCAAGCCTTTGGTCCAGATCCATGCAAGGATCTTCGTACCCTTGATTCCTCACCTGCTGGATTGACAAATCTAGGTGCAACATGCTATGCAAATAGCATATTGCAGTGCCTATATATGAATAAACCATTCCGTGATGGTGTTTTCTCCGTGGAGCCAGAGGTTTTGAAGCAACATCCTGTGTTGGATCAACTTGCTAGGCTTTTTGCACAGTTGCATGCTAGTAAAATGGCTTTTATTGACTCAGCTCCATTTATAAAAACTCTGGAGTTAGACAATGGAGTTCAGCAGGATACCCATGAGTTCCTGACCTTACTTCTTTCTTTGCTTGAGCGTTGTCTCAGCCATTCTAAAGTTTCCAAAGCGAGAACAATTGTTCAAGATCTTTTTCGTGGAAGTGTGTCGCATGTGACAACGTAAGAATGAATTTTTTCTAATGCCCTTTTTATGATTTTTCTTGTCATTATTATAATTTGATATTGTGTGTTATGTTGATTAATATTATCTATACCTCTTAAGTTGCTTAAAATCTTTTGGCTCCTTGCATGTAAGAACCTTAATGACACAATGGTTGTTTGCTCTTTTTATTTCTTTTGGTTGAAGGAGTGCAAGTAAAGAATTTATCTGGAATCTTGATGATGAATGGTACAAAATTGACAAGCCATTTGTTATGAAGGAACTCAAGAAATCAGGATACGACAGAGATTAATAGAAATGACTCTAAATAAAGAGAAGGATAATGAATGTGATAAATGTAGAATCCTTGTAGATTTTTTTTTTTCTTCTAGTGAAACTATTTAATGAACTAATGGTTTGTCCTTTTGTCTTTTGTACGTATTTTTCTACTGATAAAGTTCCTGATGTTTCTAACAAGAAATAAAAATAAAAAGTTAAGATACTTTTCTTTCGTTAATTACTTACTTTTTTTTTGTGCCTATTTACCACTTTTATCACTTAGTTTAAAAACTTTTTATTGCACATTTGCAGAAATTTTCGTGAATCATGAAATGTGCATGAGTCAGCAATCGCTCTTGTTTTATATCGTATTTCCTTTTCAAAATTTGATTTTATAAGCTGTCTGCACCCATATTATTTTCATTGACAGAGGCAGGTTCCCTAAGGTACATATGGTCGGCTCTTCTTGTTGTAGGTATTAGTGTTGAGTAATGTTTGTACCTAAGGGAGCTACTTATTTGCTTCATATAAATGAGTAGAGTTTAGGAATTCGGTATACTGTGATGATGTTAGCTACTAAGCTATCAACAAGTAAGGATGTAAGATGCAGCTTTATTTTTCCAAATATTTCCTTTTTTTTTTTTGTTACCAATTTTACTTTATTTGGAGGAATCACTGAATATATTTACACTCCTTTTTCCTTTTTGGGTGTTTAGGTGCTCAAAATGTGGAAACGATTCCGAAGCTTCTGCGAAGATGGAAGACTTCTATGAGCTTGAGCTGAATGTCAAGGGCTTAAAAACCTTAAATGAGAGTTTAGATGATTACCTTAGTGTGGAAGAGCTTAATGGAGATAATCAATACTTCTGTCAATCATGTGAAACAAGAGTTGATGCCACTCGGAGCATCAAGCTGCGTTCACTGCCTGCTGTTCTTAATTTTCAGCTTAAGCGTTGTGTTTTCCATCCAAAGGTACTAACAATGAATGTTTGAGTCTTTAAAAGTATAATTTTCTATTATTCTGAACTTTTATGAATGTTTTTCTTATTACATTCCATTTTACTCCATTCTTTTAGTTGCATGATCCATGGCACAAAGGGATGAAAGATTTTCCAAAATTATTTTAGATGGAAGATATAATGTTGAAAAAGTTTGGTGGGATTATTATGATATGTTACAATTCACAATTGAGTACATATATGTGGAGAGTTTCAGAGTGCATGATTGGTGAAGAAACTTATGCTTTGAAAGGATAAATTCTCTGATTTTACTCTATAGAATTATTCAGGAAATGGTAAAAAGGAACCTACTAAAATCTCTGTATGTTTGCTTGATACTACAGGCATTTCGGAAAACCATATAACGGTTATGATTTTTTATTTGGTTTCATGACATTATCTATGAGGTTTTGTGGTCAGTACAATTGAAATATTTATTTACTGCACCAGTAAGAATCCTTACTTGAGGTTGAGATTTTACAATAAGCATGGAAAAGTGGTTAAGTAGAGTGGTATTGGTGTTCCAAGCATTCTCTCTCTTTCTCTCTCTCTATATATATATCTCACAGAATTATAGCGAATTTCTCAAATTGCCATCATCTGTATGCTTCGTAGTAGACCTATTCCGTATGCTTTTGTGAAGTTCCTTATTGATAACTTGATTGAATACTCTTCTAGCATTTTCCTTGACACTTATAGAGGTATATGGAAACTATTGTTCAGGGCAAGATTATTTCCAGTGATATGGTACAAAGGAGGAAGAGGTGTAGTTTGCAGCCCTAATGATGTATGATGTGTAAAAATGATCTAGAAAATTCAGGTCACCTGTTTCTTTAGTGCCCCATTCCCTCTAACCTCTAGAATAACTCTTTGAGGTAGCTCATTTAAAGTGGGCCAAGCTAGCTTTTGTAGATATATTATTGCTAAAATAGCTCAAACTCTTTAGAAATGTGCAATGACGGCTCTTTTTGGGTAATTTGGTTGGAGAGGAATAGAAGAATCTTTGAGGATGAGAAAGAGAGATGAGGTTCACATCTTATGAGACAAAATCCATTTTTGGACGTCTCTTTGGTCATCTCCAAGTCCAAAGAAGTTCCTTTATTTTTTTATAAACATTAATTGGGAGGCAGAGGTAAATTGGGAGAGGGTTTCTTTCTTCATTTTGTGAGGGCTCGTTGTTTAGGCCTATCTTTGAGTTTTATGTATTCTTTTGCTGCTGGCCCTGGCAGTTAAGCTAGGGTTGGCCATCTCTCCCCTTCTATGTACATTCATTTTGTTTTAATAAGTTGTTACATTTCTGTTTCAAAAACATATTATATGCTATTCTCATTAGCTTGGCACAAGTTATATTTTGCTTGAAAGAATTAGTTGTGTTGTTGAGAATTTCAGTAGATATGTACAGTGTACTGTGAAATTTATTGCTTGGTCTTGTGTTAAGCATAGTTATGCATGCTCAATTTTTAAATTCTTGCTAATTAGCAAAAGTTATATGCTGGATTTGTACATTGATTTCTCCTGATGTGCTAGATATATTTTATTGTAGTTATCTTATTCAGGAGTAATCTTCCTTATCTAAGGATTCTGACATCTACTTAAGTGCAACAGTACCTTCTTGGTATAGCTTGTCCTTGTATTAATGTTTCTATTGTTTCTTAATTTGTGTTAGTAGACTACAATGAAGAAGAAAATCACTTCTGCTTTTTGTTTCCCGGGAGAGCTTAATATGCAGCAGAGACTGTCTGAGCCATCGCAGTCAGAATTAATATACAACTTGTCAGCTGTGCTGATTCACAAGGGCACTGCTGTGAACAGTGGTCATTACATCGCACTTATTAAGGATGAGAATACCGGGCAGTGGTGGGAATTTGATGATGAGCATGTCTCAAACTTAGGTCATAACCCATTTGGAGAAGGGTCTTCAAGTTTCAGTTCTAAAGGTGTTAGCTCCGAGCCTCCTGTTGATCCATCCTGCACTGAAGAAACTAATGGTGCCAGTGTAAATCATATAGATGTTCAACCGCAATCTTCAGAATCTAGTAACAATGGTCATGTAAAGAGATTCACATCTAATGATGCTTACATGTTGATGTATAATCTTAAGCCTACTAATCAGGATAGTGAGAAGAAACATACAGCTTGTGATGTTAATAATATACAATTAGAAGGTGATACAGTTTTCTCACATGTTTCTCTTCCATCTCATCTTTGTGAAGAGATAAGAGAATTGAATGTGTCATATCTTGATGCTTGTGAACAATACAAATTAAAGAAGCAAAGAGAATTGGATTGTATCACAGAACGGAGACAGGAAGTGCGATCTGTTCTCACTGAAGCACCTGTTCAGTCACTTGAAGATCCATTTTATTGGATCTCCACAGATTGGCTGCGCCAATGGGCTGATAATATTTTGCCACCGTACGTACAAGTTCCTATTATACCACCTTAGGTCTTTTAACTCTGTTCTGTATATATTTGCTTCTACCTTTTGTCCTTGTAATTCTTCTGCTTGGATATTTCCTTATCTTTGGAGGGGATTGTTTCTACTGCCTTGGACATCACTTGGGGCTCATATTTGCTGTTTTTTTTTATTGGTGTTGAAGCATGCACCTGCAATACTTCTGTATTATTATTGATGTCTTATTTTGTAATATGTTGCAGTGTTTTAGACAATACATCTATACAATGTTTGCATGGGAAAGTCCCAGTATCAAAGGTTGGCTCCATGAAGCGAATGTCCTCTGAAGCCTGGAATAATTTGTTCCCTAAGGTATTTACATATGCAAGTTTCATGATGATGCATGAAATTTCTGGCATGCGACATCGATTTTTTCTCTTAGTTGATTTTGTTACAACATTCTTTTGCGTCTCATCTTCTTTACGTACATACAATAGATTGACAGGCTGTCGGAACACCATTAATTTATAAGCTTAAACTAATAGGAAGTAGCTCTAAAATTTTTAAAGCCCTATTATGCACCTTTAAGTGCACGCCCAACCTTAATTCATGGATTCAAAACACACATGGATCAAAACAAGGACACAATTTTAATTAATAGAATGGTCAGATTCTTGCATCCAATGCAAGGCTTCTCGATATTGTATTGAAACAACTCTAATCCTAAAACATGAAACTGCTAGGGAAGGGTTCAACAATATTATTAAACTTTAAACGTACTTGCATTTCTTGAATAAGAAGTGTTTACATTTTAGCATGTATGTTTGTTTATGCACAAGTGCATAGACCTCACAGGTTGTGTTATTCTTGTTTGGCTCCCACAAATTTTGATAGTGTTTTTTATATTTTTATAATTTTATATTACTTGCAAAGAAGTAGACGAAGTTGAATATTTTTTTTATCAATGTGAAAAGATAATTGGCATTGTATTATTTTCTGTGCGACCTTTACAATGGGGGTACAATTGTTTTTCCAACAAGTTTTCAACTTTTAGTCTATGTGCTTTTCATTTGTTTGTGAAGTGTTCTTTTTATATGCAGAACTGCAGATAATTCTTTAATCTTTTTCATGTTTTGTTCAATGTGATGAGGAGATTGTGATCTGAAAATATTTATGAGCCTAAAGAGGAAGGCAAGATGGATCATACCCTTGAAAGTGAGATACTACCTATAGTTGTCAGGGGTCGTACTTTTTTGGCTACCCATAAGGCAATAACCCACTTTTACCTTTTAAACTGGTACATGGGGTTTACAATTGCATCTTCTTCGGCTGTCTTTTTGTTATTGGGAGGATGTTTTGAAAATCCTCTGGTTAGTTGTTTTCTTTGTAGCTTTTTTTTTCCACTCATTTTGTGGACAGCTCCTCTTTACACTCTTCTATTCATTTATTTGTATACTCTTCTTTTCTAAGCAAAAACATAAAAGCTAACACGTGTTTCAAAGAGGACACTATGGCGAGTTAAGGTAGAAAGTGGATAGTTAATCTAGTAGTTATCCACTTTAGGAGTATATGAGAGTTTTCGTTGGCAGAGTCATTCTCTCAAATCAACCAAACTTCTCGTGAATTAACCAATAAATATTGTTCTTCACATTTTCCTAAATTCCTATTTTTAAATTCAGGTTTGTATAATCTGGTATTAGAGCCTAGGACTGTAAGTTACGCTTGTGAAGCTCAAGCAAGGCATACTCTCAAGTGTCTGTCACGTTTGGTCTGCTTCAAATATTAGAGAATATTATGTGATTTTGAGAGAAAATGAGAGTGCATATGGAGCAAGCACAAAATATGGAATGACATATAGAGAGGATATATTCTCCCTAAATATATCATTTACTTTTCAGCATATGTTATTCCAGTGGGGAAGAAGGTTCAGTTGATTGTTAATTCTGACATCAATGCTTATATGCAAATGTACAAGCCATCCTCTAAAGGAACAAAGTCACAAAACCGTAGACTACTTGGAGTGCAGTGAGATGCAATATGAATAATCAAAGTGTTCTGCATTCTCCTCATTATTTTTTCACATTGTTCTTCACTGGTTTTATGTGGGTGGGTAGGTAGGTAGGTAGGTAATGAACTTCATCATTTGATGAGAACAATGGTCTAGACACGTTTGAACTACCTGGAGCATGAAGGTAGATTTTATGTTGGCAGCCACTCATTTTCCTTTCCTTTTTTTTTCTTTCTTTTTCCTGGTATTTGGAATGAAATGATTAAAAACTTGTTTGAGCTGTGACTCTATATTGGGGGAAATGGAACATATCTGAATACTATTTTAGCCTTCTTGCTTGTCTCACTTTTAGAGGTGCTTATGCAAGTATTGCCATGAACGGACCTTCTTGGCAAATCATAACCTTGAATTGTTAATCCTTTTGTTAGGTTTAACCTTCTTAATGCTCACTTTTTTTTGGCATTGTAAATACAAATGCTTTGTCCTTAAAAGAAAGTAGTTTTACTCAAAAGTCCTTTTCTCCTTTTTTGTTAGGTGAGATGTATGTTATTCATGAACGTTCTCTGCAATTACTTGGGATGTCTATTAATTGTTTATCTCTTCTATGCTATGTGCTATGTTATTGTTACTGATGATTTCCTTTAATGCTTGTAAAATTCAGAATAAGGGGGGGCCTAAGCTGACCAATGATGACAACTGTGTGACTTGCCTTATTGACGGGGCACGTACTGTTGTATTTGCTGATAGCTATAGAGATCGAAGAAAATCAATGAAAGAGATTGCAGATTCTGTACTGTCCGGAAAGCTTCGAGATGGAACTTATTATGTATCTAAGGCATGGTATGATGGCAAAGGTTTCTATTGCAATTCATTTATAATTTTTCTTTCATTTGAGAAATTAACTGAGCATTAATGAATTTTTTCTTCTCACCTTTTTTTTTTCATGGACATGATGTGCCTAAGAAAAAGCATTTTCCTTTATTGTAGGGGTGTCAAACAGATCGGATTGCATCCTATCCGATCTGTTCGAAAATTTTTATGTCCGATCCAATCCGAGCTGCTTATTTTAGAATCCGGATTCTGCTTGAACCTTTAGGATTTACTATTTGGATCCATTCTGAACAGTAAGAATATTAAAAAAGAAATTCTAAATTTCCCGTAAAGAAATAATTTAGTTTAAAAGTTATTACTATTATTATTTTATTTTAGATCCAATCCAATCCAATATTATTATAATTGGATAAATGTATCGTATCTGCACTCTTGAAAATAACACTGATCCGGTCCGAGTATACTATTATTATTTTATTTTAGATCCAATCCAATCAAATATTATTATAATTGGATAAATGTACCGTATCTGCACTCTTGAAAATAACACTGAATCTAATCTGATCTGGTCCGAGTATTGTAAATCCGATCCCTGATCCAAACCTTTGTCACCCCTACTTTATTGTTGCTTTGAATCATATCGACCTACTTCATAATTCCTGTTTCTCTCAATGGAATCTTCAATTCAGTGTTGAACTGATCGAGCTTGCCATTAATTTTAAATTTTTAATCTAAATCAAATTCCCTTCATTCCTGAAATTGGAAATTTTAACGTGTTGGAATGTTGACATGATGTATCAACCTTTCTATTGAACATTACATAGTTTTAGTTGCTTGGTGTGGTTTCTTGGTTGGCATACTGATCGTCATCTCTTGACTTTTGTAGGTTGCAACAGTGGACAAAAAGGAAAAACCTTGATGCTCCTAGTGAAGCTGATTCAGGACCAACCGTTTCAGTTAGGTGTCCCCATGGGCAACTGATGCCCGAGGAAGCTGCTGGTGCTAAGCGAGTGCCTGTTCCAGAGAATCTGTGGCTCTTCATTTATGAAGATGCCATGAAAATAAAACCTGACGATGATCTTTTGGGTTGTTTTACTTTTCCTATAGATTCTAGACAGTGTTCTGAATGCAGCGATGCACTTTCCGAAGTGGCATGCATGGAGGATTCTATAAGGTCATTTGATTTGATTGAGTATTTTTTATTTGAGTTGTTATGGTGGCATAGTTGCTTAATTTCCTTTCTTTTTACTGCAGAGCTTCGAAGTTGAAACAGCGCCAAAATCATGAAAAACTAGCTATGGGAAAAAGTATTCCACTGTCTTTGCATTGCAAGTATTACTTGGTTCCCACGTCGTGGCTTACAAAATGGAGAAGCTACATTAGTACTAGTGGAAAAAATGTTTCATCTGTGGAACCTGAAACTCTTGATAGTGTCATTAACTTGCTTAAATGTGAAAAGGTAAGCTGTCATATTATAAACTAAATCTTTTTACCTCTGATCAGATTCATCCTCAAGAGCTGATATTAAAAATCAAGGTTTATCGAAGGGTGGGGCTTACGTCCAAGAGGTCTAGGGTTCCCAAGAAATCAAGGTTTCAATATACCACCTACCTAGGATATTAAAAATCCTATGAGCTTCATGGCTACCAAGGTTCTAGGATCTGACAATTGCCCCTAGTTTAGAATCCGGGGTACAAGGGAAAAATTGGGGGACTTATGGCCTTATGAGTTGAAATAATAATAATAATAATAATAATAATAATAATAACAATAAATACTCCTAATTAGTTTCTGACAGCTCTGCACTTTAAGGTGTTGTTTATTTATATTTTACCCACATATGCGGAAAGATAACTTGATAGCATTTGAGCTTTTCGAATTTATGAGATTTTCATGCAATTGTTAGTTTAACTTTTAGGAATGATGCACTTAATTCTGAGACAAAAATTTACTTATTCAATATGGGAATGAATTATGATTTTTAATTACATTGAGGGACAAATCAAAATTAAAATTTGGTGTGGGCAAGTGGGCAACTAAGATCTGTTCCCCCACAGAGCACACACCTAAAACAACTGTTAGAAATAACTTTGTTTCTTCTTTTTCTTCTTGTTACCAGCATTCACAACTGTTAGAAAGGCCTCCTGAGCTGGTTTATAAACGTGGTTCAATTTTTCAGAAGGGTGCTACGGTAAGTATATCATCATTAAAGTACCCAGTCTGGTTTTATTGTAATTTCTTGAAAGCTATTGTTGGCAACATGGAATTCAGTGTTTTAAGTGCTTTGATGCACACTAGCTGGTTTAGTATCTTTTTTTATTTATTTTTTATTTTTTTTTTATTTTTATTTATTTATTTATTTATTTTTTAAATTCCTATAAGAAAAGATAAGCACACTTGCAACTTGGACTCATCGTCCATAAATGCTCTAACCTAAGAATTTTTTCTTCCCTTTTTCTGTGTCTATGGATTCTAGACAGATGGGTTGACAATTGTTACTGAGAATGACTGGAAATGTTTTTGTGAAGAGTGGGGTGGCATTGAAGAGAAAGGCATATCCGCTATAGTTGAGTTTGGTAATAATGCAGGAAATAATTTGGCTGGGCCCTGCGAAGAGATGCCAATATGTGAGGAGTCGTCTAATTCTCGTGATGAAGAAAATAATGAGATTGAATCTAGACAGCCTGTCGTTAGGACATTCCCGGAGGTAATTTGGACCTTTACCTCTTACACATTCTTTTTAGTTTGTAGATAAAATGCTATATTAACTTTTGGAATCTTTTGGAATTCAAAATTTGCCTACATTTAAGTACTTTGATATGTTGATCTTTTTTTTTTTTGGTAGGACATCAGCATTATTTATTTATTTATTATGGTTATTTAAAAATGCATGAAATGTGATTGGCAACGAAATTTATGAAAGTTCTGTAATGATATCACATTTTTATTCGGCTTGTCTAGTTTTAGTCAACATTTGGTTCAATTGGTACTCTTATGGTGCATTTTTACCATTTTTTAATGAACACTATTTTTTGTTTAAGTAACTTCCCTTAATAATTCTTTTCAAGAATTATGTCTTGTCTCAGCATTACTTCTTGTCTCATGCGGTGTCACAATTTTGCCAGATATGTGAGTACTGCATTGGAGAAAAAGAAAGCTGTGAGTTGATGGAAAAACTTAACTATACTGACGAGAATATACATGTATGTCTTGTACGTGGGAAAGAAGCTCCAAGATCAATTTTAAATGCCTGTGAGTCCAGTTTTGAGCCAGATCGACGAACTTCGAAGCGTGCTCGGAAGACCAATTATGGAAGTTACATAAATTTGAAAGTGTCAGCTTCCACATCTATATATCAGTTAAAGATGATGATATGGGAATCTCTTGGGGTAAGAATCCATACTGGAAGTACACATCAAATTATACATGAAATTTGATTAAGTGCATGTTTGGTAGTCTGCCTTGTTTTTCTTTTTGCCATTGTTGGCTCCGATACCTCTCTGTTCAAAACTGTAAATCTTTCTGTTGCTAAAGTGTCACTCACCATTAAAAAAATGTGGTAAAAATAAAATAAAATATGTATTTCAACAAAATAAAAAATAAAAGAAGACAAAATTTTTGAAATTAACTTGAATATTTTAATACATTATCTAGAACTTAACTCTAATCTGCTTAGTATTTCAAAAAAAAAAAAAAAAAAAAAAAATTTAAATTATGCTTAGATGAAGAATATCTGGAACAGGTGAGAATTTAAATTGCAGAGGCTTGTGGACAGCTTCCTTTCGTTGTATTTCTTCATATATACATACTTTCCTTTTCTGATAACAAAAAAAAAAGTCCTGGGAAATCTGTGACATTTTAGGAAATTATGTGCATCATAATTTTCAGACATGAAATTTTAGGGAGATATAGATATTTTGAGTTGAATTAAGTATTCCATGTTTTCGATCAAAGCAGGCGGCGATAGTATTAATTGATGGAGAATAGTTAGTTTGACAGACTGAAGGGAAAAACCGATGCATCTTTTTCATGTATGCATTGGTAAACCAAATCTGTGAATCTTTTCTCCCATTCATTTGAATTGAAATCACAATACAGGTATGTCGGAGATCATATTTCTTGTTACTATGGTGGCATGGACTTCCATTTGGTTTCAATGTCTTTAATGTTGGCAGTATCGATAACTAACAGCAGCTTCATCAGGAGAATTGTTTATCTAACTTTATGAGGTAGATTTTAGTGTGACTTAAAGCTATAAAACGAATTAATGTTAATGTTAACTCAGTTCTTAGTTACGTTATGGTATTCTGTAGCTATTTTGAGTTTCAGCCCTGGCAAATGTAAAAAGTTCACTGATGTGAAGAAAATTTATTAATTTTTTTTTATTCAAAGCATTCAAAGCAAGACAGTATAACAGAATCAGATTTTGTGCTTTTAATTTTTATGTCTGTTCGATTTGCATGCCTGTTTTTTTAAAAATTGTGTTACTTGTCATGCTATTAGTCTATGAGGTGAACTTTTGTTTCCCTTCACCAAGGTCATTCACATTAATGCCATTTGAAGCTTGTTAGATGAGCTGTTATGGTCATCATACCGGAATATCTTATGTGTCTATGAGTGTTTAAAATCTAGTCATTTGGTGCAGGTTGTGAAGGAAAACCAGATACTTCACAAAGGGCAAAGGATAATTGAGCAAGAATGTGCCACTCTTGCAGACATGAATATATTCCCAGGTGATAAGCTTTGGGTGCAAGATTCAGAAATCCATGAGCATCGAGATATTGCTGGTAATTATTGTTTTGATATTTGGATACACCTACAGGAAGTTTAGGATTAATTAGTGTTATTGACTGGTTTTTTTCTATTGAAATTTTCTGTGTTGACCTTCAACTATTTAGTCCTGTTATAATTAAAAGAACTGTAGAATTGCTGTCATATGGAGACTTATTTTTTGCTAGAAGGTTTCAGATGCACATATGTAGATATGTTGCATTCTAGATATTAGTATCTATATTTGCAAGGGTGGATCTATTACCACCCAAAATATTACTAGCCACACCCATTATTTATAAAAATCTTTTATTACTAAAATAACCTAAATCAAATTTACTTAAAACCCCTCTTCTTTCTCATCTTCTTTGCACTGCACTAGTCAAATTGTTTTCTAATTTTGTTAGCAGCACCATCATATCCAGAGCATCACAACAGTTATATATTTGCTGAACTCTTGTTCCATTTATTTCAAATAAATAGTTAATCCGTTTTGAGTGGTTCGTATTAAAAAAAAAAAAAAAAAAACTATCAGATAGCAATGTAGGAAATTGATGAATCACTTTACCACTTGAACTTCACTGCAGTACTGGTGAGATTGTTCTAAATCTTATTTGCTGACATTAAGACTGAATTAGTGCTATTTCAGTGTTAGATATTAATAGGTATTCCATAATTGACAATGGAAATACATCAAACAGCTTTGATTCTTATATGCAAGATTAGTAGAAAAAAGAATGTCAGATTTGATCTATTTTACTACAACCATATTGAACATTTTTATTGAAATAGAAGAACAAAATCGTTGAAAGAGATTTGAGGGTGTAAAGAGAAAATAACGAGGAGTAATCAATTAGGGTTATATTTGGGATTTCAATGGGTGTAGCTAGAATTTTATGGGTGAACATAATCTCACCCTATTTGCAATGAGGTTGGTGATGACATTTGAGATTTTTTCTTATAAATTTTTCTTTTTTTTGTCTAAAAATGTGTCATATTGTAAATAAATTTCTTTCTTAATAAAAGTTTATCTTGTTTCCTGTATAAAATAAATTATAATAAGGTTTTGAATAAATTTACTATGTTATACCTATTGGAAAGTATCAAACACCATGCTAAACCATCGTGTTTCCGTATATCACTCAAAATGTTACATAGTGTGTTTTTCATTTTGGAAGTTATTGAATATATCTTTAACCTACATTAGTTAATTATTTGATTTTTTTTTTCTTTTCAGATGTTTAATGTGCTAATATGCATGTTTAAAAACTATTACTGGTTTTTCTATATTTATTTTTAACTTAAAAATATATTAATCTTATTGAAGATTTTTTTTATGGAAATTATGCTGAGAGATATAGACATGGTTAATCAAAACTTTTATTTACTGGATGGCTTAATGCTTAACATATGAAAATTAATGGTACAGACTACAGAGTATTGTATTGCATATCAAACTGTGTTAGTGGTAGGAGTAGTTCATTGATTTATTGGTTATTCATATTTTTTATGCATTTAGTTTTAAGCATACTGATTTGATATCAGTGGGTGTCATTTAGGTTGTTGGCATGTTGGAATTTCAATGCATTGCATGAAATATCAATTATCTTAAAGCATCTCCAATGCAAATATACATTTTTGGGTTTCTAACTAGTTACACATCAGCATATATATCGAATATGGATCCACTTTGTCAAAAAAATTAAGAAATGCATATTCTCATCTCTAATGCAATTATCTAAAATCAAATATGTATCCATTTTTAACCAATCATCTTAAAACGTTTATTTCACTCCCTCTTTTATTTTAAATCAAATATGTATCCATTTTTGACCAATCATTTATCTCATTCTCTCTCTTTTATTTTACAATCAAATAAGATGTAATTTTATTGGTGGGAAAAAGTTAAAAATCCTAGTCTACATTTCTTTATGTTCTTAAACTTTTTTTTTTTTTTTTTGCCACATCACCTCCATATTAAAGTTAGATAATTGCATTGGTGAGGGTTTTTCTAACTCTTTATCTATCTACCCTATGCGGCACCCAATTTTTTCCAAATGCATAATTGCATTGGAGATGCTCTTAGTATGAAGCATATGGCCAATTTTGTTCTTGGTACTATTGCCTTTTTAAGTGATATTGAATGTGAATCTGTTTATTAATACTTATATGCTTGATTTTCTTTTTGTTCCATAGATGAGCTCTCTGACCAGAGACTGAATGTGCAACGTGAGGAAGAAGGTTTTAGGGGAACACTTTTGACTTCAAACCTCTCCTCCCAAGTTGTATGAGAAGTATGATCTAATTAGATAGGGTCTGCATGTAATTCCAAGTTTCTGTAGATATTGATGCTTGGAAAGGAAGCGATTTAATTTTCAACCTGCATGGCTGCATGTTCGAGGTAAGATGCTAGCAACTCCCACCCCCCGAAACCTTTTTATGAAACTTGTTTTTCTATTTAGAATGCAATCACAAAGTTCTGGTTTAATTATTAGTTGAATTTAAATGTTACGTATATTTATATTTACACATTCATATACATATGGGGCAGGATCAACAACCCCATTTTTTTACACATCTTTTGACATGATTTTGTAACTGCAAGATCTACTACATTCGAATGGTCTTGACTAATTTATATGTATTTTTATTTATTTATTAAATTCCATATACTATTTCTCTTTTCTCTCTTGAATTAAATCTATTACCCTCTCTTCTTTTTCCATCATTCTCTCATCAATTAAATTTATTCATTCTTTCTCTGTCTTCTGTGTATCTTCTTACTCCTCACACGTGTAATCTTCATCTTTTTTATCTCTCCTTTCCTCCTTCGTACTTCCTCCATTAAAGCAAAAATTTTCTCCACAATTTCGAATCACCCATGCCTCTCAATATCAAATATTTATTTATTTTACAGACAACTAATAAAAAAGAGTTCAAAATATATAACCACAACTTTGATGACTTTTCCTAGGAAAGGGATTTTTTTAAAATAAAAAAAAGTAAAGAGGAAAATTCTTTGGCGTGGCATATTGAAGTTTAGAGATCGTTGGAATACCCAAAACCAAATAATTATTTTATTTTATTAAATTTTTTTTGATATACTATTTTATATAAAACATTGTTCCTTTAAAAAAAATTGATATAGTTTGCATGAGATATTGCAATAAGAGGCATATTCAAGACAAAAGTCTTTGTTGGAATTTTTTTGTCAAGTTTTCAAGTTCTTCAAGTTTATTTGGCAGAGATTATGAAGAAGACGGAAAAAAAAAAATGGAGGGAGATGGAGAGAGTAAATGATATAGAAGATATTAGGAATAAATGAAGAGAGGAGAGAGAAGAAAATAAAAGATATTAATATTTAATAGAGGAAAGAAATTAGTAATTAGAAATGAGACATGTTACAATCTAGACCATTCAAGTATAGTAGATCCAACGGTTACTAAATCGTGTCAAAAGATGTGTAAAAAAATGGGGCCGTTGATCGTACATATATATATATATATATATACCTGCATAAATACATATGTACAAATATACTATCTATCTCGGGACGAATTGACTTTAGTTAAAGTCCATCAGCTATCAACTATTAGTTCCAAGTTCATGTTATGCCAAACTGTTCTATATGATTTCGATGATGCTAGGAAGATCATAAATTCTGCAGTTGTATAAATATGTAGGGAATGACTGCTAAAATTTGTGGGCTGCAAAGAAGTTAAAAACCAGGGATAGATGGGTGTCAGGTGCCTAACCAATAGGATAACAACTTTTGAAGGCATATACATTTTGGAATGCTGAATGTTGAGCTTTCCCTACTAATTGATACAGAATTCAGATGTATTAGAACATTGTGCATTAATGGTGTAATGCAGCTTTCCCAGAAATCGCTTTCATGTGTTTTTTATAGATTAGTTGTTTGTACTTTGTCCCAGTTGAATTATGTGGGAAATCTCTAGGGAATTAGCATTAAAGAGTCACTCACTAGGACATTAGGCATTAATGGTAACTAATCCATAATGAACAATGACTTCGGTATGAGGTTGTTTGTTGTAATAGTTGGTTATTCGTATGTGAAATGTAAGGCCAATTTTGTAACTATTTTATTAGTGATTTGGATGTAGAAAAATAGAAGCATCTTTTAAGATTTTAAAGAGGACTTTATGTTTCCGCGGGTGAAGGCTTATTTTCTAGTTTTGTGATTCTATAGATTTTTTTAGATATTTATCTTTTTCCCATTTACAAGATTATTAAGGTCTCGTTAGATGATTATATTGTAGTCTATTTTTTTTTTTTTCTCTCGTTATTTTTATTATTATGTTTTTGTGTGTGTCAGTTCTGACGTTATCTCCTGGACTTACTGGTCCACCTTGTTTTATCAGTTTTTTTATTAAAATGAAGTTAGCAAAACATTGAACTTTAAGGGGAAGAAGGTATACATAGCTCTATTAATCTATAGTTGATCCAAATAGATCTGTAAATTACTTTTCTGGTGTACTCACATGCCTGCTAGATAGAAGAGGTAACCTTTATTATATATTTTTCTTTGTTTGGGATCTTAATTTGACCTGGAGTTTTTTTCTTAATATTTGACAGAAGAACGGAACTGAATTGAGGGTGTTTGAAGAAGGAAGTGAATTGAGGGTTTTATTATGTAAATATAACATCTGTAACATTTTGTAGTTGCGATGTATTTTGCATTGTTGAGTAAGGATATGAATCACATGTTATTTGCTCAGCATATGTAAGTTTTTGGTATATGTAAGATGATGTTTCTTGCCTTGTCCTTGCCATTTGGGACGAAAGTAAAAGCAATTGCTTGGGTGGGGTGGGCAGGTACCGCCCCATTGTAATATGGTAGATTAATTGATTACTCCTTTTTGTGGTGTTATCTAAAATGTTTTTAACATTTATTATTGATGAATTAAGTAGTGTAATACAGTTCTCAAGTAAGATATAGTTGGCTTTTGCACCTGAAACTGCTAAGATCTCTTACGGAATGATAGGTCAAAGTGACAAACAACTACAATCACATGACGTGAAGTGAAAAATAGTCGTTGATCAGGCAGAATGGTCATGTTTGTAAGTTTGAGTTGCAAAAACTAAAATGTATACAACAATCTGCTTGCTTTCTATTTTACAGAACAAACTAATAGATTCTGAGGGTGCAGTATTTATGTTAAATGATCTTTACTCTTCAGTATCATGTCGATGTTGTCCTAGGTGAATCTAGCTCTGATACCGAAACTGGTGTAGCGGAAGCTTCTACGAGAAAAACTTACACCAACAATTTGTTTTTATTTTTTATTACATTATATATAAATATATGCACACTCATATATATAATGTTACTTTTGTATCTCAATTGATGTAGTAATTGTATTTCACAGATGTATGGATATACATTAATTAAGATATTATTTCACTTTTCTCATACCATCATAATTGGTATACAAAAAATGGAGATATAAACTTGGGCTTCCTACCATTACTCTTGATTTTCCAGATTCCAGATTCATTCATTAAAACGTACAAGGATCGGTGGTTTCAGACTTCCAGTAGATCTTGGATAATTGTCTTTATTCTCTTTTAGAAAAAATTATAAAGGTGGACTCTTTTTTCTTGTAATTACTATTTGGATTAATCCCTTTTAACTAAGAAAACAAAAGTATTTTTGTTCATATGTCATTGCCTTCGGTGAATCCATGAATTCAATATTGGAAGATCTCTGCAAAAATTCAAGTCAAAAAGGTTGGCTCACAGGATTCAGGCACAAGTTGATTGGAAGTCTCTCCAGAATGGTCATGTTTGTAAGATTGAGTAGCAAAAACTAAAATGTATAGAACAAACTCCGTACTTTTTAACATTTATTATCGATGAATGAAGCGTAAATGGATATCCTTACCTTAATTCATATATTCCCAGAATCTACCACTAACTTAGAAACAGGTATGGATATGGGAATGGGGATATATATCTTCAACAGGGATAGAAATTGGGGTATCCGTCCTCAATCCGCTCTATTGATATCCCTATGAGCAAGGGTTTTGAACAACTTGAAACAAAGAAAATAGCTTGGCTACGGTTAATTTTGTAACTTCGAGCCAAGCAAACAACTAATGTTATTCATATAACCGAACAAATCTTGAAAGATAGTGCTAGCTTTCAGAAAATTAAGTTTTTCTCTCTAACATTTTTTGCAATACAAATGTTAAAAACACTTACAAACAAAGTAAAGGGAACAACAGATTCCACTCAGCATCAAAAATGCTCAGTGCCATTTATCAAAAAGATGACCATGCCGGCTCCATATTTGTGTTCATCAGATCCGTCTCTAGAAAAGGTATCATGACCTCCTTACTTGACACAAACAAACCAAGCTTCTTCATAAGTTTCTCGAATAGGTCGCCAACTACATAAGAGGTACCTGAGGCTGCGACTCCTAAGCTTACATAGTATAATACAGTTCTGAAGTAAGATCTAGGTGGCTTCTGAACATGACCCTTTGCAACCGCAAGTAACACAATGCATACAAGCGAGGAACCTGCTACTGCTGCAATCTTAAGATCTCTGTCATCACTCTTACGAAATGAGAAGCCATATATAACAGGAGGCAGCAACCCAAAGATGAGAAATGATAGAATAACTACAACAGCATGTCGTGAAAAATTCTGTTCCCGTCCAAGTAGTCGTTGATACCGGCCTTCTTCCACATTTATTTGATTGGAAGTCTCTTCAGAATGGTCCTTTTTCAGCTCTTTGAGCTGCAGAACTTCATTGTAAGTTTAAGTTGCAAAAACTAGAATGCATTCAACAAACTCCTTACTTTCTATTTCATATCACCGGGCACAAAACATGTCATCGAATGCGTCTGAAAACCGTGTCTTATAATTGTTGTCTCTAAAAGATTTAAGAGTGCAGTTATGTTAAATGATCTTATTCTTAATCATCGAGGTGGATGCAGTTTAGGTTATACATTAAGGAACATGCTAAGATTTCAACTCCATAAACTACATCTTTGAAACATATTTAAATAACAAAGAGACAGCATGCATAATATAAAATTTTGTTTTCTTTATGAATATTACTTAGTAAAATCGAAATGGTAACTCACATTATCAGCAATAATGAAAAGTCCACCGATCACACTTGCCAATCCCAGAGCTAAAATGTTCACTGCAATAACCCACGATCAAAAGTGCAAATATAAATTTCCTAAAAAATAAAGAATATACATGACATGATTAATAATAAAAATAACAATAAAGTTAAAATTGGAGTGATGCAGCGACATGAAAAAGAAATTAATGATGACAAACCTTGGTTAAAAAAAAAAAATTAGCATTCCTCTTGCTCATGAAAGAAAAAAGGAACAAAATGCACACAATAAAACTAACTGCATTTATTAAATAAATTGTTATGTACCTCAAAACAGTTAACCAGAAAAAAAGAGCACTTACATGTGGTAGCACCGGCACCTGCTGCAGATGAGACAACACCTAAGCTTGTAATTGATTCAACTAAACCACCATATACAATGCTTTTCAAGATATCCCAATTGCTGGATTCAACGGTTTGAACTGGCTGCATGTGACCCGGCTGCGTTTGACCCACCTGTGTTTGACCAGGCAGCGTTTGACCTGGTTGTGTTTGTCCCGGCTGTGTTTGAACTGGATGTGTTTGAGCCGGATGCATTTGATCCGGCTGTGGTTCAACATCATGTCCCGGCTGCGTTTGATGCGGCTGCGTTGGAACCGGTTTCGTTTGAACTAGATGCGTTTGAAGCGGATTCGTTTGAGCCGGATGCATTTGATCCGGCTGTGGTTCAACATCAATGATCACATCATCCCCTGCACCATATCATTATGGCACAACAGCTTGACAAGTTAGATTTTTGTGGAAATAGTATATATAGATCATATTTGAGATAACAGCTGTTGGGATTATAATGGCATACCCCAAAACTTAAAAAAGCAAAGAAACAAAATAAGGACATCAGAAATTACATAGTTCAGCCTTAAGCCTACATCCATGGAAAAAAAACACTAAAATATTCCCTTCTTTTAAATGATATAATAGGAATATAAGGAGGATCTTCTCAAGTTTACCCTTATTTGAAGGAAATCAAGAGAGGCCTGTATTTAATAAAATCTTATCTTAAGAAGTAAATAGTTGATAACTCTGAGGAATGTAACAGTTTGGTCTGATAAGTGTTCTTATCACCATAAAGATGCAGTATCTTGACTCAAAGGTGTAGCATTTTGAAGATACTACAGTTTTAATCATCAATCATGAAAATAGAAAAGTCATCAAAAAATTGCAATAGGGAAATCATCATGTGCCAACGGCCGAACACAATTGATCATTTGGAAAATTTATAATGATTGTGTAACTTCACTACAACATAAAATCTCAGAAAAGAATAGTTGAAGATTTAGTAAAAGCAGAAACCATATTTCTCAATGTCAAGCATCATCAAGTAAACCATAACTGCCGTGAGTTTTTTCTTTCAATGGTTGAAGACTATATTACCATGATCAAATATGCCTTCTTGTTACCTGATGAGAAAATTTTGGATAACCAACTTTTTGTGGGTGCAGGTCTAGTTTGAACATCCTGTATGATTTCACTCTCGTTGCTACCTCCTCCGAAACACTGAAATAGTTTACAACCATTGCCTGCAAAATATAACAGAATAGTTAAGCTTATGTCTTTAATAATAGAACAGTGCTGAATTGGAGGTTAACTTGATATCAGCAATTGAGAAAAAAATAATAATAAATAAATAAAGGAAGATGGAACAGTCAAAATGTAGAAGGCATCAAGTTTGTGTTCAGGGATAACATGATACCCGTAGGAACAAAAAGGCTGAAGCACGATAAGCATCTAAATATCTGTGTGTTGCAATCAACGGCTGGAAGTGTGGGAGTGCCATTTTGTATATCATCGTTGTGATCAGGAGTGCCATTTTGTGTATTGTTGTTGTGATCAATGGCTGGAGGTGTGGGAGAGCCACTTGGAGAAACGTTACGTTGTCCAATATTGTTGTGACCATTGGCCAGTGGTGTGGGACAAGGGCGATTTGGAGAAACATTGTGTTTGTCCGAACCTTGATAATTGGGTGGATTAGCTAAACTAGCATCCAACTCAGTAGGTGTCTCCAAATTGTTTCCAGGCTTTGTTTTATGGCGGATATTTCGAACTCTCCGCCTTCTTCTACGAAGAACAACCCTTGTTGTTATGCAAGAATTACAATTAGGACAGTATAAATCATGTGTATTTTGCTTCTGTAATACCCTCTCGACGTCTAAATCAGTGAATTCATTGACAATTTCTTCTATTAAGTCAACCTCTGCATCTCCTTGGTCTGTATTTTGAAGATCCTCCAAATTGTTAATGTTTTTGTCATGTAACTTTTGTACTGTTACTGGGCTCAAACCAGAAAGGCTTTCATTTTCCAAATGTTTCCGATTTCCATTGTTGGTTTCAATGCTTGGAATTTCAAACTTGTTTGTCTTCAAATTCAATTCTTTATCTGTGGAATTTGCCTCAGAAACAGTAGCATTGCCTGCAAACCATGCAATATTGAAATATTTATGAACAAAATGTCCCACACAATAACAGGAGTAAAATTTAGGAACATAAAAAAAGATGTACAAAACATACAACATGGATATGCCTGTAATTATAGCAGTCATCCTGTATCTAGATTCTAGAGGACGCATAACTAGCATTTTAGCAATTTAGATAGAAATTAAACAAGAGTGAACAGGCTTGACATTGTTGGGTGGTTGCCACTTGCCACTGAACTGTTTAAGCAGAGAGTAAGGCGATTTAAGTACCTCTTAGGTCAAGCGAGGGACGATAGGTCCAATAGCAATGGCGACATTTCCATATTCCTTGAGTCAATCACAAACAAGACAAAGTAATGCAAAATACAACCAGACAAGGCATGTGACACTCAATATCATTTCTCTTTCTCTATATTAAAGAATGTTGATGTGGGTTTCGTACCTTGGTGGGTTTCAAAGTAGACGCTCTTGTTGTGGCCATTTTCCTCAGTTTTCTCCTCTGCTCCACTTTCTTCTGTTTTCTCCTCTGCTCCATTGTTGGAGGGACTGTTGTTGTTGTGTTGCTGCCGAGATTGCCTTACCAGCAGAGCTGCGTCTTCTTCAACCTCTTCTTCCTGCCATGGTTGCTCTTGCGCTTCCATGTCCATTGATTTTTTGAGTCAAGTCTCACACAGCTGCTACAAGCCTACCACCTGTTTCGTTTCATTTTATCAAGGACACAGACAGCAAGTCAGACAAATAGTAGAAGAGAAAAATCTTCGGTACAAACAGTGTACCGGTTGAGTGGTGCATCACACTAATAAACATTTGACATGTGTTAAACTTAACAATATGTACAATTGTACCTTGTAAAATTCTCTCTTTCCTCCCACAATTTTTTAGGATAACATTTAAGTCGGCTCTTAAGATACTGATCCAATGATATGGTCTAATAGAGTTATTTTTGGAAAGTTGATTATGAAATAATCTGACGTTGATTTAATGAATCTTTTAAAGATTTTCAACTTACCATCCAATTTTTTGGTTTTAATTCATTTTTTTTTATAAAGATTCTATGAAGATTATTTCCATATTAATAAGATTAAACTCAATTGCGGTTGCACCGTTCACTCTCATTAAAAGTCATTAAATGGGTAGATCTAGATCCAGTATTGTGGACCCTTGGATCAATATTGCCATATCATCTCCGAAAGTCAATCTCCCAAGGTCAAAATTGCAACATCTTCTTCTTAATTAACAAAACAACAAGGAAACGGTGTCATCAATATCACGTGCCATTATTAAAATATGTAGCATTAATTAATAGCACGTTTCCAGCATTAGTTGAGACACCCGAGAGTGAGACGACGTGGAGACAACAAAAGATACCCTTCCAATGTCAACTCATCAATCATGTCATGAGTCATGACTCATCATCATGACATTCATAATATATATCTTCAAATAAAATAACAAAAATCAATCCAACGACATGGACCTGGGCCTAAATTGAACTTGGATAGAGCAAGCAGCAACACAGAACCAAGTAGTAGCTGAAGAACAATGTTCCTTCTGATCCATCATCCTGTCTTACTAATTTGGGCTATTTGGACTCCTTAATCTTATTATTCATACAGTGACTCAGTTGCTTCCTTAATGTTAAGATGGCCATTAAGGAAACATGATACACCAGTGCCACACAGACATTGATTACTACTTACTAGAAGCGAGCTCTACGAGCTTGATACTATTGTTTGACCCATTGACTAAAACCTTAAACTTGTGAGTGAGGTTATAAAGAAACATACAGCAGAATATTTAACAAAGCCATTGACGTATCACCTTGATTAATGATCGATTGACAACCATTTCCATTATCTGGGTGTCAATTAAATTGAACAAAAACGTAAGTCCACTACAGTAGAAGTAGAAATGGAGAATCCACCATTAAACATTGAAAAGACATGAAATTTACCAAGTGGGTGAGAGGCATGAAGCCTGTGTACCAATCAGAATCTTCCTTGATGGCAGATTTTAAAGTGAGCTGCAAATTGTGAGAAAACTGAAGCAGAGATACAAGAGCCAAAGCTTGGTTTGGGTCCAAAGGTAGAGAGTCCTGTGAGCATGTTGGATGGCGGATTGGACAAGGTGGACATGGATTCCAGTCAAGTCCAAGTTGCAGGCGCCGTTTCACCGGCTGCATTTGTTTCATCAAGAAGTGACAAAGAGTGTTGATAGGAGGTGGGGTTGTTGGTGGAGCTTAATTGGGTGAGAGATGCTTGGCTGCCTAAGGAGGAGACGGAGTTGCAGAGTCTGTCCCATTCCAGAATTCTCAGGCTCTCAGAGACAACTCTCCAAGTCCAGGATGATTTGTTGTTGTTGTTGTTGTTGTTCTCAGAGACATCTCTCCAAGAAAACTCTTCTGTTCTTGGAACAGTGATTTCCAGAAATTATTTGCTTATAAACTTTTTTATAAAACAAATATTAATCCCTCTCAACCTTTAACCTTACTGGTTATATAAATATTTATCACTCACTCAATTTATTTATTTATTTATTTAGCACTTATGTTCCATTTAGTATTTAACTATTGAACAATTTTACATACGAATATGAACTACCCATTTGATTTTTAGCTCAACTTTTATTTCTATATAATTTCGAATAATTTTTACAACAATTGTTCACCCTTGATTTTTCATGATTAGTAATCAAAAACATTTATATTACATTTTGTAAATTTTTTTATTTTTAAGCTAGAATGAATTGTGCAGTGACAAAAATATGTTCATTGCCCAACCAAACAGGCCACAATACAGCAGTGGCTAAAAATAGGTTTTAGACGCATGAACAATAGCTTTAAGAAGCCCAAAGAAACCCAACTGATTAAACCAACATAGGTCCCAAACTGGGTCTAACCCATTTGAGAATTCGACCAAACTAAACACGTGGTCAAAAGTGTTTTGAATTGCAATCATGTCATACGTTACACAAATCCCAACATCTGACAAGACCTTTATAGTCACATTCAAATGAATCAAAACTGACGAATTGAAGGTCCTTGATCAGTGTCCCCATAATGAGTCTGAACGTTGAAGGCTCCAGAGCTTTACTATAAAAACCAAACCCTTTCTCAGAGAAAGCTCTCTCTCTCTTCTCTTTTTCTCTCAACTCAAGATCTGCTTTACTTTCTACATTTATTGTGGCTCTCCCCTGCATTAATTGCTAATCCACCACTTAACTGAGGCCCAATCCACGGTTGATCCACGTTGAACGAAAGAACCCATCAGAACTTCGATTTATCAAACTCATCGATATCCAGTATCGACCTAACCCTCGTTCGATCCACAACGATCCAACAAATTCCCAGGAAATCGATCCACCAATATCATCGATACCCATAGTCATTCCTACAAAATCGACCCACAGCTAGATCCAAAGCATCAAGTGATACGGTTTGTTATTAAAAAAAAGGAATTGTTTCTATAATAGTTTCGGTTTGATTTTCCTTTCTAGTTTTTATATGGAGAGCTCGTGTGTTTTTTTTAATTACAATTTGGAACTTGGGAGAGGAAATGAGTCAAAGTGTCAAACCCACAAATCCACAATCCCATTGATGTTGGTGTGGGATATACATGAATGGTGAGTGCTGGCAGAAAAGATCGAAGACAACTTTTGAAGAATTTGGAGGAAAAAATATACAAGTCAAAAGTTACAGCATAGCTCAAAATATGCCGGTGTGCTTAAATTTGTTGAATCTCATGTCAATTGTCAACCAGGAAAAGTGCTTTTCACACCAGCCAAATAAAAGTGCTTTTAAATGCCGGCCGATGAATACAACAAAAAGAGACAGAAAGCAAATACTAGATTCTCCAACTCGCCATCTGACACCTTCCAACTCATGATGTGTACATCACTTTCTTATTACAAAACATATATATAATTTCTAATTTCTAATTAGGATAATCTAAATTTAATGTGTTGTATTTAGAATTTTAGATAGACACCAACACAACCCATTTTATAAATTGTCAACCCTAAAAATAAATAAATAAATAAATAAATAAAATTACCCATGTCTAAAAATTTATTTGCAAATACTATATTTAATTACTCAACTTAAAGAAAAACAAAGCTTCTCCACTCATAATTGTTTAAGTAATTCATGGAAACTTTTGGGTATATATGTATATAATTTATGGATGATGCTAAAGGCCTGTGTTAAAAATTAAAAATAAATTGTGTATTATTGCATTGAAAGAATAAATATCAATATTAATTATTTTTTTATTCCTAATGTATGCACTGACTCATGGTTTATTAAAAATTTAATATCAACTTGATTCAATATACGACATTGTATCACCATGACATTATCTAATATGATAATTTTAAAACAAAAAATAGTAAAAGAATATATGAAAAAAATAGTATGAACACTGTGCAATATATTGTGCATAGTATACAAACATTATTGAAACTCTAGATATAAAGTGGTATCATGTTGGATAAAAAGTTGTGCCCATTTACCAATGACCCCTTGTCTTGGTGGTTGGAGTCTCCAAAAGAATGCTTCACCACTAAGGTTCAAGTCTTGCCTTGGTATGTATATATATATATATATATATAATTTGTCCCACCTTGGCTATTAAATCCAAGCGTGGATACCCCCTCCCGGTTCTATTGGGAGTAACCCTTTCTCTAGTTGTGAGAATTGTAATCCATTTGTACCCTTTCTCCGGTAGTGGGAGTAGTATTCTGAACTGTGCTAATTGAGTCTAATCTCACCAGGTCCCGTCAGTTGTTATAATTCAAAAAAAAAAAAAAAAATTATGCCCATTTTACTTAAACATAAATTAAAATATCGAAAAGTAAAGACGTATGTGTTTTCAGTTTTGACGGTTGGAGGATTAAGGGGTATTACGATTATAATAATTTGATTAGAGGGTAAAGCAAAAAGAAAAATCACATGTCACCTTTATCTTTGTCTGTAAATAATTAATGAAACTTTGTAAATTAAAAAAAAAAAAAAAGTTTATCTAAATTATAGCAAACTTTCTTTGGACTTTATCATGCTTTTGTGATTGATATATATATATATATATATATAATAATTATCATGAACCAACTTGAAATTTTTAGAACGGTAGGATTATTACGTGTACATTGATGTTTAAATGATAATCTTTATACATTGATGTTTAAGTGATTACTACATTTGATAATGTACGAAAAATTCTAGGTCTTATTTGATAAGAGAAATACACTCTGTTTGAGGTATTAAAAGGATAAAAATCATTATTAAAAGTTAATTCATTTTATCAACAAACCAACATGATTTGATGTCAATTTGTTAGTTAATTCTGATTTTTATTTAAAGATCATTATTAAAAGTTAATTCATTTTATCAACAAACCAGCATGATTAGATGTCAATTTGTTTGCTAACTTTGATTTTTATTTTTTTATTTTATAAATTTGATATCAATAATCAAGTTAGGGTTTTACTGGACCTAACAGATCGATACTAAAAACACAACGTGGAACGCAACTCTCAACATTATATCTACTAAAATTTGATTAGTCTTATTTATTTATTACATAAACTTTCGGCAATCTTTTTGGAACCTCACTATAACCTCAAATTAGCTCACATGCAAATGGACAAAAAGAAAATGACAAATTCTTTGTGTAATCGAGCTTTTTTAATTTGCATAATTTACCCATAACACAATTAACAAGTCAAAGGTCAATATCTTATTAAAAATAATAATAATCGTTTTTTAGATGGAACCTAAAAATAATAATAATAATAATATCAATCATTGTCAGGCAGTAGAGATTTTTTAAATTACGAACTTTCTTTTAAAGCTTTATTTCGACAGGTCACAGTAAATCTTTAAACCACGGTAACTTTCGAAATAAATAAAGAAAAACCATTGTGACTAGAAAATTATTACGTTATTTTAAATATGAAAATTATGAATTGAATCAGAACCGCAGATTTTGCATGAACACGTTGGTTGTCATACATTGTCAAGATCACAGACATCGTGTGCCCCACATTCGATAATTTTTAACACAGAAGCTACTGTGAGGCCCCACTTAGCTCACACTGCGGGCCCCAATCATAATTTATGTAGCCAATCAAAGGGCCTACAATTTTTCTTCAAGTAAATCCACGGCTATGAATGGTTAAAGCGTATTAAGGCAAGGACAATAACACCTTTCACCGAGGACACGTCCATGTATTACATCAAATTCACCAAGCACTAATGCGTTTTTGAGCAAATTTTAGAAACCTTTCTTCACCTAGTATTAAAAGAAAAAGGGAAAAAAAGAAGAAGAAGAAGAAGAAGAAGAAGAAGAAAGTCTTCATTAATCATTTTATAAGTTAACAACTAAAATTTTAATTAATTGCAAAATCTATCCTTTTTTTTTTATATATATACCCTAGACTCGAATGAAGATATTGTTCAACTAAATGAGCATCAATACAGATTCAAAGGATAAATTAATAAATTAGCATAGAGAAATTAAACCAACCAATACGATCTCTAATGTAAATATGCATTTATAGAAAATTGTTTGTCACATATGATAGATAGTTAAAAAGTTAGAAAAATTCTTCAAAATACAATTATCTTATCTAATTTTAATATAGAGATGATATAGCAAAAAAAAAAAAAAAAAAGTTAATAGGGAGTCGAGACTCTCATAAAAATACCGACTATGATTTCTAACTCTTTCCACCAATAATATTTGAGCTTATTTAATTGGAAAATAAAAGAAGAAAGAATTGTCACAAAAAAAATAAATAATAATAATAAAAGAAGAGAGAGAGTAGGATAATTGTTTTATTATAATTAGTTATATAATGGATGCATATTTGATTCTAGATGATTGTATTGGAGATGGAATATGCATTTTTTTTAAAAATAAATATTCAAAAGTGAGTCAATAGATATACAATAATATGACACTATTTAGAAACTAAAAAATGTATATTTGCATTGGAGATATTTAACTGATGTATCATCGATCATATCATATCATTTATGATACTAACTTGAAGTTTTTCTTGTATTTTGTGATAACCTTTTATGTAATTTGAAATTCAAATTTTGAAAATTTGCTGAGACTTGTAGTACTACTATTATTATTTTTTGATTACTGTACTACTCCATTTTTAAATAATTATATCCACATTTTAAATATTTTTTTTTGGAATACATTTTAAATAATTAATGATGATAAATAAAAGATGGGATTAATCATTAATAAGTATATATATTAATTACTAATTTAGTGGGGTAAGTAATTATTCAAAAAGATTTTATTTTTAAAAATTGATTTACAGGTAAATTACAATAACTTACCCCAATTATATACATAATTGCACTAAAACCCATCAAAATGACATAAACATACCCTCTAATTCGTTGACTAACGTTGACCACCGTTAGTTAGTCACAATGAGAAGAATTATCGATTTTGCCCTTATAGAAACAGTACTTAATTATATAAAATCAGTTAATTAATTAAAAATAAAAATATTAGAAAATATAATATATAAAAAAGTTATTGATGTGGATGTTTGGGAGGATAATGATGTTAATTATTATTATTTATTTTTGATAATGATGATAATTTTTTAAATTAATATTTATTTTCCTTTTAATTAGTTGTTTAGATTTAAATTTCAATTATAGCAAATTACATGAAGCAGACGTGGCAAGTCATGATTTTTAGTGTTTGATTTTCATGACTTGCTACGTTTGCTTCAAGAATTTTATATTAATTAAAATTTAAAACTAAACAACTAATTAAAAGGAAAATAAATATTAATTTAAAAAATTATCATCACCATCAATAATAATAATAATAATAATAATAATAATAATTAACATCATCATCCTTCCAAACATCCACAACAATACCTTTTTTATATATTATATTTTCTAATATTTTTATTTTTAATTAATTAATTGATTTTATATAATTAAGTATTATTTCTATAAGGACAAAATCAACAATTCTTCTTATTTGTGACTAACTAACGGTGGTCAACGTATTAGAATGTATATTTGTGTTATTTTGATATTTTCACAGGTTTTAATGTAATTATACATATAATTGAGGTAAGTTAGTATAATTTGCCCTTGATTTACATACCAAGTCAAAAAAATAATAAAAACATTTATCGAAGCGTACGTACACGAAAGCAACAAAAATGTCCGTATCGGTGGCATTTCAAAATCCAAAATATAAAAATAAAAATGAACAACTCAACAAATAGGCCATGGCCGTCCCAGAAATTACACACTGACAACAACAACACAACACAACGCGGGAACCATCTCTCTCTCTCTCTCTCTCTCTCTAAATCGTGCTGGCCTCAACAACTCTCATTTTCTCTATCTGTGTTGTGGAGTTGTGAGCATGTATTAGTTTTTGTTTAATTTAAATTTTTTAAAAATTAATACCAAATTTCTTCTTCTACTACTTCTACAGTTCTACTCTCTCTTTCTCCCTTTGTCAGTGTGTGTGGAAATGATGGCTGCTTCTGGTTCTGGTAATGCTTCTGCTTCGAGAGCAGCAGCAGCAGCAGCACAGAGAGCGACGACGACAACGGAGAGACAACAACATCACAATCATATACCTCCACATTCGTCGTCCTTGTCAAAAAGCTTGAACAACGGACCGTCTCTTCGCTTCTCTAAAGATAGAACTTCTTCCGTTGCTTCTTCTTCTTCTTCTTCTTCTTCTTCTTCGTCTTCTAGGCGCTCTGTTACTCCTAATTCTCGGACTCACTCCAACAACAACGATGAAGGTCTCTCTCTCTCTCTCTTTCTTTAATGTTTATTTTTTTCTTTTTCTGGCCTGAAAAAATTAGACTGTGTTGTTTCAGAAGGTTCGTTTTTTTTGGGATTTTAGCAAAATGTTGCTTTACTTTTTTGATTCTGTTGTGATATTGTGTTTGTTCCTGTTGAAATTTATATGTTTGCTTTTCTTTTTGGTTCATTTTGGAGTGTGTAAATAGAGGACTTGTCGACATTTTGTTTCATTTGTTCAATTACCTGGTTTTGTGAATTCAAATGACTACTTGAATATGCCTAAAAAAAAATGATATTACTGGTTTTTGGCTTATGGAGCCGAAACAAGTACACTAAGCTGAAATCATGTAAAAATAGCCATAGTGAAAAACAGAGTTTCAATGCCTAGGGACAACTGGTTTAAATATAATCTACACAAGCAAGTTGTTGGCATCTATTATTGTCTAACATTGCTAATTTATCAAACCACCATCATATAGATTACGTTACAAGACTTGCCACCACTGCTTGGAGCTTAAACTACATGAGTTTATGAGGTTGCTATTGTGTATGCTTTTCGTGTGTTATATATTTGCTTATATATTCTTATGCTATATTCACTGTTCTGGTATCTTTTTGTGTTCCCTTTTTTCTGGAGGAAGAGGCAAGAATGTTAATGGCTGGATAAAAATGTTATGCAATGTTTGAGTCTTTACACTATTGCTAAAATTCTCTAGTTTGAATAATGTGATTATGTTGCTCTCTGAAATTGAGAAAAAAAATCAGTTCTGATTGTGCACAAATTTTAGGATCAGTATGATAAGAGATATTTTTAAACACCTTTTTTCTATAAGATTCTTGCTGAGTGTGATTTACTGGCTATATATAGTGGTAAATGTTAGATTACAGTTTCTCCATTTTATGATGTTTTTTTATGGTTTGACTTCTTCCACAGATCCTGGAAGGGTGAGGGTTACCGTCAGGCTTCGTCCAAAAAATGCCGATGATCTCCAATTGGATGCTGATTTTGCTGATTGTGTTGAGTTGCAGCCTGAGGTGATTTATATGTGCCCTTAAGAAATTATAAAAATGAAAAAAAGAGAAAACTTTCCATGTTGTTGAAAACTTGAAATATCTGCATTCAGTTGAAATGTATTTTTTATTTATTAATATTGCTCTTTCTCTTTCACATGTGTATTAAGTAAAGTTCTTCTGAATCCTATCAGAGTGTTTGGATCAACTTAAAGTGACACATTATATATACAATTTTTTTTTTCTTGTAGCTAAAACGATTGAAGTTGAAAAAAAACAACTGGAGTTCTGAATCTTACCGATTTGATGAAGTTTTTACAGAAACTGCCTCTCAAAGGCGTGTTTATGAAGTGGTGGCAAAACCTGTGGTTGAGGTAAGTCATTAATGAATTTATAAGTCACATCACCAAGTCGAATTAATCACGCAAGTTCATGTGGCCTACAACTGTGAAATATGCATCTTGCATCTGGCTTTCTATTATCACTTGATTAAATGTTACATACATAGAATTCTATATGATCTTTCTTCGTTGCCTCCTTCCCCTTCCCCACCCGCATCATTTTCTAGGCCAGATGATATATATATGTTCTAACTACGAGTATGAAAAATTATTAACTTCATTTCGTATCCAAAATACGAAAGAAAATGAATATGCAAAATTATTAATTGGCAATTTGAATCCACTGCTTTCTTTCCACATTCACATTGTTATACAAGAACTTAGTCTTAATAGATACATATGGCATGCTAATAATATGTGGTCAATTATGACAACTTTTGCAGAGTGTATTGAATGGATACAATGGGACAATAATGGCCTATGGTCAAACAGGAACCGGCAAAACTTACACCGTTGGCAGACTTGGTAAAGATGATGCATCTGAACGTGGTATCATGGTTAGAGCTTTAGAAGACATAATCGCCGATAGGTCCCTGACCTCTGATAGTGTGGAAGTCTCCTATTTGCAGGTGCGGAATTGTAGTTTATGTTGCCCCCAAACTTGGCATTGTGTTACTTTTTTGTGTTATTTTGTTGTTTAAGTGCTATGTTATAATTGTTAGGCATGATTGTATATTTCCAGCTTTAATAGTGCCTTGACTTCTTCAATAGTCATATTTTTGATAAAAAATGGGAACTCTTTTCAGGATTCTGTAGAAAATTTTGTCAAGTTTTAGAACCTTTATTGCGGAAAAAAATAGTAGCATAAAACAAAGATTATACAAACTTGGACATGAAATGGAGAAAAGGAAAATGCACTGTTATCTCTAGGGTCCTGGTCTGTCTCTTCCACCTGTTTTATAAATTACTGAGAAAATTAATGTGCTATAAACCTGGCTATCATGCTTCTGTTACTCTGTTTAATTTACATTGTGCTTTCACATTAAGTTGCTGCCCATATCGTTTAATGACCCTAAACGAAATTATTCGTTTCATCGAACTCTTGTGAGTGCCACTCAGTGGTAACTTAGAGCTTAGTTGCCTTATGGTTGCTAGTCTGAAATGGATAGTCACCTTTGTCGTCTAATGGATCACCACTCATTCATTTTATTTTTCTGTTTTCCAGTTGTATATGGAATCAATACAAGATTTGCTTACACCAGAAAAGAATAATATCCCAATTAATGAGGACCCCAAGACTGGAGAAGTGTCATTGCCTGGTGCAACAATAGTAAAAGTTCAAGATCTTGATCATTTTCTACAGCTATTGCAAATTGGTGAGACAAATCGTCATGCAGCGCAAACGAAGCTAAATACTGAATCTTCACGCAGTCACGCAATTCTAATGGTGAGCATCTGAGTGAGTATTTCTCTCATGTTCTTTCTTATGAACAATACACATATGTACACCTTAAATATCTGAATTTTGTTTGCTTGTAGGTTCATATTCGAAGACCTGTCCATGAAAAAGCAGATGAAATTACTTCTCAAGGGAAAGATACAAGATCTGATTTACCTGGTGGCAAAAGCAGACCTAGAGTCAGAAAAAGCAAGTTGCTGATTGTAGATCTTGCAGGTTCTGAAAGATTAGACAAATCTGGTATGTTTGTTTTAATACTTCTAAATTGATATCTGTGCCTCAAACCTGTGTCATTACTAGCTTCCAGTCCCTTCGTGTTGTTGTTTCCATTCAGTTTTTATAACACAACTTTTTAGAGTAAACTTATTTCATCACTTGAGATGAATGTTTAGTTCTTTTGCCAGTTTTAAATTACAGAAGCTATGCATAATAATTTCTTTAGAAAATTACTTGGAATTTTAAAGAACTGAAGTGGGACTTACTTTATTTGTTTAACCATAAAACATTCACATGATTATTTTCTCATGTTGCAGGCAGTGAAGGTTCCTTGCTAGAAGAGGCTAAGTTCATTAATCTTTCTCTTACTTCCCTCGGAAAATGTATAAATGCTCTGGCTGAGAACAGCCCCCATATACCTACAAGGGATTCTAAGTTGACAAGATTGCTTCGTGATTCTTTTGGAGGTAATCCTAAAACTTCTCACACTTTTTCTCTAAAATATTGTTAATAAAGTACAATGAGATTTGGGAAAATACATACTGCTTATAATGTTTAGATTTTATTGCACCATAATTTGTCATTATGCTTAACCATTTTAAATTATAGTATTGATCCTCCATTTCAACTGTTATTCGATATTTCTTTTGGTTTATTAAGTAATAATATTTCTTATCATAGTTTTATTAGACTTTTGTTGTATATGCAGTAAGAGAATGCTGCCACGTTTGTTTTAAGTAAACCTTCCACATTTTGTATGTATCTGTATGTCATATTGCTGTCTTCTTTTTGTAAATTATTTTTTATTTAAACTTTCTGATGGAAATTCATCATTAATCAAATAGGTTCTGCGAGGACATCACTTATAATAACAATTGGGTCGTCTGCACGTCATCATGCAGAGACTGCAAGCACAATAATGTTTGGCCAAAGGGTAAGTTACGTAAAAATTGTTAATTTATATATTCAGAATTTTGTCATATACTTTTTTGGTCGTCTGATGGCTGTACTGCCGAAGAAGAGAGGAGGGACAGGGGAGGGATTGGTGTTTATAAACACATTTGCCAACCCAAGTACCCAACCCCAAAATCTTGGTTGAAGGTGCCATTTGACTTCACATGCTAACCTAGCTTGCACTTTCCATATAATTTGGTTGGTTATTGACAAACTTTTTCTCCCTCTCGGCATTATAACTGCTATGATGCTACAGTCTTCAATTACAATTATATGTACAATGTCTGATTGACATTTCCGTGATGCTTTTGTGATATTAAGTATTACTTTGCAGCATGCAAATATAATTGCTAATCACCATCATCATTATTGTTATTATCAAAAAAACATAAATGGTTTTTCTTTTTAATGGGAACAACATTGTTAATAACCGTTAGACCTAAAACCGTTAGACCTAAAAGCTTAAGTTGCTAGTAAGGGGCCTAACTATAGTATTAAACATTCAAATACACCCCCGAACGTGTAAGACCAACAACCTTGCCCTGTGGCTCAAACCCAACACAAACACATGACTTTTAGATATATTCATGTGGGGTGACTTGAACCCTTCCACTCTTGGTAAAACTGGTTATGTGATGAGACCATGTTAGGAAAGGGCACAACATTTGTATTAAGCATTCTAACAAACACCTTAGCATCTCGAGGATAGCAGTGACCCCTCAATCAAGTACTATAAATATCTGTTTTCTGCTTTTGCTGTTTTAACTAGTACTGAGGAGGGGAGAGCATATGTGGTGAATTGATTGATTGGGAAACAAAAACCGTGTTTTTTTAGGTTTAATATCTGCAAAGTGAACTGATATCGGCAAATATTCCTGAACTGTGCCAGACTTCAGTAGATGAGGCCAGTGAGAACAAGTAATTATGTACAGAAACATGTTAAAGAATAAGCAAATGGATGTTGACTGTTAGTTTCCAAGTGTCAGTGTTCTACTTGTAGAGCCTAGCAAAGCTTTTGCCACCCAGAGTTCTTCCCATTGTCAGCATTCTCATTTAGGGTAGACTCTACCTTATGTATTATTCAGTTAATCATAGGTTGTGGCTCAAAATAGGGTAGCGTTCTCTTGAACTAATTCTCATTTAGCTGGTTCTAGTTGATTCTTCTTTTTCCCTTGTGGTCCTATTCATCTATGGATGCTTGCACCTCAAAAGAGGATAAAGATATGTACTTAACTGATTAAAATGGTAACTACACGTCATTGTTTAAAGAATATATCATAAGGCCCCTTAATGAATTTCTGCATTTGCAGGCAATGAAAATAGTAAACATGGTAAAGCTTAAAGAAGAGTTTGATTATGAAAGTTTATGCCGGAAGCTTGAGACTCAAGTAGACCATCTTACTGCAGAAATTGAAAGGAAACAGAAATTGAGGGAAAATGACAAGCACGAGTTGGAAAAACGGCTGAGAGAGTGTCAAAATTCTTATGATGAAGGAAAAAACACCCTAATTACTCAAGTAGGAAAACTTACTGCAGAAGTTGAGAGGCTACAGAAGTTAAGAGAAAATGATAAACACAAATATGAAAAGCAGCTCAGTGATTGTCAAGACTCATATGATGAAGAAAGAAGAAACCTAGTCACAAGGTGTGAGGTACTTTTCTCCCATCATAAATTGTTTTCTTCTAACTATGAAATATCATTTTTTTATGCCCAGGGATGTACTCATTTTCTTTTATGAAAATTGTGTCCTTTTATTTCTTAATACAATGTTCTTTGCAGTTTCTAGAAGAGGAAAATACTCATTTGGAAATGGAAATGAAAGATGTCTCATGCGAATTGAACCACCAAAAGGATAAAAATTATTTGATAAGTGTTAAAGTTTCACAACTGGAAAGGGATTTAAAAATTAGCAAGGTACATTTCCTCCTTTCAAAGAATTGAGAATGTTCTCTATCAATCATCTAGCTACTTTTGTCAAAAAAATAAAATAAATTATCTAGCTACTCATTTTTTTATTAGAGACGTGAGAATGTTTTCTGTATCAAGTATCTAGCTACTCAGCTAAAATAAATTAGACTTGAGAATGCTCATTTTTTTATTTTTATTTATTTTTTTATCATTTTATAATAGCTAATTCCATAAATTCATGACTTCTGGAGAAAAAGCTGACTTGGGATTGATTTCAGGACTCTTATAGAGCGGTTGGAACTTTTATTTCTGGATGAATAAAGGGATTCACCTAACCTGACTAATTTTGCCTTCACAAATTTACTCCACTCTGTCTTGCTCATGCATTAAAATTTGATCCTGTATTTTAGTCACAAAGCAGTGGTTGAATAGTTTTGTTTTGCATCTACAGGTGTGGCAAGGGCCATTAATTTTAAAATGGAATAGTTACAATTTCTGCAGCACCTATTTTATCTGAAATAAAATATTTTGGGAAATCTAAAGAAACATATATCTCTTCTAAAAACTTTCAAAGAAAAAAAATTGAAAAATGAAAGAAACAACTCATGAGCTAGACAACTAATGACAATGTTTATGCCACATGAGGGACCAAAATTTTTTCCTTCTCAATCAGAGTTTTGACTTTGTAGTATAGAGAAAATAGTTATATGATTCCATAAACTGTGAGCACAGAAAAGTTTCCCTAAGGTAATGTTAATTCAGTCTAGAATCAATCTATATGTTTATGAAAATTTGACTTGCATTTGTGCTGTTCTATGTTAGTAGCAATACCAGCTTGAAAATGCTGCATATCAGAAAATGCTGGCTGATAACACCCAGATGTATGAGAAGAAAATAGCAGAGTTGATTAAGCAGCTAGAAGTTGAGCGTGTCCAATCAGAAACTGCTGAAGAACAAGTTGATGTTATTAAGAAGCAGATGAGTGATCATCAAAAGTCAATTAAGGTTTGTACATCATGTGTTTACTACTGCAATAGTATTTTGTTTTATTTTGCTCCATAGCAAAATATTATATTACTTCCCGCGACCAATATATTTGTCCCTCTTTTAATTATGCAGATTAGACATTCTTTAATGTGTACAATTTGCCATGACTTTTCAGAAGATTAATTGAGACCTATCTTCTTGCCATGTTTATTAACCCTTCTTTATTAAGTGACATTTGAGAAGCTGTTAAAGTTTTGCAAGTTTTAGCAACATGATCACAAACCTGAATGCCAATTTTTTTTTTGTTTTTGTTTCTTGTAGCAATATGAAATTGAGAATTCTACATATAACAAGGCACTTGTAGACAACACTCAAATGTATGAGAAAAAAATAACAGATCTAAATAAGAAACTAGCAGAGTTGATTAAGCAGCTAGAAGTTGAGCATGTTCGATCAGAAACCGCTGAAGAACAAGTTGATGTTATTAAGAAGCGGATGAGTGACCATCAAAAGTCAATTAAGGTTTGTATATCAAGTATTTACTACTGCAATGGTATTTTGTTTTATTTTGCTCCATCTCAAAATATTATATTACTTCCCACGGCCAATATATTTGTCTTTGCCATGACTTTTCAGAAGATTAATTGAGACCTATCTTTTTGCCACGCTTATTTTTAAGTGACATTTGAGAAGCTGTTTATAGTTTGCAAGTTTTAGCAACGTGAGCACAAATCTGAATGGTATTTTTTTTTGCCTTTTGGTTTCTTGTAGCAATATGAAATTGAGAATTCTACATATAAGAAGGCACTTGTAGACAACACTCAGATGTATGAGAAAAAAATAACGGATCTAAATAAGGAACTAGAGGACAAGCATGCTGGCTTTGAAGTTGTAGAAGAGCAGTTGGATCTGGCGAAGAAACTTCTAAGTGATTATCAAAACTCAATGCAGGTAGCAATATCTTTTAATAAAAATTGCATAGGCTTTTGATGTTTCAGATTAGTTCCACTCTCCTAGTTGTTGTTGGTTAAGAACAACAACTATAATAATTAATTTCTCCAATTGCTTTTTTTTTTAAATTTATTATTATTTTTTTTTTACTTTTCCACTAGTTGATTTTTTTTAATCATATTGGGGCATTTGATTTATTTTAGAAATTGAGTTCATCCATAAGGATTTAGTCTAATTTATCGGTGACATTCATATAAGCGTTCTCCCTATTAGTTTATACTTAGTAATGAAAAGTGTATTAATTTATTTTCTCAGAAAACAAGTGTAAAATGAAACAGAATTTTGGAAACATGTCATTTCTAGTGGTTCTGTATTTCTCGAGATGAAATGTAACAGAGGTTTCCTTCTTATGTTTCCTGAAACTAAGCCCCTTACTAGGAAAACTTTCAGGAAAATAGTTTCTTGATACATGCAAAAACTTGTTTACTATCTTTTGCAAATTTCATAACAGAAACAAAAATATAGATCCAAGCAGGTCCTCCAATTGTGGCCAATGGCCTAATTCTGTGTATTTTCTCATGTGGATGTCTTCATGCTCCAGCATTAGTTTCTAATTAGACTGTTTTATTGAAAAAAACAGATGTTATTCAGTTTGAACGAGAAGTTGGAATAACCATTTCGGTTACATAGAAGTGTAATTTTTGTATTTGAAATCAATTTTTTTTATTTATTAAATTAAGTATTTAGTTGCTCCTGTTGAAAATATTCCAACTGTGTCTCGTATGTTCACATCAATTTTTAACATTCTATCACAATAGTCCTCTTAGTCAAAGATGTGATTCCGTCATAAATATTGCAATTTATTAATTTTGAGAAAGCTCCTTTACTTTTAGATAGTCCTGGTACCGATGAAAACTATGATTTCAGTCCTCTCTTAATATTATCAATTTAGTTTCTTTTATGCTGGCAAGTTGTTTGCGGCTCATATATTTTTGAGTTTTATCGAATTAATTTATTTCCCTTCCAGACTCCTTCATCCAACTATAGTTATCATAAATATTATATGTTAAAATCCAGGGGCAGAAAGATATCAATGAACTCAGAGTGAAGTTACAAGAAACCCATCAGCTACATGAATCTGCAGCTAATGAACTTCGATCCTTGAAATCAGAATATAAAGCTTTACTTGAAGAGAAGGTATGATTGTCTAATGAAGCTATATGTGCTTGGTTATAAATTTTCTTCATTTCAAATTAATTTTGATTGAATTGTAGTCATGAGACAACTATCACCAGCTATGAACTTGAACGTTAGTTAATCATTTATATGTTTTACTAAAACTGGAATTGTGCAGGAAATAATGAGTAAAGAGCTTCATGCTGCAATGGAAAGACTTTTAGTTGAAGAGAAGGAGAGGAAGGATATTGAACATGAGCTGGTCAAACTAAAGAAGACTATACCTGAAAATGATGACCATTTTGAGGTAAATTATTTATGTAGTTTTACATGGGATTCAAATTTATTGGTTTATCATCTTAATTCTTAAATCGTAATGATTTCACAGGACAAGAAACCATATATGGAGGATTACATTAGAAAAGGATCTTCAAAACTTGGGACGCCAATGGTATTACACAAATCAACCCCATCGAGGGAGATGATCTCCAGCCAAAGGGCTACTATTGCAAAGATATGCGATGAAGGCAAGATATATATATATATATATATATATTATACCTATTGTTGATATTTCTTCACTTATTTTGCATGTTTAGATGTCTTAATTTACAAGTTCTTTGGCTTCACAAATGCAGTTGGGCTTCCAAAGATATTACAGTTGTTAAAATCTGAAGATTCAGACGTCCAAGTTCATGCTGTGAAAGTGGTAGCAAATCTTGCTGCTGAAGGTACACCACTCATTGCTTGTAGAAGTACATGAATGAATTGGGGACAATAATCTTTTGTTTCAATCTAAGGTTGCACAAGTCTTTTTATTTTAATAATGATTTATGTTTCTTCTGTGCTGCCTATGGATATCACTTGTCACTTCAATAGCAGCCTCCTTTTTTTCTAATTATTGTCATTCTTCTTCGCCTCTTTTCCCTCCTTCATCTTTTTATTGGTAAAAGTTTGAACTTAGACCTACTCTACACCTCATCAACTAGTCTACTTTACTGCTTGACCTACAGCATATGTGTACAAAAGTAGCATTATGAGATGTGAAGGCTGTGAAGCTAAGAAACACAACCACTCCTTTTCATTTTCCATTCTTACAAGAATATAATGGTGACAGCAGGAGATGTTTCGATAAATCACAAAAATATAACCTTATTTTCATTTGCTAAAATAGCACTTCCGTTCCTATGAATCTGCTATAAATCCATGCCAAATTTTGATTCCAGATACTTGGTCAATTTCTTGAACATACTAATATTTTTCAAAAGGCAGTCGTAGATTCTGGTTGCCCCTTTTGATTCAAATTAAATTTCACTAAACGGGGAAATTTCATTCAAGAAGCGTATGTACCCTCCATTTAGAAGTGCCAAAAATACTTTTTATCTATTCTTGAACATATTTCTAGTCGCACAAAGTTTTGGTAAAATTTTAAAACTTGATTTAGCAAGTGAATTTAATTAGAACATTTAAATTCTTGGACTCTGAGATGCAGAAATATCCAAAGTGCCTGCATTTTTAACTGCAATGAAAAATTTGTAATTTTTTTAGAAATTACAAATATATACACATGCTTGAATTATATATATATATATATACAAGTCTGCCTATGCATGGTTAAATGTTTATGGATTTGTTACTTCTAAGCCCTTTTGCTCCTTGGTTGAACTATTGGTATCAGTAAGGTTCCTTGTCTTTTCAGATATTAATCAAGAAAAAATTGTGGAGGAAGGTGGTTTAGATGCATTACTTTTACTGTTGCAATCGTCCCAAAATGCAACTATTCTTAGAGTGGCTTCTGGAGCCATTGCCAATTTGGCAATGAATGGTAATCCCGATTCTTCGTCTTCTTTTACTTATGTTGATCATTGATGACCTTAATTTTCTTTTTCCTTTCTAATTAATGCTTTAAAGGAATAGACATGGAGACACAAATTCTGTTGTTATTTGTTGTACTTACGTGAATAACACAAAACCTTCTAGTTTCTTGCCATCTTGTTTGTTGTGTCTACTTTCTCTTGTTAAAGTTTGTCGGCATAAAGATATTTCTAGGGATTTCTCCAGTGACATTTTGCACCATAGTTTACCTACCGAACGATAATGAGAGTTATGTATTGCATAGTGATGACCAGTAAAACAAAACTGAAATTTAACTTGTTTTTTGTTTTGACTTTTCTCAGAACTGAATCAAGGCCTAATAATGAGCAAAGGAGGTGCTCAGCTTCTAGCAGAGACAGCATGCAAAACTGAAGATCCTCAGACTCTTAGAATGGTAGCTGGTGCGCTTGCTAATTTATGTGGAAATGGTAAGCTAAAAGTGGTTTTGAAGTTATTTTGTTGATCTCATTGTTAGGCCATGTCGTCATTTTCTCAAGAAACTGATACGTCAACTCCCATGTCTAAACATAGTTTCACATACCGAATGTATTTTATTAATTTTAGTGATACTAATTCTGCTAAATATATTTTAAACAACAGTTTTATGAGCACAGAGCATCAAGATCATGTATTTAATGAAAATTTTCGTAACAGAAAAATTACACCAAATGTTGAAAGAAGATGGAGCCATCAAGGCACTCCTGGGAATGGTTGGATCTGGGAATAGTGATGTCATTGCGCAGGTTGCAAGAGGATTGGCTAACTTCGCAAAATGTGAATCCCGAGGAATTATTCAAGGTTTACTCATGTTATCCTTTTGTAAATGTAATCGTGCCCATATCATTCATCTCCGCCATTATAATTCCGATGCATGTTTTTCATTCCAGGTCACAGAAAGGGACGTTCACTTCTAGTGGAAGAAGGTGCTCTTGAATGGTTTATTGCCAACTGTAATACAAGTTCGACTTCAACCCGGCGCCATGTTGAGCTTGCCCTTTGTCATTTAGCACAAAATGGTAAAAACAAACATCTTATTTTCAATTATTTACTGAAAAATGTCAATTTGCTCACTCCTAAAAGGTTCAGCATCGAGGAATTGTTGAGTTCATTATTGATTTTATCCCGAAACTATTTGTTTATAAACCTCTACTTATTCGAATCTCCCTAATACATTTGGTTCTGAAATCTTCTTTGTTGTAGAAGATTTCCAGATCCCATACAACTAACTTAATCTACTTTCGTTTTGCAGAGGACAATGCTAAGGATCTCATATATAGAGGCGGAGCGAAAGAACTTGTGAGAATATCAGCCGAGTCCACAAGGGAAGATATCCGCAACTTAGCAAAGAAGACACTTAGGTTGAACCCAAAATTACAAAGCTACTAAGGAGATCAAAGGAAGAAAAAAAAAAAAAAAAAAAAAAAGAGAGAGAGAGAGAAGGAAATGATTACCATACTATATTGTAAAACGCCATATTTTATATGCATATAAAAGTAATTTATTAACTGCTAACATTATGGTCCAGTATTGTATGTATTGCCATAACATATGCCATATTAGAAAAATCAAAAATGCAAACCTGCTTGATCTCGGTAGATCCTAATTCCTAACAGATTGGTGACCCATTATCCAATTTGGCTGGCGTTGGAGTTTGTTAAAATATAATTGTAGTGTAGTGATTATTTACTACACCGAATTTTGTGACTGTAACTTTGTCTATGGGCCATGAGTTTGCGTCCACTCCATGATCTGATGAGAAATACGTAAAAAGCTAAAAGTGGGTAATATATATATATATATTTTCCATATTTTAAAAATAAAAGGATGAAGACAACACACAAAAAATATAAAACAGCAATTTCTTGAAACAAACTTAAAATGTAATTTAAAACCAGAAAATAATAGTATATAATTGTCACAATATTATTTCTCAGAATATTTAATTATATCTAAATTTCATTATATTCAACTTGCAGAAATGTAGCTTAAATTTCTATCAACTCAATTAGTACTGTAATTTACTATGGTACTCATAACTTAAATAATCACAATAACATTTCCACCTTCCCAGGAGTAAATAGGTCATTTTTCATGCAATTTTTAAAGATGATTGATTAAATTAGATTTGTATGATCTTCTCGGAAGACAAGGGGGCATTTGGCAAGACTTAAAACTAAAATGCTGCTTATGAGAATTAATATGAATAATTTACAAGTAAATAATCTTCTACCATAAAGGAGTTTACGAGTTTACGCACCGCTCTTCCAAACCTCTCTCACCAACTCAATTTTAATTTTTACCAAACTTTAAACATAACCCAAATTTGCAACACAAGCATACAAAATTGATACTGCACAAAAGAATAAAATTATAACAAAAGCAATCAACAGAGCTTGTCCCTCATATCGAACCGATGATGATATATGACAAAAATTTACCATTATGTAGTTGGATAGGTTGGGCAGGAAACGGATTTAGCCATCAGCTGTGTCGTCTCTGCTCCTTTGTGATATGACAATGAAAACTATACATGCTAGCACATCAATCCCAAGTGAACCACCCTCGATGCTTTCAGGCGTAACAAATCCATCCAAGTGAAATGTTAACGGGGTAAAATTTCTGATACTCGATCTTGTGCATCTGGGGGAATCTCTCTTCCCGGGACTTGGACCTTCAGAAGATTAACATACCTGCCAAAAAAAAAAAGTAAATCGTTACCCGAATAAAATATACGATGTTGATGACTATAACGAAAATTAAGATAGGTAGTCATTGCTACTAACTCTGCATGGGTAAACAAGTAATCATGTTCTGTAATGAAGGCAAGCAAGGCCTGCACTTGGAGAGAACAGTGGTATTAGAGAGCAATACAAAGATTTTAACATTATATAAAATAATGAGATTTAAAATAACGAGTTCAAATGACTTGCCTCAAATGGCATATTTAACAGCTCATAATAGGTACGGACACGATCTAATCTCTGTTGTACAGATTCACTCTCAATTGAGGGGATGGCTGCCAGGGCCTGCAAAATGTGAACCCAAGCAAAATTAAGAATTGGAGTTACATTCCAATCATTAGGGCCAGCTTTATTAGATTAAAGAAAGCCAATTAGTTTTAAAATTATAATACAGCTCTAACAATAAAACAACCCTTGATCATGCAATGCAAACGTGGGTTTCAACAGGTGAAGCAAGATAGATGCCTTAGAGCAGAGAGTTACTGTTATAGAAAAAAAAAATGGAAGTGAACAGTTTCAGAGAATAACATAGCATATACAATATAAGATTTACCTGCTCCAAAGCTATTGAATTTCGACATATCTGCTGAACCCCAAAAAGGTTAATAGATTTCATGTCACCCAAAACCTAATAAGACAATGAGTTTTCCATTAGCAGTGAACAAGAAAGGAAGAGAAGTCAATTTTTTTTTTTTTTTTTTTTTTAAAATAATAATAAAACTTTATCATCTAACACAACTTTCAGAGGCAAGGAATGCATACAAACCTTTATGGATGCATTCGCTGCAATGCTACATATTCCACCAAATATGTAATTTCGCTTCACTGCTGCAACAAATGGTGCCATCTCTTCATCCCGGCGTGTAATCTATGGGTAAGAAGTGAAAAAGATAGTGTAAGATTGACTTCTAAACACACATAATATTTCATGAAAAATCTTATAGATAAAATTCAAGTGAAAATGACCTTCCTCCTATAATCACCCCATACACAAAATATCATCATTAAGAATTAATGGTATTCAAATAATGAATTGTAGAAAGGCAAAGTCATTAAAAATAATTCAAATTCACACAGGTCAAATAGAGATTTAAGCTGGGACTGGGAATAAATAATTTTATCAGATAAAGACTCTAATTTGAATGGTAGATATGGCAGCAGAAAATCATGTTAAGAGGTGCTCTGACAGATGCGTATAGTTTGATGGTAGGAAGAAAACTTGTTCCCATATCTGATTATATACCAGATCATTTTTGAAAAAAAAATAAAATACTATGCCATACAAATTATGTGGCCAATAACAGAGAAGGAAATCAAGAGGTTGATTGTATTTAGGGGTAGCTATGAAAGCATTACAATATGGCATCAACATTTTCCTGAAGATCTCATGAAGATTGAATTAAAAAAAAATGTTATATGTTAGCCAAATATTGTCCCCTTGTCTATGTTTTTCCTTTTATACAAAAAGGAAAAACATAACAAACTCAAGATGTTTCTAAGAAATGGCTATCATGAGATGTCACCCAGCATTAAAATTTACAGATCCTTACTGTTTTAATTTCCAATTACTGGTCAATATTATTGAGATTCAAGGAGAACACAAATCACCCACTTGAGTTTTTCTTAGCGGACATATAATAAAAAATGTGTTTAATGTGTATAAGAACCCAACAACTATCTAGCAGCAATACTGACACCACAGCAATGGAAGGTAAATTTAATATACTTACATTATAGAAGGTGTCTATTTTATTTTTTTATTTTTTATCTTTTGATATCCAGAACTCCCCCGATACTGACCTTTCCCTTGTTCCCAGGGTTTCAAAAAAGTGCTGTACAAGATACTGACCTGTGCAATGAGTGAAATAATAAAGTCATCCGGCTCTTCAGCATCTTGGTCATCCAAATATTCCCTACTTCTCATTTCCTGTATAAATCATAATCCTCGGGGTGTAATTAGAGAGATTTCCTTAGCAAAGTTATTCTTTAAAATCTAAATCTAATTCAGGTGAGTTATTTTTAATTACATAGGTTTCACAAACCTGCATATGAAAAATTGTCTCCAGCTGCATCTCAACACGTAAAACCTTAAGGCAATCAATTGCTAATTTTCTATACTCATCGGCAAATGATGCCAGATCTCTTGTAGGTTTACTGCTTGATCGAGTATTATGATGCTTGCTATGCTCTTCTACTTGATTTGATACTCTGAAGGTTGCTTGTCCGAGCCTGTTATTTACATTAAACAATAATCCACATAAGCTATTGGAAGTTATATTCTAGTAATGAGTTTTTTAAATAACAATGTTTTGTGATGAGTCACATTTGCAATAAAAGTAGGTTTGACAAAGAAGATACAGTCCAAATTGCTGCAGTTCCTTAACCACAACAAACATATGGCAGTGATATGTAAGTTATTTCCTTAATGATATTTTCTTTGTTTCCTTCATGATATGAAACAAACGTATGGCAGTAATATGTAAGATAAATTTCCTTCATGATATTTTTAGTGAGGTTTCATTAAGAACGATGCACACTTATGATTTCAACTATATGAATGAACTTGCCTTTCAATTGAATCTGCAACATACTCCAATGAATCACTCAGGGAGGCCAGCAAAACAAGTTTGTTATCATCACGTATTAGATTCTCCTGCATAAGAGAGACATAGAAGAAAACCAATGCTGTGAAGACAAATTTAACAGCAAGACTATAGACTTCAAATATTGTCTGGAAGTGAAAATCTAATAGCCAAATATGAAAGAGGATTAGAAATATAGACAGGCAAGAAGGCAAGTAACATTCAAATAAAATAAAAGGTTGGAACTTAACTGGCAAAATAAGTAGCTACCAGATGTACATACCTGTCTGATAGGCGGCAAACTCAATAACAATTCGCTCAGCTCCGATTCAACTTCAACAGTCTCAGCGTCAGCAATTGTATTTTGATTGTTTGACTGACCAATTGCATTTGGTAAAGATGCACTTGCTGGCTCAATTCGCATCAGCTTCTCAATATCATACCTCCCAATAAGCATATAACTTTGCTTTTCAAGAACTGCCTGAAATATTACCAAGGCAATAATATCTTTCTGTCATGGTATATTCATGAAAAAACTATTTTTTTTTCTTAATTGAATATTTTTTTGTCAATGTTGAATATCTTTCTGTCACTTTTCTTAGTTCATAAATTGCCTTGGTATGAACAAAGAAAAAAGCAGAGGAAAAGAGATGCCAGAAGGCGAAAAATAAGGGAGTTTCTCTATCCCTCCATGTGTTTGGTAGAGAAGGAAAGAAAGCAAAGTAAAATGGTAAAATTGTGTTTAATGTTTTTTTAGCTCCAATCTATCCACTTATAAGCCAATTGACTTTAGTAGAATGGAGGGAGAGACAATCCCTCCAACTCTTCGTTTATTTTTCCTCTCTTTCCAATCAAACAAGGAATTGACGTCCCTTCCTCCCTCTTCCACTTACCCATCCGGCCAAGTACTGTTCTTAATCTTGTCTGCATCTATCTCTATCTAGGCTTCAGCTTCTCATTTTTCTAGTCATTTGATTAACGATCACTCTAGCAATTGTAACAGAGGACTCCTGATTTCTAGACATATGTCACAAGATCTATCAAGAATTCAGGATGTCCCTCCATCTGTATTTCTACTTATCACACATGTATCCTTAAGAAGTATCTTTTTTTTTTTGAAAGATTAAGAAGTATCTTGTGAATCTTTCAAAAAATTAAGGAAAAGAAGTATCTTATGAAGTATTCTGTAGTGTCAATGCCCTACAAAAGATGAGTCAATAATGATGAATTACGAGGAAGTATCTTACAGAACTTAGCCTCCATTTTAGCTCACTTGCACCACAGTAAACCTAATTCCATCAACTGTATTTAAAAAATTATCAGTTTATTTTAGAGTCCAAATAATCAGTCATGGAGGAAATGACCACAAGTACCACTAACAAATATTCCAACCTCATCCCCATACACCACTTATACTCAAGTGTAACCACCATCTTAATCATCCATAAATGTGAAAAATTAGAAGATGTGAACAAAATTAACAAAATACAAATTACTAGTTCACTAAAGGAAAAGGGACAGCACAGAAACAACATAGTATAACTAACAAATTATCTAGAAAGAAAATAATATTGGTGATGTTCAAACTTCTAAGCAATAAGGAAATAAAACAGAGAAATAGCCATGCCTCCATGTATGAAGTCCGACATCTTTCATAAGTTCGCTCCAGGAAAGTTTGCACATATTTCACAAGGTCAGCAGCAAATTTAGGCATTGCTTGAGCCCAACCAAGTACCTAGAGAGAATAATAATAGAAAATTAGATACAATTGATGGTTCAAACATTTTTTTTTTTTTAATTATTCTATAGGAAACAACAAAATTATTTAAGGAGAAAATAAAGATTGTTCTCATAATTATTAATTTTTGCCAAATCAACCAAGTTTTATGAAGCATAATTAATATTTACTAATAATGTATAACAATTAAATTTATTGTTATAAAGTATAACAATTTGTCCAAGACTACAGGTCAAATTACTTGAGAGTTAGATTATAGTAGGTCATGTTTCCAAGACTATAGGTTGCGTGAGTTTATAGATCACGTGTTCATGCAGAGAAATCGATTTATAAGGCAGTTTGGTCAAAACACAAACCTAATATAGCTAGAAAAATAAATAATTAGTAATATTGGCTAATTGTATAGGAAACAAACAAAAAGTTATTTCACAAAAAAGAGAGTATACAAAGACATACAAAAAGTGAAAAAAAAAAGGTTCTTTTTGAGGATTTCCTGTTTACTTTCATCATCACAAGATACAAGATGATGGGCATTAACTGCTTATCAATTTAAAAAAAAAAAAAAAAAAAAAAAAAATTGGTTAATACTTCCTTTAATATTAGCAAACAAAGTATCACTTACATCAAATTGTGGTCAAGAAAGATTGAATGAATAATAATAAATCCCTTCTACCAAGAGATAACAAACTTTATTAAGAAACTCCACAAATTCATAGTTTTATAAATTCTCACACCATGTTTATAAATTATTAGAGCACATATTGTAGTTTGAAATCCACCTGATGCAAATTTAAATCAATTTTCTAAAATGATGCAAAAATAGTAAACTTTGTTGTCCAACCCTCTGAATCCACAGAATGGACCAAGTTGAACTTGTCAAAGAGAAAATTCTATGAAAATAAAAAATTGTAAGTCAAGCTTGCCTCTTTTGCTAAGAAGTCAATTGCCAAAAGTCCCTGTAAGACAGGTCTACCCTTCTCAACTGATGGAACATAAGCAGCAATACTATTTGCCCGTGGTCGAAATGCAGCTGGACCTGTAAGAGTGCTTCTGGAAATTAGAGCTCTATATAGCAGAAAAATAAGAGTGAAATGCCTAACCACCATGCATCATGTAGTAAGTTCAAGAATTATTGTACTTGCTGTCTAAGCCTATATAGAGAGTGCCCTATTTTTCAAGGATTTTTCTTCTGTTAACATGAGCCAGTAGTGATAGACTCTGGAACAATGACACTCCCTCTCTTGATTTGTTGCTTATGCTTAATATTCTTTTCCATATGAACATAGTCAAAGTTTATTCGTGCTAGTTCTCTTCTAACCATACAGGGCACTCAAGTGTCATACCCAAATGACCTCTCACTGAAGTTTAACCTTTGATTTCTTAATCAGGATAGCAATTAGCAACCTTTCCATGTTTAAGCTGACTATACAGCACCACTAATACATGCAAATTACGAGTGAGTTATGTTAGAGTGCTTAAATAATATTGTTGGGCCCTTTTCAATCAACTTAAGCTTTTATGTTGGTTACTAACATGGTATTTTCCCTAAAAAAACATGGTATTAGAGCTTTGTTTTCCTAGGAGTTTTGGGTTCGAGTCCCCCACGTGATTATTTGAATTTGTTGTATGTTTGTGTTTGGGATCAAGCCACGTGGCAGCCTTGCATGTGAGGGGGTGTGTTAGAGTGCTTAAATACTATTGTTGGGCCATCTTCCTTTTTGGTATGTTGGTTACTAACAAGTTAGATTATATGATTCTTTCTTTCTTTCTTTTTTAACAAAAATGATTGTATTGAACAAAGTGATATACAAGAGAGTGCAAGACGTCCTTAACAAAAAGGAAGGAAACAGCTTCCAAAGACAAAAAAGCCTAAACAAAGCCACCGAGCTACACATTAATAGGAATAAATTATGATTAATGAGAGGTTAGGATTCCTATGGATTAATATGGAACAATTGAGTTTCTATACTCAATATTCATGGAACTTACTTGATATAGCTTGCTGAACGCCTTTCCGGTAATCTACAAACATAGTTGGTAAAAAGTGGTCCTTCACAAAGTTCTCCACAAAGGCTAGCAATCCATCATTCCTGCAGTTTTAAGAAGTAAAAAATTATCAAAATTAAAGCAACAAAATATAAGGGAACTGCAACACCTACATACATTATTTAACTTGGATCTGACAAAATAAGTAAAGGTATATGCACCAAATAATCCCTACAGAAATAAAAGATATGGAACCAAAGTTGTCCATGCAAATACATAAGTTACAGATCATACAGCTTTGACATGACCAGCTTAACAAGAAGCAACTGAATCCATTCAAAAATATTATGAAGGCAAAGTTGGAAGACCAATATAAACTGACGTAGAATAGAAAATATTATATTTTAGAGATTTATAGCTTTATTAGAATAAGGTTTTTATCTCTTTCCTATTTAAGTGAATTTGTTTCAAATTTGAATTAGTTTAGGTGTCTATAGGCTTTTCTATGTAATTATTTTTTTGACTATGATTTGATGAAACAGTAACATTTTACAAACAAATGCACGCATAATCCCTATACAAAAGGGAAAGAATGAAGAAAGAATAGGAAAAAAGACTAGATATATATACCCAATCTTAAAGTAGCATATAACAACAAAACAACTAGAAATTGTTTATGCAAGATTTTTGATAAACCCAAAAGTTTGTTAAATGGTTACATCAATGTTTTAATTTGTTTTCCTCTATAAGAAGCTAAATTTCAATTGCCAAGTAAGATAGTTACAAATACAAAATTTAGTGAACCAAGGGTTCACAACCTTAAAAGCCCAAAGAGATTCAAATAATAATAATAATAATAATAATAATAATAATAAATTATTAGAAGAATACAAGTATCTTCTAGATTAGAGTGTACAAAAATTCTCTTGTTCTTTTCCAGCTATAACACAGCATGCCAAAGGACTTTAGCTCTATTACCTCCGCCACAAGCATTAACTTTTCATATACAGGCCAAGATATGGGGAGTGATTACAGAATTCCATTTAGACAGTCCAAATCTTTTCAAGGTATTAATCTGGGGTCACACTCAACCAAACCACAAGAAATAAAACATGTAGACACTTCAGATTAATTGCTCAAAGATCTCCACTAAATAACCAATAACTATATAATATGGACCATATTTACCATAACTTAAAATGCAACCGCTAAAGAATATAACTTTTTAATCTCTTTGATGTGTCTTGTTTCTCAACCATCCAATTTAAAATTCAACCCTAAATTAGGAAAGGGAAGGCTGAATTGTTGCACATATAATGATAGGACTATGGAACCCCCTAATAAGACAAAGCAGGAACATTTTTATGGCCTCCCCTCTCCACAACCCACTTCAGCTATACAGACAAATTTAAGAGATAGTTCTACATCTAATTCTTTTTTTAATAGGAAACAAAAATATTTTATTAACAAAAGTGTTGAATTATTAGTATATATCTTTGTATTTATCTTTATTATTTACTGTTTCTAGGATAGAGTTTTATTTAAAATAAGAGATAAGATTATTCTTTATCTCAGCCTAGAACTTTGCTAACTGCTGTAACTGCTGTACTACATTCAAGGGAGTCTGGTACCTTGAATGATATATAAGTTTTGTATCAGTTCATTTATTAAATAAGATTTTTGGGAAACACTCTCTCCAAAATTCACATGGTATCAGAGCTAAAAGACTATACAAGAAGTAATACCAAATCAGCTATCAAAATCTGGAACAAAAACCCAACCACCAACCTTAAATGCCAATTAGATTGTTCATAGAAAATGAAATTGTTGAACTTGAAAATGCCATATTAGTTTCCAAACTTACCCAAGCTGGGAATACTTTTTTGGCAGCATTGAAGCAACCTTATCTGTAAACTGCAAAGTGCATCAGAGAACCCAAGGTAAACAGGTAATCTATAATGTTAATAAGTATGAATCTATGACAACTCCAAACCTGAAGAACAGGCCGGTATATAGATGCTGCCAGATATATGCCCTGTTCAGGCAAGACAGATGCAGACCCATAACCTTCTTGTAATACATTGGGACCCCTCCTACTCCACCCTTGGCGAACGAGATCAACTCCTGGACAATGATTAAAGGTTAATAAATAGTCCAGAAAGCAGCTTATCAGAAACAAATGATAACAAAAAAAACATTAAAATTTGCGAGGCAAAATGTCTACAAAGATTGCAGCCTTCTCACATTGGATTGGAGCACAAGCCATCAAGGCCAGCAAGAGAAAGAATTGGAAAATACATTTAAAAGAGAAGGAAGAATGAAAGAAATAGACTAATGGTAAAAAAATCCAGTAAAAACAATGCTATCTCTAGATTCCTTATATTTTAAAGCAAACTTTATGCGTATGTAAAACTTAAAACTATATCACCAAGCCAGCTTGCTTGTCAATGAATTTTGACCTACTAAAAAAGGTAAGAAGAATAAAAAGGTAAATCAATAGTTTAAATTGCATCCATTCCGGGTAACGGTCTAGGTCAAACCATTATTGTGCCTCCATTCGGGAAGTTACAATGTAACAAACCCCCACATACAATAAGTAGATACCGTTAACAATCTTCAACTTCGAGAGTTTCACATTATTAGAGTGATGAAATACTATCATTGGGTTCTTTTCTAACAACTAAAGCTTTTAAGTTACTTGGCAAAACCAGTTGGTTTGCATGTGAGGGCATGTGTAAAGTGCTTAAATATTATTATTGGGTCTTTTCCTTAAAAGGCTTTTGGTAAAGAAGTTACTAACATGGAAAGCTATTCAATAGGGCCTGATAATAGTATTTAAACACTCCTAACACATACTTTTACACTGGCTTTATTCATGCAGTATGTTACAAGTATAATCTAGTTACAAAACCTTAAGCACAAGGCAATTCATAAATTCCATAATTGATAAGTGACACCGAAAAACTGGCACATCTATAGCTATGAATATTTTACATGGTTATTCCAACTAAGCAATATGATAAACTGACCACCATTCATCCATCCATATTACAACAATTAATAACAAAGAACCTAATAAAAATTCAAATAACCATGCAGATATGATGTCCTACATATTCAATATTGGGATTAGAGAAGGTACAAGTATCATAATAGTACAGTCTGCTGCATACCCTGGTTAGGAATTGATATAGTAGCATCTGTGAAGCGAAAAGCAAATGTAAGACCATCCTCTGACCCATCCCTGCAACCCATCACCATCAATGTCTCATGATTGAATAACGATACTATGCAAAAGAGAGATGTAATAGGGCAGTAGCAAATACATCAAATATCATACATCGAAACACACAGGACATGCAGCACAACCAAAAGAAAGTTTCAAGGTATCATCCAATATGAGACCTAGTTACTTGCCTTTTCTCTTTGGAAGGGTCCTTGCTTGCAAGTCTAGCTGTTTGCACAGCAGCATCTGCAGACGTGGCTTCAGGAGTTGCTCTTAGAATCTCACATATAAGTTGTTGGCATTCACTCTTTTCCACATTATATAAAAAATTATATAAGTTGAAAGAAAAAATTGAAGAAGAGGTCTTCAAGTCAAAGGTATTACCATAGATACTATTTTCTTTGGGAATTAGTTATTACCATGTGAAATTTAAGTTATCAAGCATCAACACACTAAAGCAGATAGACTACCTGTAAAACTGTCAAGGAAAAACCAATACTGTAGCCACCAGTAACTTGAGATGATGAATCGGGATTCCAGTTTACATCTGTTACCACTGACTTTGGGGTGTTTATGTCAATTTGCTGGCTGACCTTAGATTCCAGCAGCTCTCCAACAACAACATGGTTTTCTGAAAAATTCAACTTGTTTAATTTAGTTCCACCATAAAAGAAGTAATGACATAGCAAGCGAGTTGAATGGTATTTACCCAAAAAAAAAAAAAAAAAAAAGACATAGCAAGCGAGTGTCTTACCAAATATCCTAACAACAGAGTCCAAAACTGAATCAAGAAGTTCCTTAGCAGCGGCCTGCGCTTTTCCCTTGGGAGCCATCACTGGTGAGACAGGGCTCGCTGCCAATAGAGTACCAACTAGTGATACCCCATTCTGACGCTTCTGTTTCGGCAACTGGTAGCTTTCCAAGTATCCCTTCATGAAATGGATAGTAGTAACACCATTTTGTGCAGCCTGACCAATGGTAGATCTTGAGGAGTTAATATGTTCTGCGTGAACTTTAATTTTTGCTGTTATAATCTCATGAATTGTCGGCCGCAATCTTTGGCTGTCACAGAACAAAATTGATGAATAACATGCAATTCACAAGAAGTTAACAAATGAAAATGCTAGAAGTATGAAAACAAAAGTTGTCCTTGGTTCACTAAATGTATGCAAATCCAAAACGATCAAGAATATTTGGCCATTTAGTCACCACGGAAATTAAGGTACAGATTATTTGCCTCTGAACTAGAGTTCATCAATTTATTTATCTCCTTCAACAATATTTCATATGCATTAAAGCACAATCCTGAATAAAATATAAACACAAGCAGTTCATTGCTGATGCTCTCTGGACTTAATCTTGCAGAATAATGCAAAATCACAGTGTGCAAATGGTAAATATAGAGTTTTCATTGATATAATAGTAGCATTTCAACTGTTGAGCTTAAATCTGACATGCATAATTAATCCACAAGGAGAATAACACCTATAAGATTAAATCTCAGACATCCCAAGTTCATGTAATTGAAACGGTTTACAAGTTGTACTAGAAATTGTGTAAAAACCAAGGACTCTTGATCCTAAACCATAGACACGCTGTTGTGAGGAAGGAAATTATAACAAATTTATGTATGAAACTATAATGAATTTTATCTGAAGAGCAACTCTGGAAAACAAAGTTAGTAAAACCATGCTAAAAATAAACTTAAAGAAGAGTATCAGCTAGACAACCAACCATATCATAGCACCAGCCGCTGCAACTTTGCCAAGCATACAGAGGCACTCCACCAGGGTCTGTAAATACTTCACGTGAAGTGGAGCATCACTTTTTTTTATTGCTTCCTAAATTCAAATTAAAAATCCAGTATTAAGCCCAGATGAAGAAAAAACATGATTAAATTTGAGAAATAATTGGTTTCAGTAAAATGCACATACAACAAATTCATCTGGAGTGGAATTTGAAAGCCACGATGGAATTTGACGAGATTTCAGATTTCCATCACCACCATTGATCACTGCCCCATGACCATCTGAGCTAGATTCATTATGTTGTTCTAAAGAACCCTCCTCATCATGCCCATCAAATGTTGAACTGGAACACCGAGTCAAATATAAATTTACAGATTTTTTTTTTTAAAATCAAACAAATAATGTAATCAATCTTCTAGCATATTTATGCAAGTTAGTAATGTTGGATTTTACTACATAAGTTCTCCAAAATTAAAATACATCAGAGAATTTTAACCATATGTTTTAATAGGATAGACTTAGAGTAATAGTGACAATCTGAGGAACCAATTCCGCAGGCTAGCAGGTTCTGAACTGACCACTGATTAGCAGAAAAGAAGATTGCATTACCAGATTTCAAATTCTTTGAGGACTAATAGTCTAAAGGAATTTAAACACCCACATTCTTCCATAAGACATGACTCAAGTTTATTTATAAAGATGTAAAATCTGGAGAAGTTGAATTATAAGAAGGCAGTAAAAGAATTATCCAAACTTACCCTCCATCAACAGAACCTGGCTGTCCATGAACACCAAACTGATTGTTCAGCCTGGTTCTTCTAGAAAGAGATTGTGAAGTATTCAAGGTAAATGCAACAGCTATGGTAGTTGGAACTTCGTCATCCTTTTCATGCATGCTGGAGGCAACTGAGCTGCAAAAAACTATTGTGCTTAAGGGCAAAAGTATTTCATAGAAGAAATAGATTAGAGAAAAGAGCTTACAATATGATTCTAAGGATTTATATATCTAATGGATTAAACGATCAAGTGAAGACAGTGTATTCCTCCTTGAAACCATTCACCACATCCCACCAACCCCCAAGGAAAAAAAAAGAAGAAGGAAAACAGAACCATACAGATTTTATCTGAAAAAGATCTTAAAAAAAATACAAATAAAGCTTCCTAGGAAGTGAATTTTCTTTCCAAACCTAGCAGAATAATTAAGAAAATAGCTTAATAATATGCTATCAGTAACGGCATCTTAAGATATAAGGAATTTATACAACAAAAATGAGCATAAATTAGAATACCTTTAGAATTGCTACACATATATTCAAGATGTTCAAATAAATTATATAGGGTTTACAAGACAGAATATAATTAGAAATTTGTGCAAACCAAAAAAAATTGCATACCTGTATTCACCCTTATTGTAAAGATGCGCATGCAAATCTTCCAAAACTTTATAAAAAAGAACTCCACGCAATTTTGACAACTCAGAACGGACATCTTGAAGAGCACCAACCTGCAGTAAATTATCAGAACAATTATGATACATATATGAAATACTTACAAGGTATCCATATATCACAACTTCAGAGAGCAAAGAGAACATAGAAGGACAGAATATCTACTGGTTAGCATAAAAAATTTCTGCTTCTATCAATAAGAAATAAAGATTCTCCGAAGCTCCGGCGCTGACACTTGGAACCAACATATGGAAAAGTATAGGAACAAGATGAGGCTTCACAAGGCAAGTGAGCAGAAGAATTAAAATCCAGTCTTTATGATTAAGTCATGGTCTACTGATCTAACAAAAATGTAGCACTCTACAATTTGAATATTGCTAGCAAAGATAAGAGTATGATAAGATTATTAAATCTGATGTCAAAATTTAACAAGGCTAAACTTAAGCTTAAGCTTTTATTAAAACTTGGAACCACACTAAATTATTATGTTTTAGTCAAAAGACAAAATAAAGGGGTTGGAGGGAAAAGATCGAAATACAAAAAAGTTTCTTGCAAATACATCATGAAGTTAAACAACATAAATAGTTCTTCTTGTCGCATCAAAAACATGAATTGTCCCAAAAGTTAAAAAAACCCAACCGTTTGAAGGCCTTCTCGCTCAAGCATTAATGCTGATTGAACATGCATTTGAACGGCAGCATAAAACTGCTTTTCTGCAATAAGATTTTCAATACGAGCTGGAACCTGAGCCATATATCAAAAGAAAAAATCCATTATTCTTCTATTCAGACACAAGCACCCATTAATCGCAACCACAAATCATGTACAAGGATAAAACACGTATGTAAATCTTATCATCTAACAAACTTTTTTTTTTTAATAATAAAAACAGAAGTTGTATTGATCAAAAAGATGTACCAGTACAGCAGTACAACAATCATGCAGTTATATTTTAATCAAATATGGTCGAGGGCTGGGATTAGCAGCAGACAAACCTTAGCGATCCCTTCAATTTGATCTAAGAGCGAAATTATGTGCCGTAATGTAACAGATCGATACCATAGTTGATGCAATTGCTTATTGCGGGTGCCGAGACGCTTTTTTGCATCAGCCAAATCAACCTTTAAGACCTTGACACTTTCCGTAGACTCACTAAATAACCGCAAGATCTGGAGGAAATGATAAAAGCTCAATTTATAGCTAGAATTGAAGATCATCTTCCAACTCTCTTTATCATGAAAAATATACACCACTCCAACCAATGGATGAAAAAGAATATTAAGAAACCTGGGAATAATTTTGAATTGCTTTATTGAAGCCACTATGATAAGCATGAACAACTTCATCCACAACCTCCTCGATAACATCATTTTGCTCTTTTAATACTTTAACATCACCTTCACGATCTTTTGATGTCAAAATATGGACAACGTGAGGTAATGAATCAAAACGTGCAGCAGCCCAGTTCTCATCTATTCTTGAAAGCTCTTCCCTTAAATACTGCATTTATGATAAAAAATGAGAAAGGAATATACAGTGCAGCTTAAATTTTCCTATTATGATAAAGAGATGGGAACTAGTGCATGAATGCCTAATTTGATTGCACAATAAATTCAAATTATGTCAGTTCAAAGCTTAGTGATACTTGTAGCCTCTTTTTACTGATTACAACTTGTGTTTTAAATTTAACAAAACAAAACCTCCGACACATACATATACATGCACAATGTAGCATACTACAATGGTTCAAATGTAATACCAAGAGATGGTAACTAGTGCGTGAATAATTTGGATTTCAAGATGACTAAAAAAATTTTCTTTCAGTTTTCAGCAAAGTTTGGCGATAATTTTATCCTCTTTTTGACTATTACATATGTTTCAAATGTCAGCAAACAAGTGACAATTTATAAACAATATTCTCTTTATAATTATGGGATTTTCTATTTTCTATTTGATCATAACTACACAATTTAATTCTCTTTCATCTATTCTGACTTTAAAAGGGGGGAGAGAAGAAAAAGAAGTAAATTTCTAGATCACTGATAGTATTTTCTGGGACAAAAAACCACAAAGTTTCAATTCAGAAATCTGGAACCACAATTTACTAAGGTAAAATGAATTCTACGACATTGTTTTATGTGAAATGTTACAATCATATAAGACATCTGCGACATCTGCCCATGAGCCCATCAATAGGCTAACACTAAAACATACGCTAGGATTTGAATTTTTGACATAATATGTGATTGTCTAGTAAACCTATGGGAGGTATACATCACATGTCGTGTATTTCTTCATGTTGTTACAGCTTCCTTCCTGGCATTAAATGTCTTTCTTAAGACAGTTTAAAAATTGTAGCTTGCAAGAATTAGTATGTGAGTAAGTTAACTCTTTCCCGTGAAATTATATGTTAATGTATCAGGCGTCAATATGCAGTTTTATTTAAAGGATTGAACCTCAAACATAAAATGCAGGAGATTTCTGATCCATCCCGGCAAACCATGCAATAATCCCCAACACCTAACACATTTAAGAACTCTACAACCACAATAACAACAAAACGAAATTAAATTACCGCTTTTTCAGGTGAGATGGGCAATCCATCGAAAAGCCCCATCTTAAACCTCGCACTTCAAGTCTTCAACAAATGTCGTAGAACTGAAAGAATGTGATCAACTCATTCCAACAAAGCCTTTATTTCAACTGAAAACAGAAAACATCTCATAAACAAATTGAAACGCAGATGTCAGAGTAAAAATAGAGTTCAAACAGTCCACAAAGTAGACCAAAAAGGAACAAGCAATAACAAAATCAAACACCAAAATAAATCATGCATTATTACGACTGGAACAAAGAGAGAGCATAAAATTCACAATTTTCTTTTCCTTAATTTTCTCAGCAACCACACAAATGAAATTTTTTAGAAATAAATTAGTACCAGATCCAACACAGAGAACAGCAAAACGAACCAACTACGAGCAACACAAATGCCTAGCAATCATCAAAGAAAAATGAAACTGTAGTTGAATTGTAAGTAAAAATTAATACGAAACGTAATCGCAACTAATTGGATCAGAATTCGAATCCAAAACCTAAAAAAATATGAAATTAAAATCGTTCACAAAATCTTCAATTATCTGTACGTGAAATGAAAATGACTAGAATTACGGAAAAAAAAAAAAAAGTGAATAAACAGAGGTGAGATTTTGGTTTCAAGAGCCGAGTAGAGTTGTTGGAGGTACCTATGAAACGACGTTTTGATTGAGATTACTGCATTTGAATCCCGAGCTGGAGATCTCTGCAGAAGAAGGACAAAACGACGCGACAGAGAGAGAGCTATATCTGGAGTTATCAGACTAGTATGCTTTGAAAAAAAAAAAAAAAAAAATGGAAATGGAGCATCCAGATATAATGGGTCGGTCCGGTCGGAGCATCCAAACTCCAAATGAGAAAAACCTTACATGCATCGAACGCAATGCATCTCGACCAATGGATGCATGCCATGTGGCAATAAAACTCATTTGACTATTTCCTTTTCTACGTGGCATACACTCATCGACCGTATGCATTGCTTTGCTGGCTCTATCTAAGATTTGCTCATAATCTAATAAATCCTAATTAATTAATTATTACATTTCATATCATAATTGTTATTTTTTTCTACCATATTAATTAATGAACTTTATCTTTGCAAAGGTCACATGATTGACTAATCCGAAATATGGAGTTTGCTTCTTCTACTAATCTTTCGACTTTTGAATGTTGTCGACCTTTTGAAGAGTCCGTTTGGTACATTTGTCTAAACCATTATAATATTTATCTATATAATATTGCATAATTAAAAAATAAAATTGTATTGGCTCTCAAATTTGGAAAAAAAAAAAAGTCATGTGTTTACATATCATTACATGTTTGCTTATTATATGTCCTAAAGATATTCATTAACATAATCCTTCCTTTACAATGATTTTATTTGTTTCTTTGGAAATTTTTTTGCTATTCAATTGTTGAATTTAAGGATAGTAGTAGATGAATAATAAGTCAAAATATGAATGTTCAATGTATTTTAAAATCTCTCAAAAACATGAGTAATAATATTTTGTTGAAATTATCGTCCAATATAATTTTGTAGTTAAAAAATCATTAATTTTAATATGACAATGTGTTACGGTCGAGTCACTATCGACATACATATATAAAAAAAATAATGCTATTTTTGTTGAAACGAGAAGGTAAATAAATTGTCACGTGGATCATTAGGTGCTAATTACAACGACTTATTTGAATTTGAGCATAAATTTCACAAACCTTGAGCAAAGCAATGTTAATCAAGAAAGCACACTTATTTCTATAACATTATCAAAACAAATTCTACAAGTTATTTAGGTCTTTGACAACTATTGATATCAAAAGAATATGGCCAGACAGAATGTTGAAGAAAATTACGATTGTTTCGAACTTTTGCATGGTTTGATATCCGATAAAAAGATCGATGTCAAGACAATCAAAAGAGTTGATAAAAAGGCAGAAATGAAAGTTACAACAGATACAACTGCTTCATGCCCCTTGATCCCAGAAGGAATTCTCCACACAGTGGCACCGGTTTTAGATTCAACACCATTATCACTCGTTGGGATATAACAGCTCTGGTTATGCGACTTTCCTTCTAAGCAGCACTGCATAAACATATCTGGATCACCAAATTCAACTGTTGAATAACCGCCTTCATCTAGGCGCTGCAAAATATTGAAATTTTATACCATTATTTGTAATATTTCCTTCACATTTGTTTGATTGTCAATGTAATAAAACAAACTACAATTCCCATCATAATTCATAAACATTAACACAATAGACAAGATCTTTGTAAGATATAGACCTTAATATACAGACTCTTACAACAGTCAATAAGAGCAACTATTTTGTTGGAGATTCATGTGTTCCTATAATCTTGAAAGTTTATTATTTACATGAAAGTTGAACAACAATCTAGAAAGAGAAAATTTTCAGAATGTGCAAACTGGTATAAAATTAGGACAGTTTTGGTGCGGTGTTTACATGAACATTACCATACTTGAAACAACTACGACAATATTACAACATATGGTAGTTGTAAATTGAAACCAGAAGAATAGAGGGAAAACAAAGCAAAAGAAAGGAAAAGGTAATTGATGCCAAGATAGATATAGTGGAGCATTTCAAGTCTAACATGTAATAGTAATTTCAATTCCACAAACAATTCCTATATTTGTTTTCCATTCCATTTTCTCTTTTTTACTTACCTGATACCGTGCATGAAGTGGAAGGTCTACTTTGATTTCAAATCCATTTTTGTGAGTTGACAAGCTATTGGGATCAACTTTCATGTGAACCTCAACAGCAGACCGATTGGAAAGAAATGAAGGCAATTCCAAATTTGAATCTCCAAAAACAGCTACATCTGCAAAAACTGCAATAAATATAGGACTGGTTAACCTTGAGAAAGATAAGAAACAAATTAAGCATGGTTCTGATAAACATTCTAATATTCATCATGAAGAAATGGAGTTTACCACCACGCTGGAGAAGATGTTGTAGTTCAAATGGGTCAGCAAAGACTCCAGAGGGTAGTCTTTCAACAAATATGACCTCACAATAATGAATGGATAGTTGTGATACTGCCTTTGGGTCAATGTCAAATCCGATAGATGATGACAGGCGGCGATGTGAACCTTCGCCAATCAAATGCCGCTGTAGGACTGATGGTCTTATAACAAGCCTCAAATCATCTGGTAGTACTTCACACATCCGAGAATGAAGTTCATTTGTTATGAAATCTTGGAAATTTGAATCAAGCAAGCATTCATATTTTTCAAAATAAGATGTCAGAAGATGTTTCTTGAAACTACAGGAAACATTGTTATTGAAGTTGTTGGATTCAGAATTTGGCTCACATCTTCCCACCTGAAATTTTAAAGCGGGAGTGAGAGAGTTAACCTAAGATGTTTTTATCTAGGACCTCGTACCATATTTAATCTACGCCCACTGTAATAGGTATTAGCACTAGTGATATTTGAACATTCAACATAAAGAAACCACGAAGCAAGTAGTAGAGACGGCTCTTGTTATGTAAGAGAAACCATGAAGCAAATAGTGAAATGCATGAAAAATTCACTGATTGACCATGTTAATATCAGTGCAAAAAAACTTGGATTTCCTATAATGGCTGTTTCATAAATCAAAAACATTAGAAATGCCAAAGGTAGGTAGAACCAACTAACTTAGCTATGATTTGAATTAACAACAGATATCCAAGAAATGAAAAGAATCAGTTTACTAATTCTTAAAAGTGAGAAAACCTCACGTACCTCAATGCAAATGCCAGCGAAGAGTATCAAGATGATTGCCACATTATCATATATATGAAATTGAACACGCTGTTGAGATTCCATAGAGCTACAGTCTAAAACAAAATTGAGCACGGATTAAATTTTTTCAAAAGATAATGTAATTGAGACCCTATTTCTAAATTAATACAATCAAAATTCATCATGTAGCAACCGGAGCAATAATTGGCAATGGCGAGCCGGGAATGGATGGGGAAGTAGCAAGGTCCTTTGTTGCATGTAATTGTCTAAGAATCAACACCATTACATGAAATCAATGAATAATTTGAACCCAGCTAACATTGAACTCATCCTCAATATCATACACATTTCACCTTCCATTCAATTTTGCATTGGTTTTTAAAGGGTAATTAGAAAGAAAAATACAATATTTAACTTAAACTTATAAAAGGATAGAACAGGTTATAGCAAAGTCTGAGTTATGGGTATGATAAAAAAGAGAGTGAAAAGTTTGGTTTTGAGATAATGGCTACACAAAAAACGAGAGCAACTACAGTTAAATCGTTTCGGGTGCTTTAAGGATGATTTCATTTCATAACTCAAATGCAATCAAATCAAGAAAACATAAGGAAAAAAATTGATTTCATTTTTGGGTACAAAAGAGAGTTTTGAATCCATAAAAGCAGACATCTTGAATGACCAGTGTGAAACATCTCAACGTATATGCAAACAAATCTAATCTGACACCACCTCATCACCTATCATCTATGTAGATTCCCCCGGAAAGAGATTTAAAATGATAAAAAAGACATCAAATTTTATCTGCTAGAGTGTGTCGTTTGCTTTTTTGGTTGTTTATCCATTAAAAATCAACATAATGATATTCATTCACTTCACTTAACAGAACATTATAGACAGAAACTACCGTGTATTAACTTTCACCATCAATGTAAATGGGAAAAAAAAAAAAAAAAAAAAAAAAAAGCAATTCAGCATTATTTACCTGAAATTAAATTTCTTCGCATTCAATCCGGAAGCTTCATCAATTTGACCAATCTGCAAGAACATAATTAAATTGTAATATAGAATAAGTGACTATTAGTCAAAATTAATACAACAACTTGATAATAACAAAAGATTTGTTTAATTCAACAAGAAAATCAAAAATTTCAACAAAACCACGTCAAGAAGAAATGAATCAAGCATTCAACATGGTAATAAAAACTTGAAGAATAAAAAGATAAATCACTTTTAATTTACCTGCAAGTCAGAGCTCGAACGGAAGCAAGAATCTGAAAACACATGTAGAGAGAGTGAGAGACTGAAAATTGAAATCAAATTTTATATACAATTATGAACCGTTGGATCGGATTTTAGTTCATCCGACGGATATAAATGGGCAAGTATGATACCGGGTAGGGAAACTCTCCGTTCCTAAATGACCCATTGGCATCCATTACCGGGCCGTGTACATAATCGCCTTCCTCTCTCTCACTCACTTCTCTCTCTGTAACAAAAACATGGAAGCTCCAAATCAAAACCAATCCATAGATGAATTCTCTCAATTTCCTCCTCTCCACCTTCAATTCTTCGAACCCCCACCTAACCCAAGTCCCACCCCGACTCCAGCTCCTGTCCTGACCCAACACCCACCCGACCCGTCCTCTTACACGAACCACCTCTTATCCGTCTCGGTTCCCAGAAGACGACGCCGTGGAAGGTCCCAGCACACCCGCAGCTCCGTCACCACGACGTCGTTTATTACATTCCCCAATTTCTCCGCCAACATTGTAAACGGGTTCAATGCAAACGCAAACCCTAATTCTAACCCAAGGACGACGCCGGATTTGGGCGGCGAAGACATCATTGTCATCAACAGAGATGCGACGACCGAGGCACTTACCGCGCTATCCGCCGGATTCCCAGCCGACTCCCTGACCGACGAGGAGATCGACTTCGGCGTCTGTCGCGTAGTAGGCGGATTCGAGCAGGTAAATTACATCCTCGTACGTAACCATATCATGGCGAAATGGCGCGACAACGTGTCGCGTTGGGTGCACAAGGAAATGTTCGTCGACGCTGTGCCTCAACACTGTCACTATATATTAGATACCGCGTATAATTATCTTAACACCTACGGTTACATCAATTTCGGGGTTGCGCCGGAAATCAAAGAGAAGATTCCGGCGGAACCCAGTAATAATAGACTGAGAATTCTGATTATTGGTGCTGGGCTGGCGGGTCTGGCAGCCGCCCGGCAGCTGCTCAGGTTAGGGTTTAGGGTTACGGTTTTAGAGGGGAGGAAACGAGCCGGAGGAAGGGTTTATACGAAGAAGATGGAGGCCGGTGAAGGTAATAGAGCGAGTGCTTCGGCTGATTTAGGCGGGAGCGTGTTGACGGGGACATTAGGAAATCCGTTAGGGATTTTGGCCAAGCAGTTGGGTTGCTTGCTTTACAAGGTTGGGGATAAATGTCCGCTTTTCGGATTGGATGGGAAGCCGGTGGATAAGGAGATGGATGATAAGGTGGAGGCGAATTTTAACCGGCTTTTGGATAAAGCCAGTAGATTGAGACAGTTGATGGGTGATGCTGCGGTGGATATATCACTTGGGTCTGCATTGGAGACCTTTTGGGATGTTTTAGACAATGTGAATGCTGAAACGATTAATTTCTATAATTGGCATTTGGCGAATTTGGAATACGCGAATGCAAGTGTGTTGTCTAAGCTTTCATTGGCGTTTTGGGACCAGGACGATCCCTATGACATGGGTGGTGATCATTGTTTTTTGGCCGGAGGGAATGGGAAGTTGGTTCAGGCATTGGCAGAGAATGTACCAATTTTGTATGAGAGAACAGTTCATACTATTAGATATAATGGTGATGGGGTTCAGGTGGTTGCTGGGAGTCAGGTTTATGATGGTGATATGGCGTTGTGTACGGTTCCACTTGGTGTTTTGAAAAATTGTTCAATTAAGTTTATACCCGAGCTGCCTCAGAGGAAAATTGATTCCATTAGGAGGCTGGGATATGGGTTATTGAACAAGGTTGCAATGCTTTTTCCCCATGTGTTCTGGGGAACGGATTTTGACACATTTGGGCATTTGAATGACGATTCGAGCAGACGAGGGGAGTTTTTTCTTTTTTATAGCTATGCGTCTGTTGCCGGTGGCCCTCTCTTGATTGCTTTAGTTGCAGGAGAAGCTGCATATAAGTTTGAGAACATGCCCCCGCAAGATGCAGTGGCAAAGGTCCTTAAAATTCTTAAAGGTATACATCTACTTGTACTGTGTCTAAAATACTATGTTGTATATGTTTTTTCAAACATTTTTGAATTCTGATTGCTAGATAATTTGAGAAAAGAAAAATATGCGAACTTTTATACTAACAATCATTTATTAATACATGTGTTCAGCTACTTTAGCTTGTTCATGAGTTCTTCCCATTTGAATTATGATTGTTTTTAGATGAAATCTGGATACTAAATGTTACTGGGAAGAGGGGGTTAAATATTTTTAAATTTGTGGAGTATTGCTTGGTTCATCTGATTATTATTCAGTTGCTAGTATAACATTTGGCAATGTAAATGCGTGCAGATATATATGAGCCTCAAGGAATCACTGTCCCAGATCCCATCCAGACTGTCTGTACAAGATGGGGTAGCGATCCGTTCACCCTAGGTTCGTATTCTAATGTTGCAGTGGGGGCATCTGGAGATGATTACGATATAATGGCAGAGAGCGTGGGTGATGGAAGACTCTTCTTTGCAGGGGAGGCCACCACAAGGCGGTACCCTGCAACTATGCATGGAGCTTTTCTTAGTGGGCTTAGGGAAGCTGCAAACATGGCTCACCATGCTAATGCTCGAGCTTCTAGGATGAAGGTAGGCCGAAGCCTATCGAAAAATGCCCATGGTTGTGCTTCTCTGCTTGCAGATTGGTTCAGGGAACCTGATTTAGAATTCGGGAGCTTTTCTGTTATTTTCAGTCAGAAGAATGAGGATCCAAACTCACAGGCTATTGTAAGGGTAACATTTAATGAGCCTCGAAAGAAGAGTCACGAAGGATCAAAATCAGATCAACAGCATTCAAATAAATTACTTTTTCAACAGCTTCAATCGCATTTCAGTCAGCAACAACAGCTTCATGTTTACACTTTATTAACAAGGCAACAGGTTCTTGATCTTAGAGAGGTGAGGGGAGGTGATGAGATGAGGTTGGACTACCTCTGTGAAAAACTTGGAGTGAAGCTGATTGGGAGAAAAGGTTTGGGACCTACTGCTGATACTGTCATCGCTTCCATAAAAGCTGAGAGGGGGAGTCGTAAATCTTCTTCAACTTCTTCAGCTTCAAGATTAGGTGGGACTAGGGAGACGCGAACTTTTTTTTTTCCTCGTGCTTATGAAATCTAGCCTATCCAACATCTAATCACGTTTTGTTTTTTTATTTTTAAAGGAATTTCAAAGCTAAGAACAAACACTTTGAAGCCGAAATTTGTCAGGTATGAGCTGATGCCTTGATATTATTGTTTCGTATTTGATCTCAAATATTTGGTTTACTAATCAAGTAAAGCTTAACCTTTCTTTCATTTCTTGTTAATTTGTTTCAGAAAGGCTAAAATAGTGCGCAATGGCAACAGGCCAGTACAATCTCCAAACAAATCACTACTTCCTCATAACAAGTCATTAACTCCTCCAAATTCAAATGTGACAAATGGGAAAGTTTTAGAGGAACATAAGATCACAAATCAAACACCTAGCACTTCTAGTTCAGGTATGTAAGGAGGGTTTTTTATTTACTCTCATAGATATGTACTTTTGGTGCATTTGGTGGATATTTTGTGGAAGTGAATGTTGTTAATATCTTCTCCTAGAGTGTCCAACCGACTGATATTGGCTTTTAGTTTTACTTACGGTCTTAATGCGATATTGGCTTTCCAAGCACATCAATTTCCTTTTAAGAGGATTGAATTGTGCTTGCAGAATCATGAAAAATGAAACTAAATGATATATGTATTGAAATGTTCCGGTTTGGCCATATTTGTATATTAGTGTTGGGAGTTTTTTCTAAGATTTTCCAATAGAAAATTTAATCAGTACTTTTATTTTGTTAGGGCTGCCTCCATGATATGTTAGAGCAATGATCAGATGGAAGTTTCTGTTCAGAGATGAGATGTCAAAATACTTTGGACCCGAAAAGTAATTCTCAGAAGTGGTAAGATGTCACAATAATTTTATCCTGTTCGTTTTCACCCTAAACTTGTCAATTTTTTACCTATGAACTTGTAAACTTTGACTAAATTATGTAGGTTACTTTTTCAGCTGGTCATAACAAGCACTCTATGCTATACTGGTTCGAAAAACCGAACATCTGATGAACATCAACCAGGAAACCAGTAGCATCAGGGTCTCCAGTCCACCATTACCCTAGAGAGAATGCCTGAATTTAGTGAAGACGTTGTAAACTTACACCCATGAGACTATGTGAGATATGCAACCGACCCTTCACATTGTACTCTGTTAGGACTCAAAATTGTAAATGAGTACCCTTTTTAGTTGTTTATATCAACAATCAATATCACAACTTCACATTGTATTCTTTTTAAGACTAAAAAGTGTAAATGAGTACCCTGTTTAGCTGTTTATATCAATAATCAATATCATACTTTTTTGTCCATTCGACCGTATACATTTTCTTATGAATATCACTTGCCCTAACATTGTAAAGTGGTGGATTTTGCACAATTGCATCTTAATGGATGGTTGTAGCCTGTAGTTGGATAAGAGAATTGAACTCTGGTAATTTAATTATGTATAGCAACAAGTGTGCCCTCATTGGATTATTATTATCGTAGTTAAAAATACTTAGGTTTCGTTAGCTAGGTTGGATTAGATTAAATAATTTCATGTGATTGGAACAAAATACTACCCTTTTCGCGTTTGGTAATACGATAAAAATGTTCCTTAATTTTTTAAGGGTGAACTACGTTAGTCTCTAAATTTTACAAAATAACAACAACAAAAAAAGCCCTGAAGATTACTTTTCTCTACAAATGTAATTTCGTCGAAACAGAGTCCTGCAATGTTCATTATTTGAATATTTAACATTTGTTCTCTTCGGTGACATTTCCAGAAATCGCAATAACGTTCTCTTAAAAAATGGAGAAATTTAGTTGAAGGGACTGGTGTAAGAAATTTGCAGAATACACCTTTCTTAAAAAGATAAACTCTTTGGAAGGGACACTCCAAATTAACAAAATCAATATCATAATTTTATTGTCCATTTGTCCCGTACATAAAATGCAATTAGGTAAAAAGACAAATAGATTAAGGTTTGTTTTTCTTTTTATATTTTTAAAAATAATTACATAAATACCAGTTCAAATGGGACTGATCGATAAAGGGTTAACCCATACCCGATAAAAACCTAAGTCAAAATATTTTGATCCATACTTGATCCGAGTCCCATTTGAAATGCTCCAAACCTCCATACCAGTTTGGGACGGATCAAGGATTTTTGTCGTCCCAAATTCTGATATGATGTAGAATGATCAATTCAAATGATCAAATGATCAGTCTGACAATAATAGTGGGTTGTTGGGGCAGCTAATGAATTGAAATCCAAGTATTTTTAATTTATTAAACCTTTGAATAAAAAAAAAAATGATTAGTTGTTGAAATCATAAATTAAAATTATCAAATGAAGCAATGTTTTAAGACACTATATAATAAACAATTAGATATTGGAGTAACAAATTTAAATTTAAATATTAAGTCGATATAATCTAACCTTTTAAAAATATATTATATGGTTTAATGCTTCTTGGATAATTATCTAAGAGGTGTTTCTTTATTAAAAAATCAATATACATACGTACGTATATATATATATATATATATATATCTTTTAAATAAAATAAAAAACAAAACAAAAATCGGATCAAAGATCTTTCGAGACCTAACAAGATCAACCGCTACAAACATAGTTCGGAATGCAATTCCCAATACAGGGGAAAATGTATTGTCGTAATTAATACATTGTTGTAATTTGTCTACTATTATAAGATGTCATGTGAAATATCAATATGTTGAATAAATATGTTCATTATTCGAGAGCCCCTAAAGGCGTAACCCAACTGATAAATGAACGATCTTGAAACTTATACAAATAACTTTCAAGTCAACGGTTCAAATCTTGCATTCAATTAATGGTCGATAATGCAATAAAAAAAAGAAGATACAATTTACATACTATAAACTATAAGTGAGTATGATGCACGTTGTTTGGAAGCTATTGCTATCACAATTAATAGCTTGGAACAGCTCATTGAGCATTTATTCCATATCTACTCTCACTATATAGAGTAAAATAACTCTACCATACATTTAAAAAAAAAAAAAAAAACAAATTTTAATAATAAAATAAGTAATCGAGGTATTTTAGTCATTCGCTTCGCAACACAAGCCACCAGACCTCCCCACACAATCAACTACCAACTTACCAACATAACCCAACCGAACTAGCAACCTTTCCATATGCAAATTACTTGACTTCGATCCCATAAGAAACATCACCTCAGGTACATATTTCTATCGAAATTTCTGCAGGATGTGGAACGCCCGAGAAGATCCCAACCCCCATGCATTCTAGATGAAGAGATTCATTGTGTTCGGCTAGCTTGTTGAAACCGACCTGCTAATATAAAATATGTTGCTCTACAGCTACCATTCTCAAATCCTCATTCAACCCCGTCGCATCAACACCATTGGAAGCCCCTGCTTCAGCCTCCGTCGCGACTGTATCGTCCGCATCAAAAACCTGCTGCTTCTCACTTCCAACTGCCCCAAAATGTGTTGCAATAAGCTCTACACTGCCGTCGTTAACAAGCAAAGGATTGTCTGACGACTCTGACAAACCCAACACATCAGACTTGCCATCCAGAGGATGTCGAACTCCTCCATTGTCAACCAACATGACCTTCGTCTTCTTGTAAACCATAGTCACATCCTCATCCTCAAAATGGTCACTTGCCAACTTGAGTCACTCGATCACAAGCAACTCCTACAAATTTCGTTAATCTTGGAACCCTTGACCAAAGTCTTTTTTCCCTCTTTGAATTTTGACTTTGAAACATTTCCTGATGTACCACCACTTGGACCATCATTTACATCTGAACGAATTGGGCTACTTGAAATTGAAACTTTACCAATACATCCAACATTAGCTTTCTTAGCTGAATGAGCCTTTTCACCAAGCCCAACTCCATACACTTTGTTACTTGAATTGTTTTGGCTCACCAGCACTTCCCTTAGCTTAGAAAATGTAATCTCATCATCATTTGGTTAATTTACACCTTCATAATTGTCTTTAAATATTGTTGTCTTCAATCTATCCATTACAACACTCTCCACTAATTGACAAATTTTTTGTAACATCTTATAACCATAGGGAACAGTGCCGCCTTCTTCGCCAATCTGACCACCAGTCACCACGGCTCCAACCGCTTTTGACACACTAGAATAATTACCTCTCCAGTTTGAACTCATTGATCCTCTCCGTCCCAAAATTGTGTTGTCATTAATGATTAAGTGTCTAGATACGAATTATATATATATATATATATATTCTACATGCGGTGTGTTACAAGGTGGCTGTCAGATGTACTTTACATCTCTCTGACTTTCTCTTTTTCAACTGTCAACGAAACCTCTTAACATCATCATCTCCTCTCTTTCGAGCCTCATCTCATACCTCTCTCTCTCTCTCTCAACTCTCAACCCTAAACAAAAGTACAAAACACATCTCTGTCTTTCAACTATTAACGAAACCTCTTAACAACATCATCTCTCTCTCTCTCTCTCTCTCTCTCTCTCTCTCTCTCTCAACCCTCAACAAAACACATCTCTGTCGTTTCTCAAGAATCTATGTCTCAGGTTTTTTTCTTTTATTCAGGATTATTTTCTTTATTTGTTTCATATTTAGATCTATGTAATTTTTTTTTATGCAGATCTGTGTTCGTGTTAGTCTCGTTCTTCTTTTTCTTCAAAAACAAAGATAGCCATCAACTGTTCTTTATTTTTATTTTTTAAAAAATTAATTTTCTCTTCTTTTTTATTTATTTATTTATTTATTTTGATTATTTGAAATCATTTGTATTTAAAAATTTTCAAAAATATAAATGTTTTGATATGGGGGTGCAATAAATTTTTTTAAAGGGTGCAAACTTATCAGGCCCAAATATGGAGGACCCCTGTCCGGTTATATTGATGGGTTTTTTCCCTGTCTTGCGCAACCTGAAACCGAACAAGGAGAAGCTGAGCCACCGCTCAATCATGATAGAAAACTATGGTTACGACAAAATAGACTTATCATACAAGCCATTCAAGCATCCTTAGCCGGTAATATTACATCACTAATCTCTTTTTGCAAAACATCTTTCGATGCCTGGTCCAAACTTTAAGTTACCTTTCTAAACAAATCCAACACCAGAATGTTTACCTTTCTCTCCACTCTGATGAAAACGTCCCAAGAAGGTGTCACAATCACTGACTACATGCAAACTATAAAGACCATTATTGATGACTTGGCTTTAATCGGTCATCCTCCCAATGATGCAGAAATTATAGCAAACACTTTTAAATTGAGCCTAGATTGTTGTAGCAGTTTAGGTTCTTTGATTGATGTTTATTCGAAGGTTGGTTTTTTACATTGACCGTTGAATTCTGGAGGCAAAAGATGGCCGAAGCATACGTGCTTTAATACAATCTAAAAATCTCAAGAAACTTGCAAGAGGAGCAGTTGTTGCTTAACAACTTGACTTCCCTCTTCATGATGAAGGTTTGATTATTTATTTATTTATTTTCAATTTTTTTATGAAACTTATACCATGTTTATCTGTCTCTCTTTTCTTTTGGCAGCTTGCCTTTTTGTAGCTGGGCATCTTCAAAATTTTGATGTTGGAGATTCATTTCTTACACGGGAAGAGTATTTGGAATCTTTTTGGCAAAGATTCTTATTAGATTCATGTTTTCAATGGCCGTTAACTAGTAGTAATTTGATTTAACCATGACAATTTCAGTTTCAATACGTTTTTATTTTGTCATTCTTATTCTGGTTTCCTGTATTTTCTTTAAATCAAGTCTTGATATATTACTTGCATGCTTTTATGGGAATTTATTTTGAATCAAATTTTATTATTATTATTATTTTCATGTTTTATTGGACTGAATTATGTAAAATAAATAAATTAAAAGACTTAAATTACTTTTAAATTTTAAATCAGTAATAAATTAATAGAATTGTAATTTATTATAAGAGTCCGATAAATTAATGGGTTAAATAGGTTTTATCATGTAATCCATTATTTAATGGGGCATGTTTGAGTTTTGACCCGTGTCACACAACTCAACGGCTTGAATTTGGGTTGAATAAAAAATAATTGGGCTGTGACTTGGCTAGGTAGCCCATTTTGCCACCTATAAAAAATAGGTATCAATTTGATTGATAATGAAATAAGTCAAAAACTAACTGAAATAATAAAACTATTTAGTAATTGTCTTATAATATAAGATTATGTCCCATTCATCCTTTAAATTAATTTCAATATAATTGAGTTGAATTATTTCAATTTATTTTAAAAATAGATTGAATTCAAATACAGTCACATTCATCAAAAATATGCACCAACAAAGTGTTGGAAACTTTGAATAGTTAATATAATTCATTGATCCAAACGCATTAATATATTTATATCTCCCCATAAAAATTAAATAAAAATAAAAATGATCGGTCATTAAATATTTATTTGAACTAAATTTTGCAAAACAAATCATTTAATATTTGTTTTAAGCCGATCCGTAAGGACCAAAGTCTTAAAGGACTAGAATAAAGCTTACTGAATGTGCAACGATATTCGGAACCCCGACTAAAACTGTATATTTTTAAAGTTCCAATATTGCCCTTAATTCCAATTATTAAAATAATTTCATGTTTAATATTTTGAACATTTAACAGAATATAAATATATAAATAGTTAAAAAAAAATGTAATCATTTTTATTACAAAATAAAATATTTATTACTTAAATATAAAATATTGATTATTTAAAAATTTAAATTTAAATACATTAAGTAATTAAAAAAAGATAGAAAGGAAAAGATGGAAAATTGAAGGCACCATACTTTTTCCCCATGAAAATCAGCCCTTTTGACACAATGACACCTCTCCAGTGTCCACGTAATATATAACTTCGACTTCTCTTCCCTAATTTCATAAATGCTAATTATAGGATTATTAGACCTTTTTTGATCTAATCTAAAAATTCCAAAGCTGATTTTAAACCCCAGAAATGCAGGCTTGCAACAACCAAACATGTCTTCAAATCTATCATCAAACTTGAAAGCAATAAAAAAGGTATAATTCTATAATTAGCAAATTCGCATAGCAAAGAACAGTATATATACAGAAAGAACAAAGCAAACGAATATCTAATGACATAACAAATCTGTAGTATTTAGATCACCATCCGGGGATAATTTATAACAGACAATATTTACAACAAACTAATGTTTCGATGGAGACCCTTAATGCTGTTAAGCTAGCTAAAGCCCTAACACTTCACTTACTTTCTTAAGATCGTTATCCAGGTTATTGTCAGTCTTTTTCAACCATTCTTCCAGTTTGGCTTCTTTATCTGCCTTAAAATCGTCAAAATTTTCTGTCGATGAGAATAAGTTACGATGAGAGGAGCTGGCATCAGCTGTCGGTTCTTCCTTCCCTTCTTCTTCTTCTTCAAGGGGCTCATCTACAACCTGACTTGACACGGGCAATTCATCAGCTTCCATATCCGGCTGAGAGGAACTACTTTCTGCAGATGCAAACGACAGTAGTTGAGTAGGATATGGCAGTACCTGCTTCTCACCCTGGACTACGATCGTATCTTTAGACTCAAGTTGTGGCCACTTGAAAGTGTTGGCCTTTTCTCTTGCTGACTTGAATACAGTTGAAAAATAATTACTGTTTTTTTCATCGTCCTGTGGAGCTAAAACTGAACTGCGGCCCCAAGAGACTGATCCCCAAGGGCTAGTTTTTCCCATCTGAAAACCAGAAGTTTGTCTGTGAATCAACCCTCTCTTTGGTTGTTTTGTTGACATTAGTACAAGAGATTTCTTGATATCTTTAATCATATCATCAGCTATGACGAATCCGCATTCTTTCATCGACCTCACCATGGCGTTAGAATCCTCCAAGTCTTCAGTGTGCAAACTTGTTTCATGAGACTTCTCCACGACATTGTTCTTCAGATTAACGAGGTTGGGTACTGCACTCTGAGTGTGCTGCTGTATATAAAAAAGCCCAACTGAGGGCTCATTTGCCACATACTTAATCATCTCTGCCAAGCTTTCAGTTATCTCCACAAAACCATCGACAGTGGAGAATCCATGCATCTTGGTGAATGCAAATAGTAGTTCATCACTGATTTGTCAAAAATAAAAAGGCAGATGCATTTCAGAGAAGAACAAAGAGATAGTGAAATGGAACTAAAGAAGGGAATTTCTTCAATGTAAATATTTGTTAATTTTGTATACCATCACTAATAGTGAAAAAGAGCCACAAGAACAACCCTTTTATAATGAAGAATGCGCGAGCTTGTCCACACACACTTGCAAATGTAAACGTGATATTCTAGTTTCACATCGAGTTCCTTGCACATGGCATCAATAGCTCAACTTCTGTATATGTTATTTTACTATGTCATTTGGTATCTAAAATTTGGGATACTTTTTTGTGATTTCTAGCATTAGTGTATCTCACAAACTGACAGCAATCACAATTAAACTAAAATAAATGCGTTCAAACAAAAAACAGTTGCTACCACACAGAGGTTAGAATATAAATCTGAAAAAATTAGAGATGAAAATTGGCAACATGGTTGGCATCCCTCTAGAAGAGAACTTAACAGTTATCATGCCGTTCTAGGCTTTCTGTGGACCTACATTAATGCAGCGCAGAACATGCAACTTCCAGCAATAACTACAAACAGATAATATACTAACCGATAAGTTATATTCTTTATTTACCTTCAATGTAATATGCTAGAAACAGAAGAATAGTTAAATTAGGCACTTAAACATAGTTGATTAACATTATCCAGACAAATCCAGATTCAGAGATTAATAAATGCCATAGTTTAAGGAGTAAAAAGCCTGCTACCAATTGTTATTACAGGTTTAGCACCATTAGCTATGAGATTCAATTTTGGTTACAATTTGTCTTTGATTGAGACTTATAGAGGTCATATTGGAGTTCTGTATGGCTAATGGAAACATAGTTCTACTTGACATTTTGTATATGCAACTGTGACAAGATTGTTTATATAACAGTTTGAGGATATGCTGGAAAGCAAAATTGTGAGATAGAGATACAGATGATGAAAAGGAGATACAGTCCTGGAAAAACCGACAAAGAATTAGGAAGAACAGAACGGACAGGAGTGCAATCCCAATATTGAATTAATATACCTTGCTCCTGTCATGACCACTTACACAAAAGCCAGGGGCAGTAGAAATAAGATTGACAATTTCTTGTGTCTATTTGGCTTTTTTATGTTTTAGACAGCTTAGACCGACCCACAAAGCCTTTTTATGCCAACTAGAATGATAGCAAAAAGAGAATTGAACAGCCAGAAAACCTTAAAAGTTGTGGTATCAGTATCAACCTAAGAGGCAAACTAAGAGTCAACTCTATATCTTGCTTAACTTCATTTCCTCTTTTCCAGTGGAAAATTTCAAGCAATTTTTTATCTTTTTATTTCCATGCTTGTTAAGGACATAAGCTATCCAGTCAACCACTTCCAAATCAAGATTACAAGTTATAAAGGAGTAAATTCTCACACCAAATGACTTATGCACATCATTAGTTTTCAAAGTAAATAACACATCTTCTGTATGTTGTTATGTTGCATTTCTAGATTGTATGACTCCAGGCTTCACATTGAAATATACAGAACTAAAGCTAACAAAGCCTCATCACAAATTAACAACTACTTGATTAAATGCTTTTATTTCTTCCTATTTTATATTAATAGTTGGCCTCATTTATTTACAATCATGGAGCATCACATCTTTCTTTACTATCCATGTAAAGCCATCAACTTGCACCAAATCTATGATATCTCAACTTAAATTTGAAATGTCCAAAAAGTAAACTTCTAAAATATTAAACTTAGAAATATGTATTCTATTTCTGACTTTTCCTCCCATGATTATACATAATAGTTGTCCTGACATTCATGAAAATATCGTACAGAAGGGTAAAAACTTTTTTCTTTTGATAATTCAGAATTCCCTGAACCCATTGAGCAAACCCAGGTTCAAAAATGGATCCCCCGCTGAACCCTACAATCTTTGGGAAACACGAAACTATGGCTTCCGGCCATGTAGGTAACCATAAGGGATTCGTAGACAATGGTAATGACACAAGGGCTGTACTTTCATCTCTTACTAGCTTCTATACCAACACACAATTCAAGGTCTAGTCTTAAAGTGTTGACAGGAATTATCTTTCATTATTTTCCTTTATGCTTTTCAATACAGGAATACAAAGAAAATATAGTATAAGCATCTCATGAATTTGATATATCAAAATAATTCCCAAATCCATACTTATGCCAAATAAACATTTGCGAAAAACCATTAAAAAAAAAAAAAAAAAAACACTGATGATAGGCAAATACATAATCAATCAAGAGTTAAGTAAATAGTATCTTATAAATCACCACAAATCCAGATAATTCCAAGATAAAACAATCCTCTTCACCAAATTATTAACTTTCTCTACAGCAACTTCAAAGAGAACCCCATTAAACCAAAGATAAAGATCAGACATTTATCTCAATACCCACATCAGAAATCACATAAAAAAACAAAACCCATCTATCAAAACAATGTTTCCAATCAATTTAATCAAAATCTATAGACATCAAATGGTTACAAAAATACAAAGCAGATAAAGGGGATAAATCACTTACAGGATGCCCTAGAAGCAGAAGAATAGACATATGCAGAACAATCTTCAGGTTCCTGATCTTCTGAAAACACCTTTTATATTCCTGAAGATCAAACAGACAAATTCATGCTCGCAGTGCAGCTTCTCCGTTACTATTTGTTTTTTCTATCGGTGCATATCACGTGTGGTTTCCTTGTATGATTCAATCTGTTGTTGTTATTACAAGACAAGTCATTATAAATGTGACTCACCCAACGACACATAGAGACAAAGTGTTTCATGTTAAAACATTTCAAGGACTCCTCTCTACCAAGATGCACGATTGGGGAATGGGGATGGATATAGGTCCTCCCATCCTCATTCCCATCCCAATCCCCATCCCTACTTTATATACCCTTTCTACATTCCCTTTCATTTTTCCATTTGGAAAAAATGGAAATGGAAAATTTTGAGGGGATCTATATCCATCCCCATCCTCATCCCTATCTCTATCTCCAATTTTTCATTTTCCCATTTTTTTTCTCGTTTTTTCCCGTTTCCCCAGTTTCCCCCGTTCCCCTGTTTCCCCATTTGATTAAAATTTACAAATTAAATTAAAAAAACAAACATTCCATTACAAATACAAAATAAAATTCATTAGTGCATTTTATATAAAATGTGTATATATACTTAGGGAGTTAGGGTTTTTTAAAGAATAAACAAAAAAATTAAAAATATATATTATAATTATATTTATATATGTTTAGGGGAAATGAGGAATCCCCATCCCCATCCCCATCCCCATTTTCAACATAATTGTGGGGAAAATGGGGAAATGGAGATGGGGAGATTTGGGGATGATTTTCATCCCCATCCCCCCCTAATTTCCCCATTTTCCCCCAAAAAAAAATCCCCAAATGGGGATGAGGACGCGGGGAATTAGGGTTCCGGAAAAAAATATGCATCTCTACTCTCTACTTCTGGCCCACTTTTTTAGTTCTTGTTTTTGTATTCCTCTAAGGGCGAAAATCATGGAAATTATCAATTTTTTTTACTATCACCGCAGTTTTATCGCATGTATTATTATAATTGAAGTTAAATTGTTGACGTGGTAAAAATATGATGATGTGTATTAGTATGATCAAAATATATTCAAAATTGTGTGTTCATGAGAAAAAAATTGATTGCTTATATGGTAAAAATATAACGATATGTATTAATATGCTATAGATATACTTATAATATGTGACTATAAAAAAAATTGTAGCGAGTCACTGCAAGTGTGAGTGGTGTAGGGATGGGCGTAGGGGTCTAATGGGGTTGGGGTGGGGGCTTAATGGGGCGGGCCTCCCCACCCCCACCCCCATTCCTCAAACCTCCCCCCCACCACCTTCCTAAAAATCCATTTGGGGGGACCAATGGGGGGGGGGGGACGTTTTGGGGAGAGGTTCCCCACCCCCCCCCCCCCCCAAAAAAAAATCCATTTCCCCCATTTCATTTCCTTTTCAATTTTAAATTTCAAATTTTCAATCCGAAAAGTAATATAAATACAACACAAAATCCAAAATAATTGCAAAATACAATATGTTCTTGTCAATCCAAAATACAATACAAAATATGTTCTGGGCAATCCATTTTACAGTAAAAAATAATTATAAAATACATTATTAATATTTAAGCAAATCTTCACATATCTTGTAAATCATCAACAGCATTCGAAGCCTGCAATATTCAAAAAAAGTGTAGTCATGTTAATTTTAATAATTTAATATTATAATTTATAAATTTTTTTAATTGTTAATATTTTTATATATATATAAAATAAAAAATATATTTGGAAGTAAAGTTTGCCCCCCAAAACCCCATGGGGGCTGCAGAGGATGAGGCCTCGTGGGGAAACACCCATCCTTAGAGCAGTGACACTCTCAACTTTTTATATATTTTTTAGATTTTATTTTTCCTTTCATTTAGGCAATTGAATTTTGCTGACACACTACTGAATTTATTTTATTTTATTTTTTATTTTTTTATGGTTTCTTTTCTCTTCTACAGTACTTCTCCCACCGTACGAGTAGCCATTTTTTTTAATCTCATCGTAAAAATAATTATCTCTAAAAAAAAGTTTCAATGTTGGGTTATCACAAATAAAAAGGTGTTTCATATATGGTTCAAACAAAATGCGGCTAAAATATACAAATTTAATCATTGAATTTGTACGTTATCACAAATATGAAACACTCTTAATTTGCGATAACTTGGCATAGATTAAGATTATTGATGAGTCGAATGAAATTAAGAGCTTGAGTAAAAAGTAAAAACAACACACAACTAGATCATCATAATTCATAATCATCAGCAGAAACAGATATAGAAAAATGTGAACTCATCATTAAACTCCACAGTCTTCTTGGCAACAAGTCAGTCTTCTGATTCTTCTTCTACTTCTAATCATTCTTTTCAAAAAAGTTTGTTAATTTCTTGATGGGGTTTATTTTAGATTACTTGGTTTAAGGTTTTTTTTTTTTTTTCGATTTTTTTCAATTTTTTTGTTTGAAAACATTGTTTGTTGTTTATATCAAAAACATTGTAATTACTCTCCTAAACTCATATTAATTTGCTAATATAGTACATTTTGTGGACAACAACAGATAATGGGGTGTTACAGCTAGATGTGTAGATGATATTTTGCACAGATCTTTCATGGTGGTTCACTTTTGCTAATTCCTCTAAATATTCCTCAAGAGATTGATTAAGCAAGTGCCAAGTGCTTGCTATGGTTTATTTTGTATTCTATTTTGTTTCCTTTTCCAGATTCTCTACTGTTTTTTTTTTTTGGTCCTCTGAAAATTTAGTTTATGTTGTTTCAATTTTCAATTGGGTATTTGTTGCAAACTTGCAATTGGTTGGAGACCGATTTCTATAGCGGTTTATTCATGCTTCTATACCTCTAATTTTCTCCATCTTGCGTCTTGGCTTCTTAGGAATGATTCTCTTGTCTTCTTAGAAATGATTGTCTTGATCGTAAAGTTTTGATTAGCATGATGTGTTTAAAGGTAACTTGTAAGTACCGTGAAGGGAACTTGGTGTTTTAAAGTTTTGATTTATTTATAATAAATTTATTTTAAATTTATATAAAAATAATTGATTAATAAATATTACTAGAAATATTTTTTAATTTTTAATATTTTTAATTATAGATAAACTATTGATTTATTGATTTAAAATATATTACACAATAAAATAAATAAAAATATTAAAGATAAAATAAAATGAATCATAATAATATATAGATTATTTTAATACAATAAATTAAAATTTAAGATTTTTGAATTTATTGATTGAACTTGTTAGGTATGTCAAACTAAAAACTATTAGAAATAAGAAAAGTTTAAAATAATAATAGATAATTTAATATAAAATAAATTTGAACTAAAGTAACCAAAAAGACATTAAAATAATTATTAAATTATATGTTTTGCTTGTAAAATGTAAACTCTAACATAGAAATCAATTTGACCAGATTTGTTAAAATCAAACGTGCAGTTCGAATATCAAATCCCACAACGCCGGGAGAAAATAACTTGGTTAAGAATTGATGGATCAAAGTTGTCATGATCATGTATACAAAAATAACCTGCAGCATCATTCTATCAATTTCTTGCAAATTTTGACATAAAATTATGTATTAATTATTGAGATTTTTCTCATTTATCACATGATAATTTAAATTAAAGTACTAGATTTATAATTAAAATAACAAGACTAGTTATAATAATAGAAACCGGAAATGGTTGAAATGAACAAATATACCACCGTTGATGCTTCTCATGATCAGTTGTAATTACCAGCACAAAATGCAGATACCACAGTAAGATATCGAAAATAAACATCCACTTATGGTTGTTTGTTCATAATTGCATTCAAGAATCTTTTTTTTTTAATATATATAACTGATCATGAGAAGCATCAACGGTGGAGTATTTGTTCATTTGCTGGTTTCAATTATTACAATTAATCTTTGTCATTTTAATTATAGATCTAGTACTCTAATTTAACTAATATAATTTTATGTCAAAATTTGTAAGAAATTGATAAAGCGATGCTGCAGATTTCTGTATATATGATTATGACAACTTTGATCCATCATTTCATGATATGAGATATGAGATTTGATATTTGGACCGTACATATAACGTTTGATCTTGATATATATATATATATATATAGTTTTATTATTTAAGAAAAACACTTTTAGCTCTAAAAATTATACTGTACATAAAGAAAAACAAAATAAATTTTGTTACCATTCTCACTAGCCCTTATTATATTAGAATTTTCAATTATTGTTTTATTAAAAAAAAAAAATCCATTCTAAAATATTCTCCTATTATATAAAGTGCAAATAATCTCTTATTATCTAACATTGAGTCTCTCATGAGGGATCCCTTATTTTAATTTCGGTAACGACTTTGATGGAAATACATCGATTTTAATGAATTTTGATCTGAATTTTTGTGTGGATAATAAGTTCATTGAAATCTATCCATGAACAAAATTTGAGAATTTTTCGAATAATATAACTATTTTTTTTGAATTTTCCTATATTTCACATATTTTCCGATGCCTTCATATTTAACAAAATTTGGATAAATAGTTTTAGTGTTCGAAAAATTCTCAAATTTTTTTTATATGTAGATTTCATTGAACTCATCATCTACAAAAAAATTAAAATTAAAATTCATTAAAATCGATATGTTTTCATCATGATCCTTACCAAAATTAAAATAAGGGATCTCTCATGAGAGACTAACGCATTATATAAATGTCAAAAGCAAAAGCAAACAACTCAAGTGACATGCAAAAGCATTGAAAGCATACACATATTAACATTTAAAAAAAAAAAAAGCATACATATTAAATAAATAATAATAACATGAGAAGAAAAGATATTGATATGTACTGTGTGTCGTTGTGTGTACTCACAATTAACATTAATAAAAAATGAATCCTGAAAATGTTCATTAACATAGAAATCTTCGTTAATACAGAAATAAATAAATATAATTTTGTAGTATATTTATTCAACCAAATAAATGTGAACCTATATAATATGTATATATAAATTTTTTTCTCCTTACGATTGAACTGAACTTTTAAGATTAAGACAAAACTTGTGAGTCATTGATTAGGTTTAAAAAGACTTTAACTAAACTGAAGTATGTGAATTTAATAATTGATAGTTGTTGAACTAATATAAATAAAATTAGTTCCTGATAAAAGAAAAACTATATATATATAATAGGAGAATATTTTAGAATGGAATTTTTTTTTAATAAAACAATAATTTTTAAAGCTAAAAGTATTTTTCTTAAATAACAAAACAATATATGCCAAGATAAAACGTATTACATATGTAGTTGGAATATCAAATATCATATCATGAATTGATGGTTCAAAGTTGTCATAATCATCTGTACAGAAATCTTCAGCATATATATATATATATACTACTCTAAAAAAAGAAAAAGAACTTGCAGCCCATTATCAATAAATAGTTTTATTGAGAAGCATGTACGTACACTGTACACCTCACACTAGTTAGATTATTCATTATGCAAAGAAACACAAAGATATTTTGGCTGTTGAATCTTATTAACTTTTAATTATTTAATTATTAATTTTTTTGTATTAAGATTTATATATTTATTAGTTCACAAAGATGTATTAGTTCACTTTAGGTAAGGTGACAGCCCAAAAACAGAAATGGCCATGCCTCCATCTCAAGCTTGCCCCATTCGAATCTTCACCCAAAAGAGTCGAGGTACCCTTCTCGTCCCAAAAATGAGTCTCCACCTTCAGAGCGAAGATGATCACTAACAAAAGAACATTACTGGGCCTTTGTCATATAGAAGGATGTCAAGTTGTTGAGCGGTAACTCCTATAGAAGGTTTTTAGGATTTCGAGGTACCCTTCTCGTCCCAAAAATGAGTCTCCATCTTCAGAGTGAAGATGATCACCAACAAAAGAACATTACTGGGCCGAAATCCTAAAAACCTTGACAACCGCTAAACAACTTGACATCCTTCTATATGACTAAGGCACAGTAATGTTCTTTTGTTGGTGATCATGGTTTTGGGATTTAATGAAAGCAAATAATTTTCTGAGGTTGAGAGGATGAGAGAGACACGTTGAGGAGGCCTCCACGATCTCGAAAATCTAGATCCTAGAGGGTCTAGAAAACCAACCAGATTTCTAACAAAGATTATAAACTAAATAAAATAACATTATCAAAAACAAAATCAAAAAACAAAAAACAAAAAACAAAAAAAAAAAAAAAAAAACGTAGAAAATGAAAAGAGAGAACTGTGATAGAGTGAAGATATAGGCTTTTGAGTATGATGATTTAATGGGAAAAAAAAATCCTATAATTATAATACAGAAAATAAACTGTGAAAATATGAATAACAAACATTACACTACATAAAATTAGTACATCATTTCAACCAAAAAAATATCCAAACGAGAAAAAGAAAAATATATATATATGGAAGAAGAATTAATGACATGAAAACATGACAAGGAATCATAAAAATCTTATATATAAGTAACACTAAAATTAAAATGGGAAAAAAATATATGAACAAGTTACCGAAAGATTTAATCATACCAACAAAAACTTTCATCACAAAAAAACAAACATAAAGTGAAATATGAGAGAGAGAGAGAGAGATTGATGAGGCTGTGTGGGAGAAATGAGCGATTTAAATTGGTAAAAAACCAGGGTCTTTAGTGTAAAAACCTTGGTACAGAGGGTTTTTAGTGTAAATAAAAGGTTTTGGAAACTCAAATGTACAAAGATAAATCCATGACGCAGAGAAAATCATGAATAAGAGAATCAAAAATTCAGACTTGAATTCAAAAAGCATTCATGTTGGTAGTTGAGATCAAATAGCCAAATACTGCTTTGATATAATATAGAAGAAAAAGTCTGATTTTAAGAGAGAAATGGCTCTCTCTCTCTCCCTCTCCCTCTCTCTCTCTCTCTCAACAATAATGTAACAATAAAGTCTGATTGTAATGTTATTGGTAGGATGTTAAAGTTTAATTTTAATATAGAAACTTAAAGTAACTAAAAGAATGATTATTTTAGCTTAATTATTTTTCTCATCTCAAGTTTGCTTTATAGCTGGTTTGGTTGTATTTTTGTCTCATTAAAACTGTTTCATTTTACACATTATCTCTTTGTACATGTAGTTGTGGTAATATATCATCATTTGTATTTTACAATTATGTGTGAAGAGGTTTCTACATTGTATTTTGAGAGTAGATATCTCTTATTATAAGAGTAGATATCTGAACCACACGTGTATTATTTGATCTAGGTAGGTCCTGATATACTCTTGAACTGATTTGTTCGGTGTCAAAATTTATTGTAATAGTTAAACAAAAATGCTTCCTAGTACCTAGAAACCTTTTTTGGGTCTATTTTTCAATTAAAAAAATATATATATCACAGTAAGTATATTTTGTAGCAAATAAAGATGATGCATTAATTAATGAGAGAAAACCTAATAGAAAAATATTGATTAAAAAGGATATTCATTCGAACAAAATTCCAATGTTATTGTCTCTGTGGTTTGTCTTGTCAGAGAAAATTATGACAAGAATTGCGTGTAAAATGAGTAAATGACTACAACTATTGAAAATATATATAGTAAAAATGCATTACTTATTTTATAAGCTTTTTATTATTTTTAGTTTTTGAAAGTAATAACTAATAAATTAATAACCAAAGAAAATACCCCTTTTTTTGTGTGGAAAAAAAATACCTTCTTGAGTTTGGTATTTTAATTGAATAAGCTATTTATCTACAAGAAAATAATAATAATAATAAACCGAGTTTGATACTTTTTACTTTTCAAAGTTTGTTTGTAAAATTTTGAAAATACAATTAACTAATGTGGTGAAATTTATTTTTGTACCATGGTGAAACTTGTTCAACATTGAGAGTTTTGACAAAATCCCAATGTACTAAAAAGTCATGTACATTGTTCAAACAAGATCAAAAGTTCAGAATTCATCAGAACTTATTTTACACTGAAGACCCTTAGAAACAAAATATTTACAATGAAGTCCCATACAAGTGACAAATTACATTCCCATGTAAAAATGTTTTCGAAGATTGTAAACTGAAACCATGTAACTTGTTCGATGTACTTACTATGTGGTTGAGAGGTCAAAGCTGCAGTAGCCGGTACATGACTTTATAAAGTTTCAGGAGGTATCAAAGTGTATGCCAACCCAACCCAACCGCTAAAAAAAAATTAATAAAAAAAAATGAGGAAACACAATTGTGCTAAAATTCTTAATCTAATAGATTAGACCATAAAAGTAGTATTTCTAGGCTCATTTAAATTCACATTGCAACGTTGCCGATGAAATTAACAAAACCAAAATACCAAAAGCAATATATAATATGAAAGAAAAAAAAAAAAAAAAAAACAACGGCCTACCCAAAATTTATAAGCTTCATTTCTCGGAAGACTAATATTTATTTCATTGTTTCGGTGTGTTTACTTATTTCAATGACTTTGTTTTTTTTTTTGAAAGAGTTATTTCAATGAATTTTAGTATCTAGATATTCATACAATGTCCTTTAACCAAACAGAAAGAAAAAGTTACCAAAATACGATCGTTGTCAAGGCCAAGCCACGGTACTTGACAAAGTGAATGACACCATTTTCTCTCCGGTCAAGAAAAGACGTCCGTAGATCATTATCCGTTGCTTCGATCTTCATAGAAACTGATGCTGCGACGCGAAACTGGGGATTTTTATCAATATTCAAATTCATTTTATTAATTTCCTCTGAAGAATGAGAATGAGGATGACCGAATGGATTTGATTGGTGTGAGAGAGCGGCCCGTCAGGGGCTCATGACATAGAGGGAGATTGGTGGCTGTGGTCATGAGGAAGATGAGGGTTTTTCCGGTGAGTGAAACAAAGACGTTTGAGCTCTTCAGAGACTTGCCTTGAATACTGAAAAGTGGCTATGGGAAAACGAAGAGTTTTTGTTTTAATTGAAACAAATGAAGAGTTAAATATAAAACTATAGATAAATTAAATAGGTGGATTATTAATCCATTTAATTTTTTCAATCATAAAATAATTCAGTATATATAGGGAGACTTTCCATTTTACTTCAATTAAATAGGTATTAATATAAAACTGAGAAAGGAGAATAATATAAGAATTTAATATCAAAACTCCCTTACAACGATATGTGTCAAGGTGAGGTACCATTTTATTATATCATATAGATGTTTTTTTCTTTTTTCTTAGGATTTGATTAAGAATTTGGTAGAAAAAGTCTAATAACTCTATATAAACTCAAACTATTATGTTGGTTGAAATAAATAATAGATTATTCAACCATAAGATATTCGACGAAGTGATTATAATTGTAAAATGGATAGAAGGATTAGGTAGAGACTTTCCAAATTGGATAAATTGTTATATTTTTATTTTTTAATTATACAACATATATTTAAACAATTTGTATTATATGTTGTGATTTGATTTTGATGCTTTTAAGAAATCTAAACTCTATGTGATATGATATTATGATGAAAAGTTATTATAAATTTGAATTTCGATATAACAAAATTTGAATTTAAATATATTTTTTCTATTAGGTTTAAAAAGTCCAATCCGATCAACCTAACCCAACCTAACCCGAAAACGCCCACTGAAAGTGACAAAGTGATGATAACTCTTTCACACCCATTTTCCATGTGAGCTCTCTCCTCTTTTCTTCTCCATTTTTTTTTCCTCCGTTTTAAACAACTAATTAATTAAAAGGGAATTGTACAAACATCCCTTGAGGTTAGTCATAATTACACGGATATGACTTTGGAGATATTGACAGAAAACCTACCCGATATTTGATAGGTGTTGCACATACATCAAGAGGCGTATCCAGAAAATATTTGTTACCCGGGCTAAATTATATGTATAAATAGTTTTTTTTTTTCCCTCATTACACACTAACATTACAAAGACAACTCCTTAGCTATCGGTAGTTGAATCTATCTACTTTTGTTTAGTCAATATCTTCTAATGCTTAATTAATAACTCACAAACTCTCACACTAAATTTATTAAATTCAGTGTGCAATATAAAGAAAACTCTTGTGATTTTCCATTTTTCCTCCTCTATGCACATTGATATAATAAAATTTGTGCAAGACATATGAGTCATTGATTAAAAATAACGAACTTTTTATATGATTATTGATGATATTATTTCTTTAATTTTTTAATAATAAGATGACACCAATATTAGACTACTCAATAATATAAAATACATTATAATATTTATATATAAACACTTATTTAAACTTGTAGTTCAAAAAAAAAATTACTTTATTCTAGAATATTAAAAGCCATAATAATATATGTATTTTTACCACTTACTTTGAATAACAAAATATTTATATTTCACTAAATTTAGATAAACGCATTATATTCATATAATATTATCAAACATTAGAAATTATTTACGTAATTAACCTTTTATATATTAAAAATATAAAAATAAATAAAAAATTCAAGAGCCGGGCAGCCCTCTCATTGATTCGCCCTACATACATCCCATTGCCATTAATTTTACACCATTAAATCCTAACTGTCAACGGTCAAAAGTTTAAAATGACCATAATACCATTTATTTTCATTTTATAAAATAGCTGAAAATTATATATTTTTTTAAAATCAAATAATTAATAAATAAAAAATCTTCATCTTCTTTTTCCAAGAAACTGAAAAGAAAAAAGAAAAAAAATCATCAAACCCCACTATTGAGACGAGGGTTTTATTTTTAATTGCAGTGGGAGCAAAATTTGATTTTCGAATCCGAAATCCAATTAAATCACAAATGCAAAGGATTTATAAAGGTTCTCGTTCGGGACAATTTTTTTAAGGATCCATGTAAGAGATTTATATAAGGGATGCAAATATTGACACCTATAAATATGATAAGCATATATATATTTATAAATATACCTATGTCTAAAATTTAAAATTTAAATACTACTATGAACATCCATCTTAATGTCAACAGTACCCTTATTAAAATGAATGTTTTAATTTTAATACAATTAATTTATAAACCCTCTTAAGTTAACACACTTAATTTCACAAATGATAAATTCTTAAGTTCTCCAGGTTAAAAAACACAGTTTGGAGAATTCTTAAATTTTTAAATTTTGCGAAGCTTTACTTTAGGTAAATGAAAATAGAGAGAACTCAATTATGTCAAGTTGCTGATATTTATTGCAACAGATTTCATATCCTCATACCATCATTGATCTTCTAGATACACAACGATGCGTTTCTGATGCATTCAACTTTGATTAAATCCATTTTTTTTTTGTTGAGAAAAACATATATAAAAAGGACTTTATTCCGGTTTCGGAACAAACTAAAACGTTGATGTTGCTTTTCTTTTATCAAACTTAATTATTGTAGCATCTTTTTATGTGTTAGCTTTTTAGTTATATTGCAGTAGTTTCCCGTTGCTTCTGCACTCTCTAGGAAATAAAATATTTATCATCTCCTCTCTAAAGAGTCATGATCTAGCAATTCTCCAAAGCCATCTTCAATAGAGAGTGAGAGTTATAATTATATTTAGGTCTCAAATAGTGCTAAGAGTGATGCTTATATGTACTTTTGCTCAGATGGTGATGAGAGTGATATTTGAGTAATAAATTTAATGATGCCTAATTCATAATAAGTGGCTAATAAATTGTAATTTATAAACTTTAATGTTGATAAAAATAATACTATTGTGAACTTTTCAATGAGATCTTTAAAATGGTACTAATATTTAATATAATTAAATTTTTATAAATTATTACCAAGTTTGGTATTATTAGAAAATTTAGGAACCCAAACTTGGATGAATATGATGTAAAATTATGTGGGAATTGAGTATATATAGACAATTTTGGAAAACTAGCCATTTGAAATTTTTTTTGTATTTTTCTATCATTATTATTATTATTATTATTGGAATTTTTGTTGATTTTTCTAATTTTTTTTAGATAAAAAATATATTTATTTCAAATTTTAATATCTAAAAAATTGTAGACTGTCCATCTCCAACAATCATAAAATATGATTCATTCATCTCCAATGATCAAAAAATTTGATCCGTCCATCTTTAATGATCAACAAATCCAAACAGGTTACACATTAATCTATTATTCTCTTAATTATGACATGGACCTCAAAAAAAAAAAAATATATATATCATTATTAAATTCACCTAACACATAGGTCCCACCACTTTTTCCATGGGTCCCACCATATAACTCTCGCTCTTACTTTACTATATATATATATATATATATATATATATCTCACTCAAATAACTCTCAACATATTTTAGCTTTCACTTTAACTCTTTATTAGAGATGATTTTGAGATTGGAGATGACCTAAGCCCAGGATTCTAATCGTTTTCTTTTCTTTAATTTTTTTGGTACTATGGTTTTTTTTTTTTTCTTTTTTTCTTTTTTTCTTTTTTTCTTTTGTATCGGTCATATTAAATATGAAAACTTTTGCTCAGAAGTTAGATTAATGATAATGGAAGATTTTTATACTTGAAATAGAATTATGGTTTAATGAGCGTTTATGTTTTATTTATTTATTATTATTATTATAATAAAGTGATATAGTTGAAAATATGAATGTAATTAATGGATATACATAGTATTTAATTTATTTTTAATTAAACTAATTTGTCTTTATTGGTAAATTCTTATTGTGATATTTTTGTAATTAAATTTCGAAAAAGTTCTCCAGCAGATTTGAAATATTGAGAAGTATCAAAAGGTCTAGTGGAAGGCAAATATGGAGGAGATGGAGGAAAGAACAATGACTGGGTATAAGGGTATGGTGTAGGGATAAACAGAGGAGGTACAAAGGTTGATTGATCTCTGTTCATTTGTTCCGGTTGTTCTTTGAGTCATTTAATTTCTCTTTCTTTCTTATCAAAATCTGGTCAGGAATAACCATGGTTGATATATCGGTGGAGGTCAACATCTACGTAGTTATTCTGAACTGGAGGTCTGAAAACAAGTCTCTGAAGACAGAATCGAGATTATGCAGTCGGTTTTCATGCTGAGAGACATGATGAGTAACGCGGTCAATCTTCTGATCAATAGAGTTCAAAACTCTATTATGTATTCTGGCATTATGAGATTTGCTAGTTGAGTACCTGCTCAGCTTGGAATGGTTGTTTCAGAGATCCATTGGGCAGAACTTCAGTAGTCTGCACAAAGGGTCTAGAAAACCGGTTCTTTTCTGGATTAGAGGTAGGTTCCAATGGAAGGAAATCTTGGTCATAGTTAGAAGCCATATAGCAAGGTATAAGGGGAGGAGAAAATGGAACATGAGGTTTTGGTTCAAAAGGCAAGAGACTTATAGATTTGAAGATCTATATAGCTCTTTCATAGATGGGTAGTGGTTTGTTCTTTATAGGTTGTAAATCTATCCAAGGACTATCTAGGTCATCAGGTTGGCGAGGTCTGCGTGAAGGTTTGCAAAGGCTGTGATAATCCTTTAAACAAGTTCGGCAGTCTTATTAGGCATCGCACATGTTGGGATTATCATCCCAAATGAAGTGATCGTTGATCTTATTGGTGTAGATCGAAGATTCATCGGCCTGAAAGTTATGGATGGGTATGTCATCTTCCGTAGTAACTAGTCTGATCATGAGTGCTTGGAATATGAGAGGTATGCTGGCACTAAAGGAGGCCTATGAGTTCTGGATAGGCTCATAAATTGTTTTTATAAAGCCATCTGATTCTTTGACATATCTTTTGTCAAATGCAACTACATGAGTAGTATTATGAAAAGTCTTCTCGTAGTTGGTGATCCATTCAAGTGGCATGATCTCTTAGAGCTTTTCTCTAGGCAGTTATTTGGGAATTTGAAGGATAGTGGGAACTTCATCTTCCTGTTTTGCTTTGATGAAAATAATGTCTCTAGTATGGCCATGAATGGGGAGATCAAGAGCATGGTCTTAAAGCCGGTAGGCGATCTGGTGGTGAAGAGTGGCCATGAAGGAGTTTGATAACATGGGTGCTCCTATGATTTGGAGCTGGATCTTCAGACAGTTGTGAAGGTTGTTATCCCTGAGTGGGATATTGAAATTAGGGTAGTATGTCAGAGATATACTACCTGCATGGAGTGTGGACAGACATGTACCAATAATAACGTGCTCGTATTCTTTATAGATAGTGTTGAGGAGAGCAACTCTGGCAGTGATTGGTAAACATTTTCATCCATGCAAGACGAGAATGATACGGACTGCACCTATGTGTAGGTGAGAGTATCCTTCTCTGATCCATTGGTCAATCATGCATTGGTCTATTTCAAGATCAACGTACTGTTCAGCGGATGTGGCCGGAATGAGACAATTGTCGAGAGTAGTGGGTTGGATATACTCCTTGATAGGATGAGATCTAGTCTGAATGAGACGATTAATTCGTCTGGCAAGAGATTTGTTTCTTTTGAAAATTGTGTAAGGATTTAAGAGGGGTAAAGAAGTTTCAATAATTTGAGCGGAATCTGGGATATGTGTGTATTCTACAAGGTCTTATATTTTGTTGGATTGAGTTCTTCTAACAAAGAGAGGTAAAGAGATAGAAGAAGAGAATCTAGCAGGAGTTAAAGCAGTAAGAGTAAAAGAAGTGTTTGCCATATGTGATAATTCCTTCCTTCAAAATTCACTCTAATTGAGTCAAAGCAGTCTAACTCATTTCCTGGACTCCAGAGATTGAGGCTCTGATAAGGCGGGAGGCAGGGAGCCTTGAACCATCTCCATGATAATTGATTAAAAAAAAAAAAAAAGAGGTTTCTTAGGGGTAATTTGGACCGGTCAACCGTTTTGCAATTTCAGCAAAGATCAGGGTGCTTTAGTACAATTTGCCCTTTTCCCTTTAACTTCAAATCTGGAGTGAAAACTTCCCTTCAATTCCTTGAAGAACAAAAAAAATGGTGCAGAAAAAGAAAAAGAAGAGCAGTGATAGCGACGAAGACGACACCTTCTACTACCGCTACTCCTCCGTCACATCATCATCGGAACAACCCACCACCACCACCACCACCACCACTGGACCCCACAAGAAATCCGGCGGTTCAGGAGGCTTAGCTCCCTCGAAATCGACGGTCTACGTCTCAAACCTCGACTACGCCCTAACAAACTCCGACCTCCACACCCTCTTCTCCACCTTCGGCAAGATCGCTCGTGTCACCGTCTTGAAAGACCGCGCCACCCGAAAATCCAGGGGCGTCGCCTTCATCCAGTTCGTCGGAATCGGCGACGCGCAGAACGCCGCACGTGCGATTCACGGCAAGGTCCTGAACGGTCGCACCGTCACGGCCACCATTGCGACGGACAACGGCCGGGCCGCGACGTTTATAAAGAAGAGGGTTTACAAGGACAAGTCGAAGTGCTACGAATGCGGTGAGGAAGGGCATTTGAGCTACGAGTGTCCGAAGAATCAGCTGGGATCCAGAGAACGTCCGGTGCCGAAGAAGGTGCGGAGGAGAATGGACGGTGAAGGTGACGATGAAGCAGAAGTCGAAGCTGAAGCTGAAGCCGGAGTGGGTTTGGAATTTGATGATGGGAATTGGGCGTCAGTGGTGGACGGTGGGGCGCAGGAGAGGTTGATTTTGGGTGATAGTGAAAGTGAAGAGAAGAGGAAGAAGGTCAAAAGAGTTAGTTATTTTAGTGATGAGAGTGATGAAGAAGATTGATTGATTTCAGGTATTTTTTTTATTATTTGAATTTTGTCGTTTTTATTATTAATTAGCAAATTGTTTGATTGATAATGAAAGTATATCTAGTAAGAAAGGAAATCCTGAAGATGTGAGTGTGGAATGCTTGCTGGTTATCTATGTTGCTTTGTTAATTTCAATGCATTGAGGTCTTGAAAAAGTGTGGAATTGTTCATAATAAGTTTCTTATAGAAGTTTTGAGAGATAGAATGTTTTCAATAAAGTTCTATGTGCTTGACTATTATAGATGACTGTAATTCCAAATTCATTTTGAAGATTGGATGCTTAGTTTAGAAGTTTATTTAGTTGATGTGATATGAATGAAGTTTGGAATTTTTTTTTTTTGCTTTGGCTGAACTCAGGGGACTGCTAGAATTTGGTGGACTAAATGACTAGATTAGTTCAAGACTGTAATTTGAAGGAGTTAGGATGTGGAAAGAGATGAGGCAAGTCATGATTTGACACTTTTTGTTATGTTCATGGGTCATATGAAATTATGAATCAGTGACCATTTATATTAACTAATCATATTTACAATAACTAATCATTTTCACATTTTGTTTCAAGTTTTTACCGATAAGATAATTTTCCTTTTTTCCTATTTTAATGAACCTCAAACCTTAAGTTCCTTTGCTTTTACTTATGAACTTCAAAAATCTTTAATTTTTGAAGTTGTCTTATGGTACAATGATGCTTTTTCAAAAGAAGAATAGGTGAGAAAAATAACTTGTAACTGATTTAGGGTTTATTTTGGTCTGCTTTGGACTTGGAAGAAGGGAAGACATGCTGGGATTTGGTGGATAGATTAATGTCTAAAGTGAATATGGCGCATTGTTGACTTGGTGGGTCGGCGGGGTATTGTGAAGGATTAACGTCCTGCAACGGGAAGGGAGATGGAGGAAGGGGCAGACCCATAGCCAAGGGCACAAAGTCTAGGAGATTGGGGTTTAGGTCCTTAGGAAGCACTGTGGGGTAGGGTCAGGGTCAGGGTCTTCTACCCTGAATACATTTTTTTTTTTTTGAAAAGAAATGAATTTTGTTGCTATCTTTATTGATGCCATTTCTTCAATGCTGTGAAAGGAACTCACCAAATGAATCAGTAAAGAAGATATATCTATCTATATATGCAATTATGCATGCATACTATATATTATATTAAATTGATTCATACAAATGAATGTTTATTTACTTAATGAGTGTTTGATTAGTGATTACACTGGGGATTCAAGGATACTATTGCTGGTTAGCTGCTTGATAACTTTATTTTTAAAATTGATTACACTGAGGATTCAAGAATACTATTGCTGGTTAGCAGCTTGATACTCTATTAAGATAAATGTGCATGGAGTAATAAATAATTAATTTACACTAATCTGTATCATTGTTTTCGTCCTTTGTGCATTATATTATCATGTTGTTGGGCTTATTATATTTGGTTTACAACGGTTGTGCTCTACCTCTTCTTTTTCATTATTTAGTGATCAATTTTCTGTTTGACATTCAGAATTTGACTACTATGGCGACAATTCAGACAAATTGCCACAATTTTGAAAAGAACAAACTCGCAGCGCGAGAACTGGGGGCAGATTGAGCTATTGATGTCCTGCATTATGAACATAACTTCCAAGTTTTCCAATGAGGACATCACTGCAGCATGAATAGATCTTTGTACAATGTCCATTCAAAGGAGCACTTTGTTTAGCCTGAAATTATGTTTTTTCCTCTAGCTTTTTATAATTATATGTGCATTTTCTTTTTCCACAGTATATCCTAAAAGGAAGCACTGGGTGTGTAAATTTGAAACAGATGCACAAATGGTAGTTTGTAAAGAAAGTTATAGTAAAATTCATTAAGGCTGATAGCAGAGGAAGTGTTATTGAGCAACTGTGTTTCAGGTTTCAGCGAGAATTCGTACGACCTTAAGAAGTGTGGACTAAAGAAGCTCAGTTTCGACTATTGTCTCGATCTTTTTAGTGTAATAGTAAAGTTTATTTAACATTGTTGATCTGTTTTAGATGAGAATGATACAAATGACACTTTTGAGCATATGCAAAATTTAGCTTCATTCCTTCTCATCTTCCTATGCTTTTGGCCAGAACTTCATTCTTTGATTCTCTTAAGTCCAAGCAATTTAGTGGTAGTGCAGAAATTTGGATCCCAAGCAAAATAACCTCCACCCAAAATTCTGATTAATGTAAGCACATATAAGTGGGTGTATAATAACCCGGTGGTAACCACACCTCTCAATATTAGATGAGGTCTCAAATTCGAATCTCTTAACTTAAGAAGATTATAACCTATTTGTAATAACTAGAAGATTCTATAATAACAAATTTTTACAAGTCCTTCAAGTCACTTGTATCCCTGGTGTGTAAATAAGTAAATAAATAAGGACAGCAATGAGGCGGGTTCAGGGCGGGGTGACCTTTCCTGCACCCCCCCCATTTATTTTTTAAAAACCCATCATCTCATAAAACTCCACCATAGATGGAGCGGGTTGGGACAGGATACAACGGGGAGTGCTTTCCCCATCCCCACCCATTTACTCTATTTATAATTTTTTATTATTTAAATAATAAATATATAACCATTGAATATGATATAATATATAAAGTAAGTAAATAATTCTAAGAAACTATTAAAAAACATCTCATAAACATAATTCTCACAAGTAAATTCAATCATTTTCAAACATAAACATAAAGTATGAAGTCAAAATGTTCGAAAATCGTAACGCTAATCATCTAATAGTTGCATTTATTTCTATAGTTCCCTCTTCTTTAGTTTGTTTCCACCCCATATTGTTCTTGTATGTTTACATAATTTTCTCTTGATAACACCAGTATTGGGTCTTCACTTTCTAATGCATATATAGACATATTTGTGCCTACCTGAAGTAGTGATAAATGAATTAAATTTAATTAAAGAGTTGAGAATTATTAAAGTAATAAACTTGAAAAAAAAAAAAAAAACCGTTGTAATTAAACTTTTAATTTTAAAAGTTATTTCAGAAAGAAACTTATCGTGTGTCCTCTTGTATTTGATGTTGAAGCTTAAACGGTGAACTTCGAGTTGTTTGAGGATTAGAGGCTTAGAGTTGAAGTTAGCGGCTAAGTTTTTTTTAATAGTATTTTTTTTTGTCACTTTATGTTAAGTAACGATGAAAAGATGTAAAGTTAGGGGGTTAATGTATTTACATATATATATATATGTATGTATATACATACGGAAATTTTCCTATGAGGATGTCCTAATAGAATTATATAAGAACATTGAATATGAGTCACTCGTTTTACATACTTTGACTTGGTATGTATACACTTATTAAATCACTTTTATAAATGAGTGGCTTACATTCAATATCCTGATAAAGTTATATAAGGATGCTCTGATAGGAACGAGACCGTATATACATATATATAATTTTTTTTTTTTAGATATATTTATTTTCTTTGAAACTATGTAGTTTAACTAAGTATTATTTTAAACAGGACAGGGCGGGGTGGGGAGTATAAAACTCATCTCCGCCCCATATCCATTGCGGGTTAGACTATCTATCCCCATCCCCACCAAATTAAAACTCATCCCCAACCTAAAAGTGCGGGCCCCCGCAGGACCCCATCCCTGTGGGGAATTTTGCCATCCCTCTAAATAAACTTGGTATATTATTTAATTTCTAGATTTTTTTTTTCCTTGGTGTGTCTAGCTCTTTTTTTAATTAAACAAACACTCTTCAATTACGCTATATTTATAATTATATTTCACTTGCACGCTATTAATAATTCCAACAACTACCAAAATTCAATAATATACTAACCATTTCAATTTAGAATTCTAATTTGTTTCCCAATTTATAATTATAAATTCAATGAGTAATATCATATAGCCCCCAGAAAAAAAATTGGTTTTCTTTTTATTTTACTGAGGTTTGGGGACGATAATTAAATCTCTCAACTACTACCATGAATACTTTTTGAATTCAAATCGAAATCTTTTAAATGTAAAAGATTTTGATTCTCTAATTTATGATTTTCACTACATCATCATCTATAAATTGTTTTTAATTTTGACTCATTTTCAAAGCGAAAATCTTTAGATCAGATCATGTCAGATGTAAGAAAAAAAAAAAATCCAAACAAGACTTTTTAGTTCATTGGTATAAGATTGGTTTGGATCTTATCATATACTTGTTAGTATAAGATGATTTGTTATCGTCAAAACTCTCAAGATATATATATATATTCAAGTCAATGCCCACTAATATAACTTTATTAGTGTGTTGAATGTGGCCATTAGATTTACATACTTTAATTCAATTGTATATATTTGTCAAAACTTCTCCATAATCAGTGATCCACATGCATTCATACTAATGCAGTTATATCAGTGCGCACTGACTAGATCAAAACCGTATATATATAGTCCCATTCTCATACGGACATCTGTATATAACTTCACGAGTATATTGAATGTGAGCTACTAGTTTTGACAAGTGTATACACACTTAAGTTAAAGCATGTAAAACTAGTTACTCGCATTCAATATCCTCATGAAGTTATATGTAGACGTCCTTATTTGAAAATTTATATATATATATATATACAGATTTTCTATTATCTGTTCGTCCTGACAATAAATATATCAGAACGAAGAATGTGGACCACTAGATTTACATACTTTGACTCAAAATGTATGCACTTGTCAAAACTTCTTCATAATCTATGATCCACATTCTTCATCCTGATATATTTATTGTCAGGACGAACTGACAATAGGAAGACTGTATATAAATATTCAAACAAATATGATATCTTTAGCTACAGAACATATACTTTGATACCTCCTGCAACTTAAAAAAGTCGAACAAATATGATATCTTTAGCTACAGAACATGTACTTTGATACCTCCTGCAACTTAAAAAAGTCGTGTACCGGCTATCGCAGCTTTGACCTCTCAACCACATGGAAAGTACATTGAACAAATTATACATACCGATATACATATTTTCATTCCTATCAGGGCATCCTTATATAACTCTATCATGATACTGAATGTGAACCGTTCATTTATAAAAGTGATTTGATAAGTTCATACATACTAAGTCAAAGTATGTTAAACGAGTGTCTCACATTCAATGTCCTTACATAATTCTATCAGAGCATTCTCATATGAAATTTTTCACTGATATACAACCACATTAATTAAATTAATAATTGTTTTTTTAGTAATATTATACAACCCAAAAAATTAACTAAAACTTCAACTCAAATGATGTGGTTGATGAGTTGTCATCACCACACAAATCAATGGATAATGTGGTGAATGATATGACAATGACAAATCACTTGCCATATCATTTGGATTGGGTTTTGAAATAAATTTTTAGGTTAACTAGAATTAGTATTTTAAGAATTTGAATTCTCTACTTATCTAATTTTTTTCTTGGCCTATATAGATATAGTGATATGTGTAATAAATGGTTGACATTAATTTATTTTACTTCCATTATCTTTAAATATAGAGTATTATCTTCTAGTGTTTTAGGTCATAAAGAGCTTGTCTACATCCATCTCCTGTATACAGATTTAGTGTCCGTTTGGAAGAGTTTGCCTACCGTCTAAAAGAGCTTTTTAATTAAAAAAACTCTTTTCAAATTTTTTTTTTTTGTATCGTTTGGTTGTCACTTAGTAGAGCTTTTGGATGATTCAAAAAGCTATTTTACGACTACTTGGAGAAGCCTAAATTTAAAGCTTTTCTAAGTAGATCTTTTGGAGTTTTTTATTAATACTAAAATTTCCAATATAATCCTATAATTTAATATTTGTTAGAGTATTTTGATAATTCTATCATTAAAAAAACTCTTTTTTAATTGACAACCAAACGATTAACGATTATCATTTAAAAGCTCTACCGTTAAAAGATCTACCTCAAAAAGATCTACTTGAGAAGCTTTTCCAAACGTACCATAATAAGGAATTGTTCTATTTCATAAGTTGAGAATTGCTCTGGTATCTTGGGGTTTCCTTATTTCTACTTCAGTTACCTTATTGTTAATCAAACACTCAGGACCATATTGTTTCTTCATTTCAGGTAACAATTCCACAGTTATTCACTAAACAATCTCTCAACTTAGAAGTACCTTTTCTCGCAAAGCTTTAGGTTTTGTTAACTATATATTTCCTTGGCTTTGAAGCCAATAGAAATGGATTTGGCGGCTCTAAGGAAAGATGTGTTTGAATCAGCAATGCCAGATGGTCAAGCTCTTAATCATGAATCTGCAATGCAATCGAGTGGTGACTCTCGAGCATCGTATTTGAAAAATGTTTCACTAGAGGCAAACTGGTCTAATAGCAATGTTGTTCCAAGTAGCTTACCTTCAAGTGATACCTCCTAGATGGATATCATGGTTGCTGACTCTTCAAGTAGTGGGAAACTCATCGATCAACTTGGAACTCAATTTCCTGAGCATAAACCTTCAGCTGTTCAGCAAACCCAAGCGACCCATTGTAGGAATGTCAATGATTCACTTGAGGAGTGGAAAGAAAAAGTCAATGTGTCTGTTGATATTCAGGCAGGTAACACAAAGACACAAGATAAGGTCGATGATGAGAATGCTGATAAATATGATTTTTTTTTTTTTTGAACAACTAAATATAAGAAAACCAACAAGAGCTAGCGCCCAAACTAGAACAAAGCAAGGGCAAAAGCCCCAACCAAACCAGAAAAGAACAACCTAAAACAAACTAAGAGCCAAGAAAAGCAACAAGAAAAGGAAGCCAACAAACAAAACAGAGCAACAACAGAGAAAAACCAGGCCCAAAAACAGAGGCAAAAAAAAAAAAAAAACATAAAACAAAACTGAAAAACTTCCCTCTATAGAAGCCGGAACCGAAAACTTCCACACTAGGAAGACCCCTTGCAAACTGACCCCAATAAGACCATCTATAACTAATTGTACCAATTTGTTTCAACTTTACAGCAAAATGCAGCAACTTCCACACCACCATCTCTAATCCATTGCACTAAATCTTACTATAAAAAGAATATTCTCTAAATATTCACTTTTTTTATTATTTCTCAACAATTAACATTACACCCCCTAATTAACATAATATTACGATAAGTTAAGAAATTAAGAAATTATTAAATTAAAACAAGTATAATTTAACCAAAAGCATTAGATAATTAAAATGACACAATTGAAATACATTTGATTTGATAGGGGTAAAATTGTGATTGAACAAAACTTTTAAATAAGGGATACAATCATAATAGATTTTATTTAATAATGGTCAATACTTGAATACATAAAAATGGAGGGACTAAAAAAAAAAAGTAAAACAACAAAGTAGCTCAAAGACCAGGCATCGCTAGATCTGGCGCTGAAAATTCAGGGGCTGCATTCTGGCGTAGAGATTGGCTCATGGTTGGAGTTCATCTTACTGCAAAATAGAGAATGAAGCTCTCGTTGGAGATGCTCTAACACCAGCTAGACCACAAAAAGACAAAACGAAAGAAAAACCCCTAAAACTGTTGAAAATGAAAGGAAAAAAAAAAAAAAAAGAGCACACCACAAACAGAGAGAACCTTTAACAGTCAAACTGTAAGATATTAGAGGTCACCTCATTCAATGCCGTCCCCAACCATACTAGACCCCATCTTAGCGAGCTTGTCTGTAAAGGAATTGGAAACTCTAGGCATAAAAGAAACTAGTGTACCACCCAAAAACCTCAAGTTGCTTCGGATATCATAAACCGTGTTTACATGTTTAAGACTACCAAAACCTTTATCTACAACCCAGGTAACCACCACCTTAGAATCGCTAACCACATCGATCTCACGCTCCACCAAAGACAAGTTAGAAGCACAAATATGATAGGCCTTCTGAATTAACATTAACTCGGCTGAGTTTGAATCAAGCAAACCCACATACATTGAGAACAAGCACAAACCTTTGCCTTTGGGATCCCTTAAGACCCCACCGAACCTTGCATGACCTGGATTACCTCTCGACGAACCGTCAACATTAAATTTTAAACATTCACGGAAGGGAGGAATCCAATCCTTTAACTTGGATCTCTTCATCGATTTAGATTCAATGCAAAGATCTTGAATGTTTAGAAGAATAGAAGTGGCCAGAACATCAGACCCTCTACCCTGGTGTTTAACCACCATACGACTATAAATTTAACGGAATCAGTGGATTGTACTACACTAGCTTCCACACCCTTGAAGACTAGCTGATTTCTCACTTCACATATGGTCCAGATCATTGCGAATAATAGAGAACCCCAAGCTCTAACACATCTGAAGGAAGGGCAAAGACCAGCCCAACACCCCACCCAATCCCTTAATGAATTAGAAGTTCATCAAAACACAACCCACCAACCCATACAAGCTGACCACAACTCCTAAGACCACTTAGCTTTAAGGTTAGTTGGTTAAAGCATGTGGTTTTTAGCTTTAAGGTTGAAGGTTCGATTCCTATCGGAGGTGCTTTAAACATTCTGTTATAATTGACCGTTAGTTTTTTAGTCAAATAGACTAAAGTGATGTATTTTGAAAAAATAAGGGATTAAAGTAACTAATATGGTAAAGATGTTTAAAAAAAAAATGACAATTCATGAAAAACTGGGGACTTTAGTGATAATACCCCTATAGACATAGATATAGATTAAATAATACAATTAGTGAACTGACCGATTAAATTATGACTGCGATTAAGTTAGAATTAAATATGTCATAATTAAGAAGACTAGTTATAACATAGCCTATGAGAAGCATTAATTCATAGCAAATAGAGAAAAACTTGCATGCAACCCATTTTCCAGATGCATTGCATCGGTGGTGCAAGCATGTTTTTTTCTCTAATAAATTTGCAAAATGGAATGATTCCTTTAATCATATATATATATATATATATAATGGTGGCCATATGGTGTTAGATGGTCAAAGCATCGACAGATTTAAAAAAAAAAAAAAAAAAATTATCTTAAATTTTTAAATTACAATTATGTCAACGCGTCTCACGAGGGAGTGCATGTGTGAAATCAACAAGATGCTACAAATGTAATGTGGATCATGATGTGGGAAATGCATTTAATAAATAATCAATTTGTAATAATAATAAAAAAAAAAAACTGAATTGAATGATAATATAACTAGAAAAAAAAAAAAAAAAAATTCTAGGTGGAACTGATGTAAGTTTGCATCGGGTCAAGGTGAATCGTAGTACAAAAATTAATGCCTCGGTTTAGGCCAAATAAAGGCAAAACTTGCATTGTCTTACGCTGAATTGATGCATTATTGCTTCTGTTCGGGGTGTTGTAAAGCAGTAGTAAAGCACAAAATCTCCTCAGGTTCAACCCGAACTGATGCACAACTTGCATCGGTTATAGGCTTGAACCGATGTAATTTAGCTTTGGTTCAAGCCAAACCGATACAAATTTATCTGTTCAGGCCAAACCGATCAATCCTTCGAAGGTATCCAAATTACTTGCAAATTGGAGGCAGTTGTGTGTATATGAACTATTGACTTTCCCAATATGTAAAATCAAGTGGTATCATGATTCCATCGATTAATCAAATACAATATAATGAATGGTGCAGAAACTGCTCAGATGGCAGTAAATTAATGTGCAAATTAAAAAAATACAATTACCAATTGACTAATTAAATAATTAAATAAAGGATATTATTAAGTTAATTATTAAGTTAATTATTAATTAACTTACTAAAAAGACTTGCTTCAAGTGGGGTTGATTTGCAGATATTGTTAAGAATACCGGTAATGATCAATCTGAACAATAGTTTTGATTATCAAATGGGTCTGCTGTAGGCTGTCAAAGCATCTTGGTATGAAATCCAGTAAGGCAGTTACAGATTGAGGGAGGCCAGAGCCTCTAGTGTCTAGAAGTTTCTTAGGTGCAACTGAGGAGCCTACCTACCGCGAACCGGTGAAGGCGATACCTCCCTTACCACCCTTACCACGTCTCCCCCCTTCAAGGTGAGGGAGGATCTCCTTCCATGAAGATATCCATGGATGTCGGTGGAGAACCAATCTTCCATATTGAATCTCTACTGTCCGTCAAGATTGATAGACGGTGGAGATTTAATCTATAGATTGGATATCTACATTTTTGCTTCTCTTTTCTTTTTTCAATATTTCTTTTTTGTTTTTAATATCCACCATCCATCTCAAAATATGGATGCTAGAGATCTAATATTAAAAAAAAAAAAAAAATTAAGAAATTTTTTTTTTTATCATTTTTACTTTATTTTTAATTTGATCTCAATCAAAGATAGATGGTTGCGATTTTGTTTTTTGTCTTTTTTTTTTTAATTTTTCATTTTATTAAATTAATGGTAAAATGACGATATTATTCTTGAATATGTTGAACTTAACGGAAGGGAAAGTAAGTGTCAATTATTAATACTGAATGTAAAATGGTAAACCTTAAGAGAGTTTGGCTCATAATGATATTAAAGCTTTGATTGATTCTCTTTATCGTATGGTTAAAGGTGTCAAAAGGGCCGGGCCAGCATGACTAGAAAATTTTAAACTAAAGTTACTGTATGCACCGGACCGGGCTAGTTTTTTGTTATTTCATAACATGTGTTAAGCTCAGCACTTAAGACCAAAGTATTAAGAGGGGCCAGATTGGACCCTTTTAGAAAATCAATTTTATTTTGAAAATAATGAACAGATTCCTAATCGAACCTTTGTCAAATTTAACACATTAAAACAGTTGACTTGCCGGTTGTCACCAAACTAAACAACAGTTGTTAATATTTATTTAATCATTATGTTATAAATATAATATAATTGAAACGTGGCCTAATGGTTACATGAAAACTTGTCAACGTCTCTCTCTACCCTTTTCAGTTTTTAACATGTCTTTAATTATTTATTATATTCTATTAAATTATTAAAAGTTACTATACAGACTTGGGCTTGGGCTTTTCAGATTCGGACCGAGCTTGATATACACAGTAATTTTTCTAAACCCAACCCTATTTCAGACTTATACCGTAAAGGGTCAGATCGGATGAGATCCGAACCAAACCCAGACTTAGCTAGCCCTTTTGACACCTCTACACATGGCCCAATGACCGGATGCATTGCATCGGTTCATGCTAGATTTTCTCTAATAAATATGCAAAATGGAAGAATTCCTTAAATCAAACAAATATATATAATGGTGGCACGTGGTGTTAGATGGTCAACCTCAACGGAAAAAAAAGAGTACATTTCTTAATTGCTAAAAAGATAATCTGGTTTACATAATTATGTCACCACAATACAGTATCTCAGTAAGAATATCTCTGATGATAATATAGTTTGTATTTGAAAAAAATGGTGATACGTCAATATTATCAAATTAATTGTTTTATATGTGTCATGTAACTATATTTGATAGATATCCAAATGAAAAATTGGTCTTCAATTTTTCATTTGTAAAATATGTTTCTAATGACACATCAATTTATTATTGGTTTCCTTAAATATATTTTAGAATAGTTGAATAAAATAAAGTCAAGTGGTTGCTAGCAGAGCTAATAAGATGGCTATCCAACAGACACGTTGAAATCAGAGTCATGTTGACAGCCTTTAAAAAAAAGTTGTCACCTCAGTTTGAAGTTGTACTAGAAAGGTTGTATTTGAGATGAATTTTTTAAAAAAGTGGATGTTCATTCTACGTGACATCAAATATTAAGCACATACATTCAATTCAGGTAAACGGTTCGTCCTCTTAATTAAGGAATTTATCGAAATCAACTCATCACTTAACTAAAGGCTATGGAATGAACAATTGTGTCTTAAGAAGACTAGATACAATTGGGGTTGATATGCATGTGTAGTAGTCGGATCATATACTATTGAGAAGTATTAATTCATGGTAAATAGAAAAAAACTTTCATGTTAATCCATTGACATTGCATCGGTGCATGCATGTTTTTTTCTCTAATAAATATGCAAAATGACATGATTCCTTTAATCAAACATATATAAAATGGTGGCCATATGGTGTTTGATGGTAAAAATCTCGACAGATTAAAAAAAAAAAAAAAAAGCACTTTTATTAAATTTTAAAATGTCCTAGAAAATCTGAAAAACCATACAGTAATACAAATCACAATCACACACAGACAATGAAAGAAATAAAAAAAAAAAAGAAACAATACAAATGATTTTTACGTGGTTCAGTAAAAACCTATATCTACGGAGCCCACATGTACTCAATTAATCCACTATCAAAGTTAATTATAATCTTTTTATCTCTCTCTTTCAGTGTCTCTATAAGTTGCTCTCAGTCTCTCTTTCTATTTTCTACACACTCATAAACATGGGGAGATAATAGTATTTATATAAAAGCATCAGGGTAAGCCAAAACTCTAAATGAGTCATTTTCTTCCCACACAAGATTTCCTTTTTTGTACAAAATTTGCCATCACCATGGTCTGGGTGGCAGCCTACAACCCTGTGAAATCTAGGGCATTTTTGTCACTTACTCTGCTTTGATGCTAATAAGTTTTAGTATAAAAGAGATCCTAATAGAAATTAGTACACATGGAAGTATATATTGAGCTATAATGACAAGTAATATTAACAAGAAGAGGTTGACCTAGTGGTATACCATTTATACCTACACGATAAGGTTGTAAGTTTGAGTTTTTCCTCTCCCTAAACCCAAAATTATTGTAATACTAAAAAAAATGATTAATAAGATTATCTCCAAAAAAAAAAAAAAATAATAATAATAATAATAATAATAATAATAATAATAATAATAAGTAAATTTGATTGATCATAGCAATTAATCATATACAATAATGTATAATGTGGCCCATGTATTTACTCTATAAATCGGAAGGAAACCCCTCATACATGTTTATAAAATGTGTATTGTAGGACTCAAGCCGTTCACAACAGAGGGAGGTGCAGTACCACTTATTCTAATATGTGATGTGCACAATAATGTATATATATATATATATATATATATTAAACAACTCAAATTGAGGTAATTAATGTAAAAATTAAATAATGAATTAATTATGTTATAAAAAGAGAGTGCTTCTCTAGTCGAGATCTGAGATAGTATTTTCCAGGTAATTCTGTGGCCACATATTACGGAGGGAGTGTTATGTGTGAAATCAACAAATCCTATAATGTAACGTGGTTTATGTGGGAAATGCATTTAATACACAACTGGCAAATATTTAAAATCAAGTGATTCTAATATAATGGTACAGAGAAACTGCTCAAAAGGGAGTAAATAATTTTCAAATTAAATAATACAATCAGCGAATGGACTAATTAAATAAAGACTATGATTATGTTTTTTTTTTAATTATTTTTTAATTTTTTATTTTTTAAGTATTACACTATAATATAATTTCGGGATTTTGTTAGACAGGGGAGATGATTTAAACCTGTAACCTTGTGGTACAAGTGTTAGGCGTTTACCACCGGACCAACCTCATCTCGTCTAAGACTGATTATGTTAATTATTAATTAAAAAAAATTAACTTACTAAGTTCTTTTCAAAATAATAATAATAATAATAATAATTTCCTAAGAAGACTTGCTACAAGTGGGGTTCATGTGCTACCTATATATATGCTGTTGATGATGGACCATGGATATATATCTAAACAAACAAAACCTCTCTAATTTCTATTAATTGCTAGATTAATTAGCAGGAATTAATCTCTCCATTTAGAAATTAAGAAAAATGGTAGAAAAGGCTTCATATTCTTTTGAGCGTTCTCTTAATGAGCTCGAAGCGTTTCAGGTTGGGCCCTGGGGTAACCTGCAAGGAAGGGAATGGAGCTATAAACCTAACGGTGCGATTACTGGGATAATGCTCAGTTGGGACACAAATTGCATTGCTTCGCTCGTCTTCAGAGGTGTCGATGAAAATGGTAACATCGAGTATTCCGATACATTCGGTTACCATGATAAAACTGTGTTCAAGGTATAATAATGAAGTACATTTTATTTTACGAGGCTTTCGATTGTCTTTTTTTATCTTCTAACCCTTTTTTTTCGTGGTAAATGTTTGCACAAGTACAGGTTATGCTCGACTGGCCTCAAGAATATCTTACCTCAATAAGTGGGACTTATTTTCTACAAGCGACCTATAATTTTTTCTCATCTCTATCCTTTACAACAAATCGGAAAAAATATGGGCCATTTGGCAACAGCAGTAGAGGCACTCCCTTTGAATTTCCTATGAATGGCAGAGTCATTGTTGGTTTTTATGGCGGTGTATATGGTGATAGATATTTATATAGAGGTCTAGGAGTGTATGTCAAGCATTCAAAAGACTTGTTTGGTCCTAATAATTCAAGCCAAGTTTTACAAGCTGTGAACCCCAAAATAACCAAGGTAAGGTTATCGATCGACCTTTAAACTCGATTAAGATTTATCACTCATGTAATACCATCATGACCCCGTAATTATAATTTACTGCAGGTTGTTGGTTCTTTCAAGGAGGAAGAATGTATTAAGTTAGGGCCATGGGGTTGGTCAAGGTCATCAACAGAGGAGGAATGGAGTTATATGCTAAAACTAAAAGCTGGAGCAATTACAGTGATCAAAGTTGGTTTTAATAGAGACTATATCAAGTGGATCTCCTTCAAAACTTCAGATGAAAATGGTGAAGTTAAACATGCACAAAAATCTAATACTAGTGATGAAATTCAAGAGGTATGTTTTTTTTTTTTGTGTTTGTTCGTCTCACTTGTATTGTTGATCTCTTTATGAATATGGTACACAATACAATGTGTAGGTGATCTCACTCAACTGGCCTGAAGAATATTTGATATCAATAAGTGGGACTCTACGTGATTCCGTCAAAGATATCGAATCTCTATGTTTCTATACAAACCGAACAATATATGGACCTTTTGGTACCATGAGAGGCCCCAATCCTTTTAGATTTTATATGAAAGGAGCGATTATAACTGGTTTTCATGGACGTGATGGCGATTACTTTGATGCCTTAGGAGTCTATATAAAGTCATTTTCGGAATTGTTCGGTTCTTCAAGCCAAGGACAAATTGAGAAGAATAATGTTAAGGCAGCAGGACCATTTGGAGGCCAAGGAGGGAAGGAATGGAATTACAAACCGAATGGTGCAATCACAGAGATAAAAATTAGTCATGGATGGGTCATTGATTCACTTTCCTTCAAAAGTGTCGATGAAAATGGCAAGTCTAAATATTCAAACAAATTTGGTGGTGAAGGTGGAGACTCCGAGCTGGTAAGTATTTTTTTTGTATTACAAAATTTTGATCGTCTCATTAGTCTTGTAAAGGTGTCAAAAAGGCCGGACATATCTGCTCCGATCCAAATCCGATTTGAACAATGTCAAAACACATTGTTGGGCTATTTAGGAAAAAATGAATTTGGTCCGAATTCAATATGAGTTTGTACATGTTCGAGTCCAAACCGATCGGTTCAAGTATTAAAAAAATTAAAAAATGATAAATTTTTAAGAAATAATAATAATTTCGACTAAAACTCGGAAAAGCCCATAGTCAAAATTTTCATGTTTAATGATCTATTGGGCCCAATCCGAACAGTAAACACACTGAAAATTTTAAGACTGAGTCAATTCTTAGCCGATTCGACCTGATTGACACATTTACCTTTTTTTTTTTAATAATAAATGTTACACAATTTGCAGATTACGATAGATTGGCCAAGAGAATATTTGACATCGATAAGTGGGACTCATCACACCTTTAAGAAGCAACACGTTATCGAATCTCTATCTTTCCATACAAATAAAGAGAAATATGGACCTTTTGGTGGTGCACAGGGCTCTCCTTTTGATCTTCCTCTGAAAGACACAGTCATTGTTGGTTTTCATGGGCGTGCTAACAATTACATTGATGCTATAGGGGTCTATCAAAAGGGACCTTCAGGTTAAGTGCAAACAAGGTAAGAAATGGAAACTTTGTCCTCTCATTTCAATTATGTACTTCTTGTTAGGGGTTTCCTCTCATTTCAAATATAAACTGTGTCTTGAATTTGATCTTCAATGGTTTATTTTGAATTTGATTTTCAGATTGATCGAGCTGATATTTATTATATATATATATATATCATTGCATGAGTACTAGCCGATTGAGGGAAATTGTGGAGCTTTTTGGAGATGAAATAGGAAGTTTTTCAATTCTTTGATGAATGATGCAAAGATCAAGTGTTGTTTATTTGGAATAGTTTTCCATCCAGTTGTGTTTGTTTGTTTGTTTATTTATGTTTGTGGCAAATAAGTATATATATATAAGGCATCCTATATATAAGTCCCATTGTATTTGAATTTGGTCAAATAATTGAATTGAAAGTTGAGCTTCTTAATATAATCTTGCAGACTTGCACGGTGATTTGTTTCTTATAATCTTGCACGATGATTGTTAATATCCATGGCCTTTTTTAATAATATATAATTATAAATGTTAATTAGTATAGAAAACGTCAATACAAAAAAATTAGGCCTACTGCAACTTACAACGTATGTTGCAGATATCTTTCGCAGCACTCGCCCGTTTATTGGTGATTTGCAAGGAACTGAATATCAAAAAATATACCGAAATATCCACTGATATATCCGCATTTTAGAGGGATCGATATCAAAACAGATAAATATCTAATATCCTGCAGAATATCCGACCGATTTCGAAATATCCACAAAAATTTCCGGATATTCTCGAAATATCCCGATATTCATGAAATTTTATGAATTTCACTCCGAAAGTCCATGAATATTTTGCATATTATTAAAATAATTTTGAAGACTTGAAGTAAAATTGTACAAAGAACCAAAGAGTGAACTTGTAAAATGTGTAAAATATTTTAAATTTTGTGAAAGCAATCTAAAAAAAAAAAAAAATGTTTGTGACTAAAATGTGTAAAACTCATTCCAAATAATATTAAATATGTACCAATCAATTTATAAATACGTAGATCGGTGGGATAAAATACTTAATCACCCACTATATGCTGTAGGTAAATTTTATTTTGGATTGTTTGTCATTCATAATTAAAATTTAGTATAGTATTTATACTAAAATTATTCTTTTTTTTTTCTTCTTCTAGCTTACTATTTGAGCCCAAAGTACCAATATAGAGGCAGCATTGAGAATAGTTCAGATCTCCTGAAAGCCGTACATAATGTCTATACACAATTAGACTTCGAAGCTGCAAGAATTACTAATTTTTTTTGGTATCAAATTGCTAATTTTTGAAATGAGGTAAAAAGTTACAATTTACAACCAATTTTATAATTCAAAGATTATAAATTCTTTGCATGGGAGTATTGTGTCATATTAATATATATTATTTATATATTGATCTCATGAATATAGTTCATATATTTTAAGGATGAAAGGGAAAGTTTTTGTGAACGAGCAGTGATTGCAATTAGAAGCAAAATGCAACTAGATGTATAACTTTTATTACAAAAATTTACGTATTAATAATGGATTAGGTTGGATGGGATAGTATTGCATTGGACTGTATTATTATTATACAATCTTATGTTCGGTGATATTTTGTATTAGATTGTACTAAGTTATATAATGTTTGGATGTGATTTCGTATTAGACTGTATTAATAGATTTCATGACCAAATAATTCAACTCCATTTTTTTTTCATCAATAAATTATTTTTTGATTATTTTTGTTAGTCTCATCTCTTATCTAGAGAACACCACTTAAATCCCTCTCTCTAACTTATCTTCTTCTCGAACACCACCAGTCACCAGATAGAGAACTCTCTCTCTCTCTCTCTCTCTCTCTCTCTCTCTCTCTCATCATCATCATCATCATCGAAATCATGAATCCTGAGTTTCGCTTTTCAGATCCAAAGGTCTCTCTCTTTTAGCTCTAAGGATCTCTTCTCTTCCTCGTCGTCTTTTGCACATGTTATTCGTAAAGAAAAGGCAGTGAGCGGTTCTTCTCTCAGTAGAGCTACTGGCCGTCGGACGACGACCGCTTCTTTTTCTCACCCAGTCTTTGGATTTGATTATTATTTAGAATCCTAGACTAAAGAAGAAGCTCCTGAATCTGCACAGAGCCAAACCAGTAGCAAAAAAACTGTACTAACCTGCCGCCGGTGACTTTCTCAAAGCTCCGCAAAAGAAGAAAGAAGGTCTGGGTCCTATTCGATTTTGGTTTGGGGTTGAGTTTCTAGGTTTCATTTCAGTCTTGGCTTTCTAGAATTGGTTTTGGTGTTGTTTTGTTTTGTTTTTGTTTTTTGTTTTTTTTTTTCAATTTTCTTTCTTTTCAATGATGAAATAATGAATTTGTTTGATTGGCTTTGTTTCCGGATCCGAATCAAGCTTTGATTATGGATCTGGGTTTGTTTGTTGAATGATGTTTGAAGATGATGAGGGTTCGATTGGTGTGGATGTTTTGGGTTTGGGTTGAAGATGAAGGATTCTGGAAAATAATGAAAACAAAAAAAAATCATCATAATCTAATACAGAGTAATACCATATATTATTTTGTATTATATAGTATAGTGAATGGTGTATTAGGTGTAAAATTATGTATTAAATTAATACAATACAAATGAACCCCAAACAAATCCCAAACATAGGATTGTATTGTTTTAATACATTTTAAAGGGCTAATACAATACAGACCACCAAACATAGTTTTAGTACATTGGGATTTTGTCAAAACTCTCGATATTGAACAAGTTTCACCATGGTAAAAAATAAATAGATTCACCATATATACAACCACATTATTAATTGCATTTTCAATTTTTTACAAACAAACTTTGAAAAGTAAAAAAAAATAAATAAATAAACAAACTAAAGGAGTTTATTATTATTATTATTATTATTATTATTATTATTTTTCTTGTAGAGAGATAACTTGGGGGTCGTTAGTTTTTTGCTTTAATGGGTTTTAATTGAACTTATCAAGTTGTTTTGTTTGTTTATCAAAAAACAAGTTAAAAAATAAAGTAAAAAATCCTGACTTTTAACTTAATTCCAAATCACTAGATTAAAATTAAAATATTCTCTTCAAAGTCTATCCTCCATTAAAATATTCTCTTCAAAATCTATCCTCTAATCCAAATTTATCTTAATTTATATGGTGTAGAGATCTTTCTTTTAACATATTTCTTATTTTAAACAAAAACCTTTATCATTTATCATAGAGACCGGTGCATATAATTTATGAACCTATTTAAAAAAAAAAATCAATAACCTTTTTTATATTTGATTTCTGGTGCATATGATCTAGGAAAAAAAAAATTGGTTTTCTCAATTATATACACTGAAAACATGGATAACAAGCAAAATAACTTGAACTTTTTTTTTTGACATTAAATTAAACTTGAATTTTGTTTCAAGAACTTGCAAAATTATATTCTTTGATGAATCTTTTATTTTGTTAATTGAATTTTGTTTATAGAAGAACATGCATAAAGATACCTACATGGATGACTTTCTCTCCCTCTTGAGTTTTATCTCACTTTTGTAGCCTTGTGCATGGATCATTCAAAAGTATGTCTGTGGAATTTCCTTGCCCCTCTCTCAAAAGTTCCCGATACTTTACCACATCCATCATCAAAACCGATGAAGTACATGTTCAACTAAATCTTCTCGCGGTGCTAGTTGTGAAAGGGGACATCATGTGCGTTCACATCAGCCAAAAATATGTCCAAGAAAGATTGAAATACTGTCAGAAAAATCTTTTCTGACATCTACTTTTAAGAAAAGGTTATGTACCTTTAAAGCATGTTGAATTAAAATCTATACTGCAATCGATTTGGCAACTTAGAAATCCTTGCAAGCTTACTCCGTTTCTAAAAGGATATTTTGATTTTCATTTTTCTAGTGAAGAAGATTTAAAAAGGGTTTGGAATGGAGGTTCTTGGTCAATTTCAAACGGTGTTTTTCATATTTTTCAATGGTAACTGAATTTTAATCCACATAATCAACAATTATTGCACGCTCAAGTTTAGGTGTGGTTTTACGGACTATGCTCAAAATATTGGCATCCAACTACGATCATGGAGATTGCACAAGGAGTTAGTATCCCTCTGCTACTGGATCAAACTATAAGGGATCAAGCATATGGGGTTTATGCCCGAGTTCTTGTGGACATTGATTTAACTTCGAATTAATCATCCTTTTTGAATGTGGAGAGAGATGACCATAGAGGTTTCTCTGTCAATGTTATATATGAAAATCTTACAAAGAGGTGTACGAAGTGTAAAGCTCTTCAAGTCACTTGTATGCTGTGTCTCTACACAAGAAACTTAAATATTGTACACCATCAACTACAGATTCACATGGATGGAAACAAAATTCTGGAGTCTTCCAAGTATATAACCTGCTTTTGCCTACATTGGGCTGGATTGCTCTCCAGTCTGCATGGAATTTAAATGTATGCTTAGTATTATATTGATAGCGATTGCACAGATATTTATACAAATCAACTTACCAGCATTTCATGATCCCCCATAACCTCTTCGATCAACTCCTGAAGTGGTTTATCAGCACTATTTGGAACAAGGGCTGCGAATGCAGGTGGTTCTAATCCTGCGTGGAAGAGTAGATCGTTTTCAAGTTGGTTGCAACTTGCAAGATGAATATGGAAATCAAAGGCAGCATACTTTTTTATACACAACCACCCTATGCCATTCAAAAATTGTTGAGAATATAGATTCCTCTTTTCCCTATTGAAATCAACAACTCTTTGGAATCATGACTTGAAAGTTCATTCAAACTCCCATCTGATTTGAGACATCATTAATGTCATAGAGAAATGTAATTTTTACATTCACATACCAGTTTCTGGAAATGCATCGATGATCATCATCATTTCCTCCCCACTAAGACCAGATAAGAAGCATATCCGTGGTAAAGATTGCGCAATCTGCAGAACATTACACTTATGAGATTAAGAAAATGTATATACCAGAAGAAAAAAAAAAACTTAACAATAGTCAGCTTATGAATGCGATCATCCAGTCTAATAAGTTTACATATCAGTCGTTTGAAATGCTTTGATTACATCTTTAGCTGGTCAAAATTGGACCTTATTACAGATAAACAAGGCAATTCAAAGTTTGACACACCCGAAAAAATTCAGAAACAACAATTAGACAAACATTACAAACGCATGAATCAAAATTTACTCATGTTAAAATATAAGAAGTTAATCATGATCTTATGATGACACCATATGCTAAAAGGAGATGAAGGGAAAGAAGTTAACTCACTCATATGTTAACAAAACAAGATATACTTGATTCAGATGTTTTGAACCTAATAAATTATCTAATTTCCGACCATTTGCTTTGTCACAAACTCATCAAAATTCATTCAAGGAGTGTTGACTTTTAATTATGATAGGCTTCCCTTAGAAATATTGAGCAAAGCTTGTACACCGTACTATTCTTGGATGTGAATGGGAGCAAGAGAAAAAACATACACAAGGTGGAAAACAAGAACATACAAGTCCCCAGAAAGTTTAAAGTTTCAACCTTCACTGCTTCCAAACTGGGTTGCTTTGTATGCATTGCTTCCCAAAGTGAACGAGGAATCATGTCTTCCGTGCAAAAGATAACCTACAGTAATAAATGTTTGGACAAAAACAGGTAAGCTTAGCACATCTGAATAAAATAAATCAACATTGTTTCTTGATATCTGCTAAAATTATCAACAATTTTCTTTAAGCCACTCTTTGGCTTAAGATATAAATGTATTCAAAAGTAAACAACGAATTGGCAACTTGAAAGGGTGAATTATTTAAAGAATTTGATTTGATATGTGAAATTCACAGAATGTAAGGCAGGAACTTAGAAATACTTTGGAAACAAGTTCAGTTTAAAAGCTTTCCGATTACTGTCACTGGGGAAACTTCAATCAACTCTATCTATAACTTCTTCAAAGACGTATAAACACAAAAATTAGTGCAAAATAATACCTCCAAGAATTCACCATCTATGTCTTTCAATAACTGCCGTATCTGCACTAACAAAACACAATTAAGAGTTATTAGCAAGTTAGAGCTAATTTCTTGCATGTCTATCTCACAAAGGCATTTACAATCTGATTTCAGAGATGAAGGTCCATTCCAGCCAATGCATGAATAATGGATTAAAACATAGCAATATTAAGTTTCACATAGAACTCAATTAATACAATTATGCTTAGTACTTGCAACGTTGTTGTTAAAGATTGTTCATACTAGTTGTATAAGCTTTATTATCTATGTTAGCAGCCGTTGCAAAATCAGTTAGGTCCTTCGCTACACAACCAGAAAATTTTCCATGAGAAACCTCTAATTGATCATGGAAGTCATGAAAAGATTCAGTATTTGCCATATTTAGTCACGGCATTAAGCAACTATGTGAATATAAAGGTCAAAAAAGTCACCTTCACTTCCTCCTCCACTTCAAAGCCCAACAGCAACAAAGCCTGCATATCAAGGATTTCAGACTTCTTAATATCATTTTGGCTTATATGTGCAACCAAAAACATAAAGGATTACTATCTATATTCAGAGTTGGACGTCAATTTTCTCTCAATACAGAGTCCATGGCCTGGTTGCAGATTGATATTAATATAATATCCCAAATATCTAGCAAATTCATTTCAAAAGCTAGAGATCTAATGTTCAATAAAATACAAAAGGGGAAAAGTACTCGAAAAATCCTCGATGGAAAATTTCTAAACAGGAAAGCTTCAGTTAAAAAATCATTCATCATGCTTGAAAATTAGAGACAAGTTGTTACAAGAAAAGTTATGGTGCACAAATACATGCAACGGAGAAGAAGCATTTATATTTTACAACACAAAGCCATGAGTTTGGATTATTACTGCAGAAACTAGGGTCTCGCTCCATTTGAAAAACCTAGATTGTTAAGTTACGAGTATCAGTGTTAGCAGAGTAATCCACGGATTTAAAAATGCGTTTAGTAGTAAAAATGTCTGAATATCTTAGAAGCTGGTTCTAGTCCAATGTTCAGGGTATGGAGAACTCTACAGAGAATTCCTGTGAACTCCTGATGACAAAGTACATTTTTATCATTGTAGGTAATATCAAAGTTAACAAATTGAATTGAAACACCTATGATAACTAGAATATATGGAACTAACCAGAACTTACAGGTGGACCATATATAGCATCATCGGCTTTTAAGGGGACAAACTTTGAATCTTCAATCAACTCAGTAGGAATAGGAACACCTGCAATATGTAAGAAAAATCTTAAATCTGGCTTAAGTCTATCGAATTTAAGATATACAATCATTTAAGAAAACATACACGGTAACGCTATCCTCCACCTCCACGATATGAAAGCGAACTACTCAAGCCTACCTCATCCTTTTAAAATCGGCTGTGTATGCAATACTTTAATCTATGAATATAATGCAAAGAGTGCTACTTTATTATGTGTATTCCAAAACCAAGGTTCCTCCAAAGTGTTTCAATCAATTCCAAAAGGTTTGCATGCAATTGTTAAAGATCTATATCTTCTTTTCGTCTTAAAACGAAGCTATTCATTATTGCATCTCCTCTACAAGTCTTTACAGTAACATTTTAATTACCTAAAAAGATGGATATGGACTCAATTTCAGTAGTGGTGGTATTTCTAACTTGTATAACTTTTCTTTTACCATATATTTTCATATTCAAAATTTTCAAAGAAAAGTCACCAAATAATCTCCTCCCAACACATATAAACAGTACTATATATGTTATACCATCAAATTTTCTCAAAAAACATGACCTAATTATAGTATTAACGCAAAGTACAGACAATTCTCCTGATCAAATACACAAGTGTAAAAAAAAAAAAAAAAAACAACAACTCTTTCAAGAGGTCTAAGACTCAATAGAAACAAAACCCATGTTAAAGTAAGATGAAAGATGAAAAATGAAAAAGAAGAAACATAGAGAAGGGTAAGCAAATACCTTCAGCAGATGCTCTTAAAGGTGGTGGTGCCTTCCTGACATTGCCACAAGCAATATTCTTTGCTGATAAAGAGGTAGCTTTTGAAATTTGTAAAACCATAGATGGGTTTGATGAAACTTGAGGAATTATACGTGAACATAATAAGTTCAGCAGATGATTTGTAGAGTTGCTAATAGCTGAAGCCATGAGAGTATCTTTAGCTTCCACACAGCTCAAATGATGGTTAGGTTCAGTAGATAAAGTTTTTAATGGGTTCGGATTCTCTCTGGGAGAGTCCTTGTTAAGGGCTTTAAGGAACCAATAACATCTTGCCACGCTAGAGTTGTAAAAACATGGGTGACTAATATTATGACGATTTTCTTCTTATCCTTTTATTTTGTATAATAAGAAATTGAAACAGAGAGATAAATTGTTGGAACGCAAATAAACAATTTTTTTCTTATGAGCAACACTTTGAGTATATATTAAGTATACAAATATATATTATCGTACTTTTACCATATATATTATTATAATTGATGTTATGTTATTGACATAATAAAAGTACGGAGATATGTAATGTGTATCAATATGCTTAAGATATGCTCAGAGTTATTTACTCATGAGAGAATTTGGGTAAATAAGACACTTTATGAACATTATAAGAGTAATGTTATATAACTCGAAACATTAGTCAAGATAAGTTGGGTTTTAGAGCGAGAAAATTTAAATTCTAAAGTAATTATTAATATTTAGGGTTATTTTTAGTATATTTTTTTTAGTGTTAGGAGTAAATGATTAATACTTAAATTTTCATGATAGACATAGACAGTAAATATGTGGTTAGAACTATTTTGAAAAATTATTTTGGGTGGCAATAAATAAATAAAGCCACCCTTATAACAAGAGTATTCAAGGGTGTAGGTATGTTGAAGTTATTCTCTTCTAAATATATCTTTCCAAAAAAAGATATATTTTTAAATTTATCCTAATTTGATATGGTGTATAATTCTTTTTTTTAATATATTTTTTATTTTAAACAGCTTTTAAAAAGAAGGAAAAAAAAAAAAAACTTAATCAGTTCTCATATATACTGATGCATATAATTCAGGAACTTTTTTTTTTTTTTTTAAATTATTTGGTTTTCGATGCATATAATCCAAGGAACCAAAAAAACAAAAATGATTTATTCAATTATATACATTGGAAACATAGATAACATGGAAAATAACTTGAATTTTTATTTGTTATTTTTTGAAAATAGATTGAACTTGAACTTTATTTACAAAATATGTAAAATATTATAAAGAATGATATATGTTAAATTACTTCTTTTAATTAGCATGAGTATAAATGTAAAATTATTTATTTTCAAATAATTTTATTTATTTAAAAAAACATGTTGCGGTAAATTCATATATGAGAAAAAAAATAAAAAAACAAACATATCATTTAATTTTAGATTTCAAAAAACAAACGACCCCTAAATGTATGTGATGAGAACTATTTTGAAGAACTACTTTGGGTGGCAATAAATAAATAAATCCACCCTTATAACAAGGGCGGAGGTATCTGGGCTTCTTTTTCTAAAAAAATATATTAAAGAGTTTTTTTTTTTTATTATTTTATTATTTTATTTTTTTATTTTTTATAACAAATCAAAGAGAATTATAATTGTATTAAAGAGAATTATAAAATTAACATTACTTTATAATTCACAAAAAAAGGTTTTATTTTATGATTTAATTTAATTGAGATAATCTCAATAAATTCATTAGGGTGACATACTCAATATATTTTATCGACACTCAAACACATTAAAGTTTCCATTTCTTTTTCATTCTCCTATCATTCCATAAATATATGAAACAAATTTTGAATTTCAAATTTATTTGTTAAAATCCGAACAAGTTTGTAAGGTTTGCTTAAAAAAAATTGTACTCAATGTGGTTTGATAATAAATGATCATCATTGTTCGAGTCACCACACTGCAATTATATACCAAAAAAAAAATTGTACTTAATTTAGCCTACCTAGACAATATAACCTGGCTTCACCCTTGATTGTATTGTAATTATACTAAACTTGTATGGTAACTTGATTTTTTTATTTTAATATTACAATAATTTGAGATTTAAAAAAGGTGTCAGACTCGAACCCACAACCTCATAGTGTAGGTGTGATGGGCAAACCACTAGACAAATCTCATCTTGTCTACAATAACTCGATTTAATTTTGGAATTAGAAGATTATGATTTTGAGATTTCAAAACTTTCCTTGGCCTAATTGCTTAATGTCCTTGGCGCCTTTGATATGATATATGTTACTCTTCCCCAATTAAACGTCATTGATAGTTGGTTCTTCAATGGTTCCATAGGAACTAACAACACGATATTTGTTTGTATTTATATATTTCATTACTTGAGCTGTTGAGCATCCTTGAGTGATGATAATTTTGTGACCAAATTTTCTGATTTTTTATTCAAAATTATCACTTTAATTTGACTTTGTCCATGTAGATATCTTTACCTTGAGGAGTCAAAAAAATGATGCAGAAATTAATGTCATGAGCTATAGATATATTGCAGCCAATGTTTAAAAATTACCTCCATGCTATATGTCTCTCCTGCTCCTGTGTGTTGATGTATGTCTCAAAGAAATCATACATTTTGTTTTGGGGTGGATTTTGCTGTAATTAGTGAAAATTAAGCCTATTTGTATATGTGTTTGTTAGGAGAGCTTTTACTGAATGTGTAGAGAGCAACAAAGAGCGAAAACCTTAACAGAGAGGATCTCGTAAGGTTGAAAGATTGAGATCTAGAGAGAAGAGAAAGCTTGTGGGATAGAGGTAATATCTTGTTATATTTAGAGAAATCGGTGACCTTGTTGTGATTTGTTTGCTCTTGGCTTGATTGTGTATTCTTGCTTATTATTACTTGTACATATAAGTCCATTCAACCAAAATATATATTGAAAGGTGATTATATTAGTATGAAAATTGTCTATAAAGTGTTATAAAATTCTCAAGTGAACACTATAAAACGTGTTGTAAGTTCAGAACCCACATTCTCCACATTAGTATGATATTGTCCACTTTGGGCTAAGCCCACACGAATTTGCTCTTAGGTCTCTACCCAAAAGGCCTCATACCAATGACGTTGTTTCCATAGTCATATACCCATGATCATCCCCGAGTCTAGTCAATGTAAGACTTTGGTCGTACACCCAACAATCATTCCCTCGAATAAAAGACTACCATTATCTTCATGGTTCGGGCCTCCCCTTAAGCGATCATCTATTCGTCAATGCTAGAGGAGCACTCCATTGAGATCACTCATCTACACTGTGTCGAAGCACATGCCTTACGTGAAGCACTGGAGCATCTCTTGCCTCGAGAGCTAACATCATGGATCAATCATGAGCTAACTAGGTCCCACCACCTCCTGGTTGGTTCGGCTACGTTTAGGGCACAACTTTGATATCCCTTGTTGGAGATGTATTAGGCTTCGGGAATACAAACACAAGCAAAGAGAAAAATAAGACACAAGATTTTATGTGGTTCAACGTAAGCCTATATCCACAAAGCGTCTATGCACTCAATTTCCACTATGAAATAGATATTTACAATAGTGAAGCACCACTATCTCTCTCCTAATGGCTCTCAATATTCTTCTCTCTTCTTTACATAGCAAACATTACACACAAGAGAATTTATAGAGCTCTTAGTGCTTGTTCGGTTGAGTTTTCTACTGCCTGAAAAGCTCTACAAATCTCTATTTGAGTTTTTTTTAGAGATGTTTGGTTGGACTTTTGAGATTGTCTATTTTAAATTCAGTAGATGTTATGGGAAAGAGTTTCTCTGAATAGACATTTTTTTTTAAAAGTCTACCAACCAAACAACTATAAATATTTTTTCAAAAGTTTTATTTATATTTCTAATAGAACTTTTACAAATAAAGGTTTTTCAAAAGCTCAATCAAACAAACTCTTAGTCTAGTGAGGTTTCACCAACCCAACAATAGCATGTCAAGGTTGGTGGTTACACCAACCTAATAAAAATGTCAAGTCAGGCTTGGTGACTTCACCGACCCAAAAAATAAAGTCAAGCTTCACACCTAACAATGACTTTTTTATTGGGTCGGTGAAACCGGCAAGCTTGACTTGATATTGTTGGGTTGGTGAAACCTAACTAGAGAGCTCTATAAATACTCTTGTAAGTCTTGTGTGTGATGTGTGCTATGTAGAGAAAATATAAAAGAATATTGAGAGTCATTAGGAGACCGATTCCATGGTGAAAGTTGAGTACATGTGCGCTCCGTGGATGTAGGTTTACGTTGAACCACATAAAATCTCGTCCCTTATTTTTCTCTTTGCTTGTGAAACCCAATACATCTCCAACAGCTCTTTACACACTTGTAGAGCTACACTAAGTTAACAACACATCCATATACTAAGAGATTTTTCACTAATTACAAAAAGTCCATCCAAAAACAAAAAATTAAAAAAAATAAAATATTCGATTTATTTGAAACATACATCAACAGTGGTACCAAATGAATAAAGAGTTTGCTAATGAATTAACCGACAAGTCTAGTAAATATAAATTGAAAAGAGTGATAAAGTGATTACTGTTACAAACCCTAATTTATTTTCCAAAATCAAAACTAATTTCATTATAATTAAATATTTTCTTTTCCTAAAAAAAAAAAATCCTAAGAATCTATAAGATTGACAAAGAAGTATTATTTAATAGTTTTGTAAAACGATTGGTTTTAAGCTACAGTATCTCATGGTCGTTTACTTTTTTTTTTTTTTTTTCAATGGGCATTAAGAGAAATACAACGTATTAAATGTTAAATGTTTTGATTTCAAATTCCAAAGAGAAAACAAAAACTATTTATACGATCAAAATTATACAACACCTAACATCTAAATTTAAAACGGAAAACTAAAAGAAAGGATTTTGATTTGTACCTCAACCAATAGGTAGAGCAAGAAATTCATGGACCTCAGCTTGTTCGGATTTCTTGTATAGAAGATGATATATATATATATATATATATATATATATAGAGAGAGAGAGAGAGAGAGGAAAATGTTTTTGGTCTGGTGGCTGCTGGTGGGTAAATGACGTGGTTTAGGGTTTGTGGATGAATATATATATATATTTATATATACGGAAATTTTACTATAAGGATGTCTAATAGAATTATATAAGGACATTAAATGTGAGCCACTCGTTTTAAATACTTTAACTTGGTATATATACATTTGTCAAATCATTTTTATAAATGAGCGGTTCACATTTAATATCCTGATAAAATTATATAAGGATATCTGGATAAAAACAGAACCGTATATATATCAAATGCAGGACCCATCTAATTTTTTTTGTACAAGTTTATTACATATTCATATGCGATAAAAATATCAATATCAACGGGAATCAATTTAAAATTTACAGAAAATTTGGTAACAAATATACTTATAAAACAAAATTAAAATAGTTAATAATATAATAAAGAAAAACATTTTTAGTTCGAAAACATATAATACCTAACCGCAGGATGATATTTGAATAGTTTTATACACGTTCGTCACAAACATATCATATATATATAGATATATAAAAGTTTATTGACTTCTTCGGTAATAAATCCTTCGCTCCATCTTCATTAGATCCAATACCATATGCATGTGGATCAGCGGATAAGACCTATAAATAGGCTTATTTGATGATTCCCCAAACTAAAATAGATCTAAACGTTGATCAATCGAATACTATAAAATATTGAAAATGCGCTAAATAGCCAATTTTATCAATTAATTTTAAATAATTCTTAAAAGCAAGTGAAACTTTTATCTGTAATTTATATTTATTATTCATATTCATTTACGTACATTTACTTGAAACCCCATTCTCCCCTGTTAGGTTGCCTTTCGGTTCCACATGACTATTGCAAACATAGCACTTACAGAAACGGATGATTTTCTTAAATATTCCACCATGATATGGAGAAGCATCAAAACTATAGAACATGGTAAGAGTTCAAACTTCTCTGTCAGACCCCTGGGACAATATTTACAAACATACTGAGAAACCAACAAGATCTTATAATGGTCAATCCAATTTTATGGCCTACTTTCATAATAAAAAACATGAAAGCACAAGGATTGGTTACAATCACATCACATCTCCGCCACCAGATTTTCCGAATCAGCTGGAACTTCTTCAGCCAATGAGCCCTGCATCCACCTCCTCAACATCTCTAGTGCAGCCTTTGGCTGGTCCATGGGAACCATGTGACCTGCGTTGTGTACCTGTTCATTGATATATCAAGCAACCGCATTATTAGCTCTCACGACTACTAACAAGAGAACCAACATGAGCGCACACAAAGATTCAGAGATAGAAAGAGACCTTGAGGAAACTGAGAGGACCGTGACTTTTCAATTTTCCAGCATCTGAACCATTAACTGCAAAAGAAACTTCAGGGGATGCCACAAATTCTTTCTGTCCAGACCATTCCATGGCGTGAACCCATCTTGAATTACCTACTCACCCAAGTAGATAATCAGAAAGCCTATATTGGTCTAAACAAGTATTGCTAAAACCAAAACTCATGAGTCGATTACTTAAACCTTAAGCTTACCAAGCCAGTTGCAAATGAGATCATATTCTCCAGCATATACCAGTAACTTGACACCATCCTGTAGAAGCGTCGGGATTCCAACTTCAAGATTCCTCATCCAGTCCACAAGCATAGCCTGATACACTGTGGGGCTACATGACACAAAGTCTAAGTCCCCAACACCAATAGCATCCCTGACCGGTTTCTGGTTAAGAAATTTCTCCATATTTGAGAAGTCATAGCAGAGACTCCCCTCACACTTCTTTCGAATGTCATAGTACTGCAGATCAAACATATTACTGCTTGTCAAATTTTTATACCCTTTTATCAAAATGTACAATGTTTTCCTAAGTAGTAGATCTATCGATCTTGAGAGTGTTCTAGAAAATACAAATTGCAAAAAAATAGAAAATCAAGAATAACGATCATACTTCTGTCTGATATCACCTAGAGACCTTATTTCAAAATTTTATTTTCTTCTCTATGACATTTATGCTGTTTGTGCACTATAAATACACAACCAAGCAGCTGAAATCATGTCCCAACTGAATAATGCATGCAATAAACATAAGTTTTTTTTATTTGTCTATTTAACAATTAAATATATATACTCTCTTACATTTATGTCACCGGCGTGTGCCATGATGCTACTGAATATGGCATTGCAAACAAAATATGAAGCCATGCAAGAAAGTGTTCCATCAGTACCTGGAAAGAAAAAGAAACAGATGTTCAGCCCAGAAAACCAATGCTGGTCAATGAGTAGAATAATGATAAGGCAGAATTAAAATTCAATAAGCGAAAATTCATACTGTAAAACAATTTAAGAGTTTTGTGTATTACTAAAGTGAAGAGAAATGAGGGAAAAGGAAGAAAAAAAAAGTTGCAGCAGTTTGAAAATTAGCATTACCACAAAGTTTTATAGCCATTTCACACAATGGAATGACCTTCGAGATACGATCATGCTCAGATTGTTTAATAAGACCCATGTCCAACGCATAATCTGGGTAAGCTTTGTACTGGTGAGCAGGATCTGTTAGCCCGTTACCAATGGCAAATCCCTATTTCAACCATATTATGAGTTAACATAGGGAAAAAAAATTGGTCCATTTGAAAATCATAGATAGAGTGACACCATACCTTCAGATTTATATGAATTCCTTCTTTAGCTTTGTTACCTCTGTGGACGCGAGAAGCAAAAGCAGGAATGTAGTGTCCAGCATATGATTCACCAGTTATGTAAAAGTCATTCTTTGCAAATTGAGGATGCTCCTTAAAGAAGGCCTAATATTATAGAGGAGCAAATCAGTCACCTGATATTGATATGTTCATAAATCCTAATAACCCAGCAAATTTTATAATCGCATTGGGCATACATACTAATTTCATTTGTATATAAGTGAAAAATAAAAAAGTAAACCCACCTGTAAGAAGTCATAGAGGTCATTACTAACTCCATCTTCACTGTGACGAATGTCACGTCTATCAGAACTATAACTAAATCCAGTTCCAGTAGGTTGGTCAACATACAAAAGGTTCGATGCCTGAAAAATCACCATAGAAACTGTTACATTCCTTGCAATTAAGTATGGAATTGTTATAGTATAGCTAAGGAACAAATAAAACCAAAAACTTAAATAAATGAATAAACAAGTAGAAAAGGAACTCCATGATGCATATAACATCCTGTTTAACATGAATATGATGAACAAAAGCATATTAACAATAATTCCAATGATCAATAAAACTTCGAACAATTATTGTAATTCATTCTGTTAACAATACTGTAGGAGAAACTATTTCCAAAAGATAAAAAATTGAAATCCTAGAAAAACCTTAATGTATTTAAGATGATGGTCAAGTCTCCTCATCAATAGCAAACATCAAAACTTAAACAGGGTGCAATCATCAGTATCCAACTATCCACGATTCTGTATAAATCCCAGAAGTGAAGAAAAAGAAAGGGAAGAAAATTGCCAATTGCTTCTGTTAGATGACAAGAAGGTGAAGACTGAAGAGGGTGTTGAACAGGCTGATAATGGTAAACTATACAACCACATCTCAATATCATTAAGAAGGAAAAACACTTAAGACTCCCTAACTATGCCTCCATACTAAGCAACTTAATCAACTTTATAATAATCCACCCACCAACAACAATGGTGAAAAATAAGGGAATACAAAGGAAGTAACATACCTGATCCCAACCATGCTCATTCCATACAAGAGACAAGTTTTTGGCGATGCTGAAAGGTCCATTTTCATAAAACACGGCCAACTCACTGCTACAACCTGGCCCTCCGGTCAACCAGATGACCACAGGGTCCTTCTTACTATTGCGTGATTCAAAGAAGAAGTAAAACATCCTACAGAGAACAAGCACAGCAAGTCAATCAGTAAACAAAAAAACGAAGAAGGTTCACTCTCTCAAAATAACCCACTCAATCTACATCAATTTAGACCTTGACTTCCTCAAATCATTAACACCCTACAAAGGTAAAGTAGCCGCTTAAAAAACAGTTAATCTGTTGTCTTCAATGCAAACAACAAGCTTAATGTATCCAATAATGTATTCAACAAATCCCCCAATGTAGATCAATATCCCTGATGTATAACTTTATTGTTCTTTGAAATGTATAATTACAGATAATAAATAAACTACCCTCAAGAATTGGATCACAAATTTGGTAAATCTCTTACAACTCTCAAAAACCCCTAAGAAGTACAAAACATTTCTCCATCTACCTCTAAACAGCATATAAATAGCTCCCGATTTGACAATAAATAATATTCTATATGCACCACAGTGTAGAAACTTATATTAATCCATTCTTTAGATTTTCAAATTTTCCTTGCAACATAGTACCAACTAAAGACTGTCAAAACATAGTCAACATTTCAATGCCTAATTTTCATAATTTTGATTTTAATATCCTACAAAAAAAAAAAAAAAAAGGAAAAAAAAAACCACTAAACCATCAAATTATATATAATTTTCTCCGTTATTAAGGCCTCCTTGTTTTTATTTTTTATTTTATTACAAAAAAAAATAATAATAATAAAACGCTGAACTTTACAGTTTTGATTATCAAATTGACCAAGCCCATTTTTTTTTTTTTTCTTTTTATAGAAAAATAACAATCACAAGCCGCATGAAAATCGCTTAAATTTGAAAACAAGTAAAAAAAAAAAAAAAAAACCAACAGTTTTTTTTATTTTTTATTTTGGTAAAGAATAATTACCTAGCGTCATGTGAATTGGCAATCTTATAATATCCAGCATGGTGACCCAAATCCTCAACAGACACGCCACCAGACTCCACCAAATTCGGGAACTTAAACCGCTTCTCGACGATCGTCTTCTCCGTCGCAGCCAGCACCGGCGAATCACGGCCGTCGATTATGTTGACTTCCTCATTAGGAAACAAGTTCAGCTCTCTGATCAGCTTCTTCGCGTGTACGGACGGGAAATTGGACGCTTTCAAATTACGGTCTTCTACCAAAAACGCCGAGGACGACGAGAAAATCAAACTAAAACCGAACACACAGATAATAATTAACGAAGATTTCTCCATTACCTTTTTTTTTTTTTAGAGCTCTGAGACAGAAACCGCAAGGGAAGTGGTTTCCATATATATAGAGATGGTCAGATTGGCAGTCAAAGGAGAGAGAGAATGAGAGTGACACGTGGCGGGCAACTAACAGTCTGATATTTTGGAGAATGCTAGTTGTGATTTGTTGTTGAGTTTTGGGGGTTGCTTGGCGTGGAAGCTGGAAGAAAAGGAGATATTTTTATCGGGAAAAGAGGAAAATAAAGGTGGTGAGGATTACGTGTAAACCGATCTACGGTTCAAAAAAGTGCACGCCACTGTATGGATGGTGGTCTTTTTAAGGGTCCCACTGAACTTGATGGGAGTCGGTGACGTGGCATCTCGTTAGAAATCTTAAGAGGTTGGACTTCCTTTTTAATGCTCACCTACTAACAAAATGTTACCGTCTTAAAAGGTAGTCCTACAAAATTAAAAAAAAAAAATAACTTTCTCTACAACTATATCATAAATCCAAATTTATATTAAGCAAATATAATTTAATTTCATAGTTGGAATGGAAGAATCTGAATTCATTTGACGACATAAACTTAATTCCTATTTGTAAGGTAACACAAAAACGGATTTCAAATAGGTTTTAGTAAGCATTGTAATCGTAAAAATATAATGGTTTTCTTTCTCTTGTTAGTATTCTGATTAATCGGGTTACCCCTTAATCTCATGCAACTTTTACGCTTTATATAAATGGATAATCCTATATTCCGAAGAACCAAAACTATAGAGTTCAAACTTCTGTGAGATCCAAGGGTCAATATTTACAAACATACTCAGAAACCAACAAGATCTTATAACGGTCAATCCAATTTTATTGCTACTTCCATACTTTTGCAGGAGTGGTGACAATCACATCACATCTGGGCCAACAATTTTAGAACATAAATCGAATTCCACCTTAAGTTCGGATTAGATCGTAATTTCTTCGATTGAATTGAATCGGATCTTAAATCATAGCAAATCCAATAACAATATATGTATATTCATATTTCTGGTTTGAGCGTGTATGATTGGATCAAAATAATAAAATACTTATATACATTCAAAAACATTTTTATTCTTTTTCGTTTCACAATATACATAAATAGCTTAACGAACGTTCTTTTTATCCGTAATTAATAATACATTTGTAACGGTCCAATAAGGCACATTTTCATGCCACAAGTTGGCATGGAAGCTTAATGCGTGAGGTAGACAAGAAAGAAAAGTGGGAGAGGGAGGGGCTTCCTCACTTGGAAGAAAGGAACCTTGTGAATATATAGAAATCTTTAGAGGTTGGACTTCCTTTTAATGTTACTTACCTACTAACACAAGCTTGATTTCTTTTTCTTTTTTTCAAAAAAAAAAAAAAACAACAACAACAACAACGCGTCTCTGTCCCAAATGTAGGGCAGAGACAGCATTTTGCATCATGCTTTATAATGGAGAAAAAGGAAAAGTGAATATCATTCTATAAGATCAAATAAACAATAGTCATAAAAAAAATCTTAATTTAAGAACTTCGTGACGCGTTTCTGACAGAATAAAATTCCTCATTTAACATTGATATATATATATATATAGGTAGTAATTTCAACGTTACACTGGGGCAAAAAAAAAAAAAAAAAAAAAAGTTTGTAAGAAACTGTTAAGAAGATTTCTTGGGAGGAGACATGTTACCGATGAGGGATATTATAGTGCTGACGAGAAATATCTGCACCAGTGACCCTGTGAACATAAAGGACATGAAGAAAACAATGTTTTGTTTACAATGTATATATATAATGATACAACCATTACAAAAAATTTAAGTAGCTAACAAAAAGGAACAGCAGCACATACCAAGCAGAACAAGGGCAGTCTCAAGAAGTTCTAACTTCTTTGATACCCAGTCACTTGGGTTCTTGATAACCTAAACAGTAAATCCGTACGACAATCAGATAACAGTTTCAATATTGAACTTCCAGGAAAAAGGTATCGGGTTCGAATAGACACTATTTTTCTTTTACGTACGCATGCATGTGTGTGGTTCGAATGACACAATTTTCTACCTCAAAATTCAATGCCCCATATAATTAAAGGGAGGCACCCTCACCAATCAGAAAATAGACTATATATCTACAACCACATTCAACGATAATTTCCAATTAAAAACTTTACCATGATAGTTATGTCTTCATAATATTAAACAAAACGGCCAAGAAGGAGCTTTTGTATTAGATCAATCACTACTTTGATAAAAATAAAAATAAGTATTTCATGTATTACCACTTCTGTGATGTGAAATGCAATCATAAATTATAAATTGATAACTAATATAGTAATGTCCCTCGCAATGAACCCAAATAATCTTATGGTTTTTCACTCTTCTTAGTTCCCATTAACCTCCTAAGCGCTTTTTCTCTTCATAAAATATCTGTGAAAGATATAACATAGTACTCAATTCCATGTAAATTTGTACAAGTCATAGCTACAATGCTCAAATTACCCATTTTTCACTATATGGGGTTCTCCCTATTAACATCATAAACACAAAAGACCCATTCTCATATTTTCATATGATTCTTTAACTTCAAGTCATTATAAAACCACTTTTACCCTTGTTTATTATCCCCTTCCAATAATGTAGGAATGTGAAGTTATTCTAAGGAAAAAAGACTCCCCAACCACTTTTCTATTTCCAACGTTCAACAAGATCAAAGATCCAAGCTTCGGCTAAAGCTCCTTAGATCACTATATAATTGTTGTAGGAACTGCAGTCCCTTCTGATTCACACCCTTATCCAACTTCCACAGAAGAGCAAAATTTCACGGGTCAAAATATGATAGTAGACCTCTCCCTTCAATCAACTCGATACCCAATCTACATTGAAATTGTATTATTAAAGGACTCAATTGTTCCACAAATTCTGTTATTTTCTTCATCTAGTCTTAGCAAAACTTGGAAAAATTAAAATCCTTGGGACATTGAAAGGAGACAGCATTTTGTTGCATCAGATAATAAATATTTGGACAGCAATGGAACTTCTTGATTTTGTTTTTCTAAATAAAAAATTGGAAAAAACAGTAAACTGACCTCTAATGTTGAATTAGTCTTGACAACACTGAAAACCGATAGAAGTATTGCGATAGATGATGTGACCATGGAAACTCTCAAGAAATTCACTCGGCTCCGCTTTCTACCTTCAGCACATGACAATAATCTAATATTAAGTGTGCGCGCAATCACAGAGCAACTTAAAAGATAAACTAAGGGTTCAGCCAGCAACCTAATTCCCCTATTAAAAGAGAAAATAAACAAGCAGAAGCAGATGAAATTGCAAGTGTATTGGGACCGTCCTCCTTCGATGTTAATAGATATGTGTACAACACTCCTATCAATTGAATGGCAGCCTGTAACCAAAGATGCAAACCCCATAAAAATATTTAATAAATCAAAAAGAAAATAGCAAATTGAACTATAGACTGTTGGATTTGGATTTATCATCGATGAAATCGATTCTCTTTGAAATCAATCACATTCCTCTCATAAGCGAAGATTACATAACTACCATTGCCAGTGAAATATTAAAGCTAACAATTAATATCATCCGACTTCCCTAGTACATTATACATCTACTGATATTGATGGCATTAGCATTGGTTTAAACTCGTCTCAACTCAGTAGCATACATGTAAAACATTTATAGAAAATTCAAGCAAAACCCCTAAGAAATGGAGCAAATTTTATCATAAACAGTCTACCAAATGTTGAATTGAACTAACATTTCCCAACAAATTGCATGAAAACAACAAAACAATTCTACTATCAACTTTCCAAAAAATCTTAACATCCCAGAAAATCTTACAAGTAAATTATACAAAACTGGGTACCTGAGTGAATATAAGTGTAGAGAGACGAGACTTCCCTTTAGCCACCTTTGTATACCCTATGATAAATAATCAAAAGAAAAGAAACAGTCCAATCAAATATATATAAATATATGGAAACTGTTGTGTTAACAAAGTAGATGAAGCTTACGAGAATCAACAACCATGCGATAGGAAAAATCAGAGCCATCGGTCCCAGATGGCCTTCCTGATGCCGATGATTTTCTTTGCTGCATTTTGCTTGTTTTCTTTGTGAAAACGTTTGTGTATCTGAATTTAATGAAATCTGCAGGAATGAGTCCCTTTATGAAAAGGATATGAGAAATTTGACCAAGAAAAATCGGAAACCTCAATACTGTCCACATAAGTCATCTCAAAAGACATTTTTAGCCTCACAAGATCAATTTCCATACACACTACTAAAACAATTAAAAATCATGTAAACTCTTTTGTGACACATGAATCTAACAGTTAGCGTATGACAATATAATTTTTAAACCAATAACACACAATAACAAGAAAATTAAACCATGTAGATAGAAGCATACATTGGCAAAATCATGAACAAAATAACATTTGACCTCAAAATTGACAAGATGAGGTTGGCCTGGTAGCATGCCCCTTACACACACCAATTGAAAATGAGGATTTGAATCACATCCCCTTCCTCCAAACTCCAAATTCTAAGAGTTAAAAAGATAAAAATTTAAAAATAAAATAAAATTCGACCACAAAATCCAAACCCATTGTGAAAAAGTCAGAAACGTGTTGGATGTACTCTTACCTTGTGAACAATATAGCTTGACTTGAGGTTGGAAGTTTGATGGGAAAAAAGAGAAAATTAATAGTATGTATGTCTGTCTGGTCACTGATGTGGGAGTGTGTGAATAAAATCGGTGATTTAAGGGAAAAATTGATTATTAGTTTAAAAGTATGGCGAAAATGAATTTCTTCATTCTCAAACATACTCAATATAATCCCTGAAGAGGAAAAGCTCTGGTAACATGGGATTTAGTGGAAACTCTGGCATACTGTGTAGGAAAAAAACTTGAGTGGGAGGGAGCAAGGCTCCTATCCCGCTCACATAATGACACGTGACATGAGGTCTACATATAATTGGTTGACCACATCATATGGCATGGGTATTGTGCCCACCCAACGGAAGATTTTCTCTTTCTAAAGAGACTGGCAAAGGGATCTTTCAAAAGTACTCGGTAACAATGAGAGCTAGGACCACATCGACTCTCATAAGCTTATTGCTTAAGTGATGTGTAGTCATTGCTTTCTAGGAAATTATCTAAACAACCATGAACATAGAACCTAAACAACAAAACAAAACAAATTACATGCAATTAATTTTAACTATTCATATTTCATATTATGTTACCATTACACATTACCAATTCTGTGATAAACCAAGAAAGACAAATACTCAAGTACTTAACTGTAAACATGTCTATCAAGCAGGCGAAGTAGTAAAAGCAAAGTAAAACATATTACATAAGTGGTGTTGTCAAATATGCAATGAATAGAATTCACACCAAAACAGCCCAAAAAGAGAAAAGTTAACAAATTCCCCACAGAAGCTCCAAGGATCAACCGAAAATATTACCAACAAAGAGAGGACTTTTTCTTTGAAATGACTAAATTTTGTAAAATGGGTTTCTATTTGTTAGCAAAAAAGAGCCAAATTGGTCTCTTTTTTAAGAATCAAACTCAGCTTGTATCAACCAAAAGCTCAATTACTATCAAAATATGAATCCAGCTCACTAACAAAAGAGATGATTTTGAATTTTTGATTCAATTAAACTAAAATGGGGAATCTGGTCACAAAGAGAGTAGATTATTTTTGGTTGAAATAGCTTAAACAGCCAAATGACTCACCGCTTTGGACCAAACAAACAAACAAAAAGAAATGATTTTTATGGTTGAAATAGCTCAAAAATCAAAATGGGTTTCCAACTAATGAGAGAGAGAGAGAGAGAGAAACTTACCGAAGAATTTGGCCGGCGTCGGATCGGGGTTTGGTCGGCGATGAAATTGGGAGCAGTGACGGCGGTTTGACTTTTGAGAGAGATGAGAGGTGAGAGAATATATGGCAGGTGTAGAGAAGACTGAAGAGTAATTTTTTATTTTTCAAAAATAGCTACTTTTCATTCTCTAAAACGAAAACTATTCCTGTTGTCTCAGACTCAGCTTTTAATTCTACGTTTCTGATGTTTTTTATTTTTCAGGTATTGTGCTGTGGAAATAGATACATATACAGTATAGTATATACCGATTGATCTCGTTATAGCAAACCTCTGACCCGACTATTCAGTGTAACTTACGGTAATTCTTCTTATAATACTTCAAATTAACATTCTTTTAGCAAGTCTCTGTTTCAAAGTGTTTTAACAATGATATTCATCAATCAATTTGGTACGGAGACTACAATGTTTTACACTTCTACCCAACCCTACCGTCATTTGAAAAGTGTTTGAAGAACGGAATACAACTCGAACTCACAACTTCAACGTAATAACTCAAATGTTGTAAATGTAAAAGGCAAACCAAGCTTTGTCCTATCTACCGTATGTGGTTTTTAAATTGTCAAAGCCAGTCAACAATTAAAATTAATAAAGAATTCTTAACAATATAAGAGATCATTGTAATTTATAAGATAAATTGTCCCGCCTGCAAATTCTCAGACATCAAAGCAGTTGGTGTAATTTGCACATATGGCAGAAGAATGAAATTAGTTTGAAACTTATTACAGAAGAAATGGATGTTAAATAAAATCATGAAATCTCAATCTTATGCCCTTCATATATTCAACCGAAAACGAAAAAAAATGTTAGTATTCGTATAGAGATACACATGATACAGATGCACATATTGGGTATGCTGAGTTAAACGCCTCGTAATCTGACGAAATAGCAATGGGCTCAAACTGAAATCGAATTACACTGACTTTTAACTCCACACCGATGGAAAAAACAGTGAGAAAAAAGAACGAAACTATGATCTCACTTTCTGAAGCCGTGCCCTTAAAGCTTCTAATTCTTCGTCATCATCTTCACCCTCCGCAAGAGCTTCTTCCTGAAAAATTTACAATAAAATTTAGTTTTAGGCTTCTTGACAAGATTAAGTATGAAAACTAACTGGTTCAAAGTTATGCATACTTCATGTGAGGTGCTTGCTTTCTGGGCGTGTACCCTCGCTCTTTCCTTCCTGGCTGCTTCTGGAAGCTGTGCAGCCGTCTCACCAGCTAATTCCGTCAGGACTCTGTCAACTTCTTCTTCGATTTCTTCCTCTATATCATCTGAATCCAATGCCGTGTCAAGAGAATCGTTCACCATTTCTTCAATAACCCCAGCCTACAAACCACATTTACAACAAGGAATTTACTAGGCAATCCAGAGAGTTTTCAAATGATATTCAAGAGAAGAACTATAGCTCTTAAGGGGGAAAACACAATTGTATAAAGAAAAGCAAGTATTACTGACACAGATATCAATTAGAAAAGCACAGAAACTCAGTTGCCACAAAAATCAAGCTTTCTTAATAAATCGACAATTGATTGCTCAGATAGGCTCATCTTTCCATTCATTTATATATTTTTCAAAGAATAAAAGATAGTAAATTTCCAGTATATGTCAATTCATTGAAGGCAAGAACTTGACTATATGGTCAAAATTTGAAAGCTGTAAATAAACCCTGGGTTTCTTTATGGGAACATTACTCAAAGTTCTCAGCAAAAATATAAATCCAAATGTAAATTTTGTCACAAAGTCTTTGGTCTTTTTTTCAGCATCAACAAATAATCTATCCATCTAGACAGGCCAGGAACCATAAATCGGTGAGATTGCTGGATGTGGAACTTAAGAATATGTGAAACGAAATACTAAGTTGTTTTTTCTTTCACCAAGCAATAAATTACATTTATAATTTTATATTAATAACATCTTCAACAGGTCATGAAACAAATTACCTTGGTCATTTCTTTGCTAAATTCTTGCATCGTTGCGGCCATTTTTGGAGCTTTCATAAGGTCATTGACAAGTTTCATGACCTCAGCACTCTTGGATAAATGACCCACTGTACGTGAAATAGCTGCAAAACCAATATCAAAACATTTAGTTCTTCCCCGTTAATGCAAATAGGAAAGAAGGCACATGTAACAATATTATGATTATATGATTTCTTCATTAAGAGCTATTGCCAATTGTTCGGTACAACACATAAAAGCTTGTATAAAAATAGGCTTTTTGCCCTTTTCTTGCTTAATGTACATTCATAAATCCATCAAAGCTTCCATTAAAAGATCAAAATGAGTCTAACACCATGAATTTAAATCAAGGTGCTGCCAACATTCAACTTAAATTGAATAAAAAGATCTCTTGTTTAAACTTACCTAAAATAATGGAATTACTATCAAACTTGAGACAGACCAAAACATCTTCAAATCACAAATAAAATAATGATAAAACTTTCAAACTTTACAGTGAAAAGGCAAATTCTTTGAAATCCTGGAGCAGAAGCTGCTAATTGGAATCTAATAAATAGCGATGATATCTGATTTGTGGTCTAAAACAGCTGTTTTTTCCTTCTTAGCAAATGAATATGTTGGTAAGTTAGAACCCTTGTATACAGCATATGTTCCCAAGAATTATTTCAAGGCCAAAAGCCTCCAACCCATTGTGAACACGATGAACCAGTCAAAATCAAAAGAAAAGAAATTTTACCAAAATGTCCCTTTCCTCTCTCAGAAAATCTAATATTTAATTGTATCTCCTTTTATTTTGATGCATATTGCTAGAAATATCAATGTAAGTGAATCTTCTTAAGCTCTTAAAGAATGAACACATTAGTGAATAATTGATTAATTTCAATTTCTAACTACATTTAAATTTTGAACCAATACATCAAACAAAAACAGAAGCAAAAGTGAAAAGTTCATCAAAACATTTGACTCTAATAAACTTTATTTCTTTTTTACGTTTGAATTTATATTTCATTTAGTAATAATATTAAAAAAAAAAAAACCAATAAAAGCTGCAATAAACAATGTACTACAAGAGAAAAGAAAAAGGCCATAAACAAAATATAGACCACTACCATTCAAACAAGAAAGACTTTTAAGGCAATACGAAACTAAATAAAAAAAGGCTTAAGCAGAAAAGGACAAAAAATTATATCCCAGTTCATCAAGATCTCTATTTCTACAAGAAATACTATTAAGGTGATGATTTTTTCTTAACATGGTAATTAAAACAGTTATGTCAATTCCAAAATCTAACTTTTCAAAAAAACATTTCAGTTTCTCCAAAATCATCTCATTAGTTTAACACTCTAATTCAGAACATCTTAATTCTCCTCGCATGGCAAGCTACTGCTACTAGGATGGAAATATGTGTGCAAAGAAGGATAAACAATGTGTTAAGATAGTATAATACCAACACTCTCTCCAAGATGCATTGATATTGAATTCAATTGGGCCTTATTCTCATAAAGACGGTTCACTGCTTTTCTTGACATCAAAACTTCCTTTGCAAGTGCCTGAGATATGGTAGAAGGTATGAAATGTCAAGCTTTGTAAGTAAAATAAAATAAGGTGAATATCAATTGACATTCAATAGGAAGAGCACATAAAAATGTATAGCTATGTTACAAGCAACTGAGTTCAAATTTGACTTCCATATACAAGCAAGAGTTCAAGCTATCTTTTTAACAAAATTCCTTCAAATGAGATTAGAATATCATTCTCACTAGTAACATCTGCATCATTTTGTTTCTTGTCGTTTCACTATTTATATACCACATCAGGACCAAGTATTTCTCCCGACTAGACGAAATACAGATTCCACAGATCATTTATCAAAAAACGAAGGCACAACAAGTAAAATGGCATTTCCGAATCGCTCCCAGTGTTACGAGAAGAAGAAATGGTACTTTTTAATTTCCCTTAAAATTACAAAGTATAACCAAAAGAATGAACAAACAAGGATTAAAAAAAGGAGTGAAATTAATGACGATCAAACCAGAAGCAGGTGATAGCCGATATGAACATAAGACAACACTAACAGATGAAGAACATCGATTACAATTCCTAGCAAGAGCTCAAGTATCAACACCATATTTCATACCCTTAATTATTCCTATACAAATGAAGGAATGCACACAGCACATGAATTGAAACCAAACGAAATAGCCAGATATCCAAACAATATCAAGTGGACAAATTTATGAATTTTCTAGCGAGGCTCAAAAACTAGTCGATTGCCATAATTAATTTTTTCAACAGTCTTGTGCACTGCCATTAGAGTCTCTTACAATTATGTCAATTCCAGGCAAAATATATGTATATTCAACAATTAACCACAAATGTAAAAACTCAATCAACCTGAGAATGGTTTCATCAAAATTCAAAATCCAAATAGAACAAAACATAAAATCAGGCAATTACCTTAGCAGAGACCATGTCATTTCTCTTGGCAGCATCTTTGATTGCTTTTTGTACACTTTTCTCCTCTCTCTGAATATCTAAAACACAACCCACCACCACCCCCATTAATTTTATTAGCACAAATTCATCATAAACACACAAAAACTCATAATCCCACCAATCAAAACTCCAAATCAAAACAATCCATGTCATAGAATACACATAAATGAACACACACCAATCACCCACCAAAAAAAAAAAAAAATTAAATTTGAAAAAAAATTTGAAAAAAATTAAAAAGTTAAATACATAAATATAACTTGCCTCTGATTTGCCGCTCCACATTGCGGCATTCCTGTCGAAGCTTTCTCTGCCAATCTCTCAACTGCTGTTGTGGATTTACTTTTGGTTTTAAAATACTCTTAACTTTATCCATCTCTTTAAATTCTAATTACAGTCTCAAAAAAGAAAAGGAAAGTAAAAGGAAAAAAAAAACAACGAAAATAATCACAAAGAAGGATTTTTTTTTTTTTATATAAAGAAAAATATATATATATATTGACGATTTTGAAGATGAGAACTGCTTAGGATCAAAGCAATATTTTCTCTTTCCGTTTTGTTTTCCTGGATTGTTTAAAATTTTCTCCACAGAGAAAAACGAAAAGAAAAATCGTGAGACATGCAGCTGGAAAGATAAAAGCGGTGTCGTTTCGAGTCGTTTTGACTTTCAAGTTGAGTTGACTTGACATTTCTATCATAAAATAAACCGCGTTATTCTTTAATCAACGGAATATTTTTAAGAAATTTGCGTTATTTTTTTTTTTTTAAATTTTTTTTTTTAAAAAAATATGATTACAATAACCGGATCCAGCGAGAATGAGACACGACAACAAGCATAGCCCAAAGAGAAGCTCCCACAAAGTTGGGACACAATCCACACTAATAGTGGACCAAGGAAAATTGCATATATAAATGCAGGCCATAGCACTCTTAGGGGGTGTATTGGTTCATGATTTTATTAGACAATTGAGATTTTTAAGACTTTTAAAAGTCTTGAGGTATTGGATCCAGACTTTTAAGATTTTTTATAAGTCTTAAAGTATTGGATTAAGATTAAGATTTGTAGGATTTCATGACAAAATGGATTATCCAGACTTTTTCAATGATTTGTATAAATAGTTGGACCTCGGAATTGTCTTGCTCTCACCCACAATACTTTCCAGACTTTCCTGCTTCTCAAATATACTTTGCAATTCTCATCACTCATTGGATGTTAACCACAAAAAATTTTCAGCTTCATTAACTTTCATACCCATCGATCTTTATCACAAATCTATCATAACCTAAAAAAAAGTTTAAAAATTCTCCCAAATTTGGTTATGGTGAAGCATGCTTTTGAAAATCTCTTCACCAAAATATGGAAAAAAAAAAAAATTGGTGAGGATCTGGGTTCTTTTCTTCTCTCTTTATTGGCTTTGGCCTATTGCTTTTTAATTAGAAAATTGAAAGTGGGTGGGGAAGATGATGATCAAAGAGTGATCAGAGAGTGGGTGGTGGGGGTTTCATTGTGATTGTGGCCAAAAATTAGTTTTATATGAATTTGTTAGCATTAGAGGATTGATTGGTGTCAAAACAATGAGCCATGCTTGTTAGCTTTGGCCTGTTACATTTTTTTGGCTTTTTTATAATTAGAAAATTGAAATTAGGTGGGGAAAATGATGATCAGAGAGTGGGTGGTGGACTGGTTGGGAAGATTGGCGTGAGTGACTTGCAAATCTTTTTATTTTATTTTTTTTATTTTTGTGATTTTGTAGAAAACTCTTTAGTAAACAGAATAAAGATTCAATTTTGATTTTGAAAAAACAAAATTTGTATTATTTTGCAAGAAACCCAATTGTAGAGATTCAATCTTTTTTATGTTTCGAAATCATTTTTTTTTTCCTATAAATAAGATGATTTGCAAGAATTGTTATGTATTTGATGAATTGCCTATAAGAGTTCATAGAAAAGTGATTATGACGAGAAGTAGAGGAAGAGACAAAAAGGAGTCAGCTGAGAAGTATTTGAGTTTGTTGAAACTGGTTCAGATACTATATTGAAAACAATCGCAACATTGTAACAACAAAAACAGAAACCATCTTGAAATAAAGTCTAAAAAGTCTTGAAATAAAGTCTAGATAATCCTAATAGTCTCTGAATAAAGTTCAAAGATTCTTTAAGAATCCTAAAAGCCTAATCCATATAATCCTGATAGTCTATAAAGTTTTGTAAATCTATAAAATTTTTGCACCCAAAAATTATCTATTAAAATCTCAATTCAATACACCCCCTTAACCGTATTTGTAGCGACGAGATGATACTGATAAGAATTATTTTAATATTTTTAAAATAAAAAAAAAATCGTATTTGTAGCTGTGAATGCAACCCGTGTATATTCTGCTATTACGAATCTTGTGTATTGATTGGATATAATTTATTAAAGTTTGATGTCAATCAGTGCCTTTTCTTGTGATTTAATGCAAATATACTTCCATTGATATGTTTTATGGTCAGTTTAGTTGGTTCAAGATTTTATTAGACAATTTGGGAAAGTAAAAGTCTGGTGATATTGGATTAAGACTTTTTAATAAGTTAGATAAGTCCAGTAGTATTCGATCAAAACTTTTAGGATTTTTTTTTAAAATCTATATTGTCTTGTAGTATTGAATCTAGACTTTTAAGACTTTTTAAAAAAGTTCATATTGTCTTGTGTTATTGGATCTAGACTTTCAAGGGGCAGCAAATTTTCCGGTGGTATTGGATTGAGATCAAGATTTTTATGATTTCATGACAAAATGGATTTTCCAAACTTTTTAGTGATATTTATAAATAGCTTGAACCCAAAATTGTCTTGTCATCTCCTTTAATGCTTTCCAAACTTTTCTCTCTCGCTCAAAATCATCTTCAGCTTCCTCAACCTCCACACCCCCATCAGATCTTCATCACAAATTTGCTTCGCTCTTTTCTGGATTCTGGGTTGTTGTCAAAGTTGATTGCTATGGCAGAGGAATTTGTGCCTCCATCCATTGCAAATGGTTGCAACAACTTCAATCTCAATCCTGAGTATTTTGGTGGTAATGGTCGTAATGGGTTTGGGTTGTAATCAACACTTTACATTTTTTTTAGTTGTATTTTTTTTTAGCAGCAAAAATGGGAAGCCTTGATACGGTGCAGTTCTATTGTATAATCAATTCTCATCACGATCGATGTTTTTGGTATATATAAAATTAACAAAACAACTGAACTCAAGGAACTATATTTTTCACAAGTCAAATCCTTAAAAACTCATTTTAAATATATCGTTAGAATGCGAAGCGAAAAACGAATTCTGCCTTGTCTAAGTTTTTCTATGGTCCACAATGTAAGAACCTCTTTTCACCAGTAGCTAAAATGGACCATATGCATGTACATCATATCGTGGGATCATGATCCTCTCTTTGTCTTGTTTTTCTTTGGTTTTTCATAATTTGAGGACACCTTAGCAAAATAAAAAATACATGGTCAAGATTTGATCACTTTTCTCTCTCTCATACAAATTAGTGTTTTAATTACACTTGAAAAATGCCAAAGAAAAACAAGGATCAAGGAGAGGATCCTAGAGAGGATCCTGATCCTATATTGTGATAGATATTTCTAAACTTTCATGGTTGGAAAAAGCAGAAACAACCTTGCAATAACATAATACTGCATTTCTTCGTTGTCGCTCATGAAAGTACAAGCACTGGAACTTTGGGAGAAAGCACTGGAACTTTGGGAGAAAATTGAATACTACAATCGATTCTTAAAAGTCCATATTTATGAAAGTCTAAAAAATCTTGAAATAAAGTCTAGATAATCCTAATAATCTATAAATAAAGTCCAAAAACTCTTTCAGAATCTTAAAAGTCTAGTTCATATAATCATAATAACTATAAAAATATAATCCTAATTATCCTCATAATCCTAATAGTCTTACAAATCCATAAAATCCTTACACCTCAAAATTGTCTATTAAAATCTCAATCTTAGTATCAAGACTATCGAATTTGTGATTAAAGTCTGTTGTCGATTAGTGATTTAATGAAATATACTTAATGTAGTCAATTTAGTACAAAACGATCCGATCTATAATAATACCTACCATGTTTACCGTTTCAAATTTCTATAGCATTTTAATGAAGTTACTATAATCTAGAAGGATGTGTGCCATTCTTATAAATTTTGTGCAACAAGTAAAGTATTTTTTGAAGTCTATTATCAATTAGTGTTTTCTCTTATAATTTTATGAAATATTATTAAATTAATATATATTAGTGGTCAATTTGGTATCAAGATGACAAGATCTCCCCTCCTTCCGTCCCTGGTTCTAGACAGTAGGACACTTTGCTAGGTCCTATTACCACACTTTGTACATATATTTATCAAATGTTATTATCAGATTAATTATTTACAGTTAATCAATTGATTAGTATCAACTAGATGACACTTTGCTAGGTTTTATCCCATGCTTTATACACATACAGACTTACGAAATGTTATTACAACATTATCTTTGTGCGTTCCATTATTATAAATCTTGTGTATCGATCATGGTGTACTTTATTAAAGACAGGTGTCTATTAGTGATTTCTCTTGTGATTTCATGAAGTATACTTCAATATTTCGTGGTTGATTTAGTACAAAACAATCCAACCTATGACAATACCTACCATATTTACCATTTCAATAGCATTTTAATGAAGTATCTATAATCTAGAAGGATGTGTACCATTCTTATAAATCTTGTCAAGTAAGGTATTTATCGGAGGGGTTCAAAATTTTTTTATCATTATTTGGACCGGGTTTTGTAAAAAGTCACCAATTTAATAACTTAATTTTAAAAGGCATCTATTATGGTGAACGGACAAAAATGCCCCCCACAGTAACCTTCTTCACCGGTTTTTTTTTTTTTTTTTTGTTTCAAAATCCTCCATCAATGGAAGTGGAATTGATGAATCGATGAACACACGTTCACCGACTAATTGACAAACAAAAAGGCTCAGGAAGCAGAAACTATATAGAAAGTTTCACAGATACAAAATTAACAAAAAAAAAACCCGATGATTAAAAAGGTTCGAAACTGCTTGAAAAGGCTCGAACACTAATAGAAAAGTCACAGATATACAAAATTTACCAAAAAAATTTATGGTTAAAAAGGCTCGAAAAAGGCTTGAAAAAACTTGAAAAGACTTGAAAATGCTCGAAAAAAGGCTTGGACACTAATAGAAAAGTCTTAGAGATACAAAATTAACAAAAAAAAAAAAAAAAACTAATGGTTAAAAAGGCTCGAAAAGGCTCGGACACTAATAGAAAAGTCTCGGAGATACAAAATTAACAAAAAAAAAACTGATGGTTAAAAAGACTCGAAAAGGCTCGGACACTAATAAATAAGTCTCGGAGATACAAAATTTACCAAAAAAATTGATGATTAAAAATGCTCAAAAAAGGTTCGAACAGTAATAGAAAAGTCTTGGAGTTACAAAATTAACAAAAAAAAAAAAAAAAAAAAAAACTGATTGTTAAAAAGGCTCGAAAAGGTTCGAACACTAATAGAAAAGTAACAAAAAAAAAAAAAATGATCGTTGAAAAGGCTCGGAGAACAAATGAAAAGTCTCAAGCCTTTTAATGAAATGTTCGAGCCTTTTCATTTGTTCTTCGAGCCTTTTCATTTCTTCTCCGAGTCTTTTCAATTAGATTCAAAATTTATACAACCAAAGAAAGACTTACAAAAGATTTAGAGAACAAATGAAAATGAATCCAGTTAAAGTTTTAAATTGAAAAAAAAAAAAAAAAAAAAGGCTCGACTCCCGAATACGTCTGCGTAGCGCCACAAAACTAATTATCCAATAAATATGCATTGATAATGTTATGATGTTAAACCTCCATTGGAGGTCTGTTATAGAGGATCATGAAAGAATAAAATCTCAGAAAACTTCAAAGTGAGAAAGAGAATGTGTAAAGCAATGGCAATTTTGGTAGTTCACCATAATATGTGTCTTTTAAACTTAACTTATTAAAGTAGTGACTTTGTCACCACATTAGTTCTAAAAAGTGACATTTTCCATCAATTCCTCTTTATTGGAGCATCTCCAATGTAAATATGCATTTAGAGAAAATTGAGTGTCACATAGGATAGATTGATAAAAAGTAAAAAAAATAAAAAAAGTAAAAAAAATAAAAATATATAAAAATAAAAAAACCTCTGTAATACAATTATCTAACTTTAATATGGAGGTGATATGGCAACAACAAAAAAAAGTTAGAGAATATGGAGTTCAATTTCTAATTCTAGAAGCTCTCCTAGAAATACTGATTAAGATTTCTAACTTTTTCCCATCAATAAGATTACACCTTATTTAATTGTAAAATAAAAGATGAGAGAGAATGAGAGAAATGATTGGTAAAAAATGGATATATATTTAATTTAAAATAAAAGAGGAGAGAGAGTGAAATAAATGTTTTAAGATGATTTGTCAAAATTTGATACATATTTGATTTTATATAATTTTATTGGAGATGAGAATATATATTTCTTAAATTTTTTTGATAAAGTGGATCCATATTCAATATATATATTGATATGTCACTAGTTAGAAACCCAAAAATACATATTTGAAAGTGGGACAAGGTGGGAACACAAAAGGTTTTATTAAAGTATATTATTGAAAAGTGTTTTCTCTTAATTAATATTTTTTTTGGGGTTGATTTGGCATCAAGACGATCATATCCCCCTCCCTCTGCACCTAGTTCCAGACACGACACTTTGCTTGGTCTCATATCCACGCTTTGTACATGTATTTATCAAATGTTATTATCAAACAAATTACTCATAGTTAGTCGATTGATTAGCAACTAAATAACACTAAGCTAGGTTTTATCCCTATGCTTTATACACATACCGACATACGTACTTACCGAAAGTTATTCCCAAATTAAAACGAATCTTGTTTATCGATCCAAGTATATATACTTTATTAAAGTCTGTTGTGGATTAGTGATTTCCTTTGTGATTTAATGAAATACACTTCAATTACTATATTTCGTGGTCGATTTATTACAAAACGATCAAATCTATCGCTAGGTGCTCGAATTTCCTGATATTCGGAGATCGAGAAAGGTGACGAAATTTTATCATCAACTATATTTATGAATCTTCTATATAGATTACCTATGGCGAGGTGTTCGAATTTTCCAGTATTCTGAGATCGAGAAAGGTGACGAAATTTTATCATCAATAATATTTATGAATCTTCTATATAGATTTCATGTTCAACATTATAATAAAATCCCAACTATAAAATCTTGACACAACCTTGGTGTACTTTTTTATTGCAATAAATAAATGGTACAGTTAAACATGGAATCCTTATCTTGCAAGGATAATATGCTTTTATTAATCTATTGGGATATCAAAATCCGAATCGGAAAATTCATGGTTGGGTTTTGAACTGAAATAGTTGTTGATATTCGTTCAACATCTTTAAATTCTCATTTTCTTTCCTCAGCACTTCGTATTGTGCTGCCATGCACAAATAATAATAATAATTAATAATATCATTATATATTTTCGATAGAAATTAAGAGAGAGAAATCAAGATGGTCACCTGCTTCGAAGATACATTCACTAGTATGATAGTAAAAATTTTGCTGCACTGAACTTTTTCTTGCTCGCAACAATGAGATCTGATAATTACAATTTTTGATCCTCAGAGCCGTAGTCTCATTATAAACCTGCATACATACATACATATATATAATATATATATACATACATGTTTTTAATTAACACATGAATTGTGAAAGATTTCAACATTATGCAATTGCCTATAATTATATATCTAGTAATTAATTAGCAATATGTATATATTAAATTATATTTTGGTTAACTAATTACTTCAAGAGCGTTCGTTTCAATTCCGATTTTCATTGCCTGTTCACGCTGCTTACGTTGATATTTCCGAGAAGCTTCTCTACTTAAAAGAACTCTGCCAAAAAAAAAAAAAAAAAAGATAACATATATTGTAAATTATTCAATGTAAGACCATTGGGATGATGTGTATATGATAGATCGATCAAGATAAACGTACCGTTTTCGCTTCTTAGTATCAGTCTGGCTGACTTGAGCCACAGCCTGGTTTTCAGTGGTTGGTGCTCTTCCACCAGATCCGTTGCCCTCCATTAGTTCCTTACCTACAAAATATAAAGCAAGCTATTATTCAAAAATAATATAAATGTTTATCTAGTTCCCGATTAATAGATATTGTAAAAAAAAAAAAAAAAAAAATGCTTATATTAAAATTGTTAATATATTACTTACAATGAAACAAAAACAGATTAAAAAGGAAAAGCAGATATGAGAGAACTGAGAAGGATTATGTAAGAGTGCAAGTGATTAAATTAGGCTTAATAGCTCTCCATTTATTGAGGTTAATCTCATTCTACAGTATTAAATAACTTGCACCTTTACCATATATTATATTATTATTGATTCTATAAAAAGGCAATTTTATTTAGCTACATATACCAAAATCAGAGAATTTGTATTTGAAAATGTGTGGTTTTTATAGGGATATTTCGGTTTTTACATTGAACTCTAATTTGAATATACACACTGTATTGACGCGTACTTATTTTCTTATAATTAGTTAAATTGTAGAATTTAATAAATTGAATGCCTAGAAACATGATGACATTCTTAAAAATGGTAAACTAATAAATATGTGCATTCAAATGAATTAATTAAGGGTCAGTTTGGTATTACTGTAACTTTTATAATAATCACCGTTAGCTGTGCTGAATAAATAATTAGTTATGAAGTTAATCAGTAGATTTTGGGTTAACTATACTTTTAAAACTAATGTATAACTCAAAAGCAATATATATATATATATATATATGTTTGGTAATTTTATTTCAAAAGTGCTTAAATTAGTTACAATGACTAAAATAGACATGATTTTATAACCTTATTTTATTTTATTTTCATTAATTATATATATTAAATCAATATTTAAGTAGAATATTTAAATTAGAAAAAAAAATTCCATAAGAATAATAAAAATATTTTTTAAATATTTTATAAATCAAATCAATATTTAATTAGAATCTTTAATTTTAAGATGAAATAAGGAATGCAAATGATTTTAATTTAATTTTATAAGGATAATAATGATATTTTTAAAGATTAATGCTAAAATAGATTATTCCATAATCACTTTCAAAAAGTAATCATCCACATACTTCTCAAAATCACCATCAAAACTTGTCAGATTATTAATTAATCGCTTTTGGAAGTTTTACCAAACATCATTTTATGTCAAAATTATGAAATAAGTTGATTTTAATTTTTCAAAAGCAATATCAAACTGGCTCTGAGTTTTGGTCATGAGTTAAGCCAAATAAGGATGATTATCCTTATCACACTTTGCTAGGTTCTAGACGAGGCAGCACCAAAATCTCAAGTTTGGAGGGTCATTATATAAAAACACAAAGATTTGGTTGTCAAAGTAAAAACTAGTGTTTAAAAATTAATAATAATTATTTAATTTTTGAAATAATTTTTTTTTTAAAAAAAAAAAATTAGGGAAGGGATGCCATGGCTCCTATTATACCCCCACTCTCCGCCCCTGGTTCTAGACACGACACTTTGCTAAGAGGTCTCATCACCATGCTTTGTACATGTATTTATCAAATGTTATTACTAAATTAATTACTCACCATTAATCGATTGATTAGTATCAACTAGATGACACTTTGGTAGGTTTTATCCCCATGCTTTATACACATACGTTCTTATCAAATATTATTACCAGATTAACCCCGTGTGTTACGTTATTATGAATATTGTGTATCGATCAAGGTATACTTTATTAAAGTTTGTTGTCGATTAGTGATTTAATGAAATATACTTTCATGGTCGATTTAGTACAAAACGATCCAATCTATGATAATACCTACCATGTTTACCATTTCAAATTTCGATAGCATTTTAATAAAGTTACTATAATCTAGAAGGATATATGTGTGTCATTCTTATAAATCTTGTGTAACGAGTAAGGTATTTATTGAAATGTATTATCGATTAGTGCTTTCTCTTATAATTTAATGAAATATGATTAAATTAATATATATTTCTGGTCGATTTGGTATTAAGATCTCCCCTCGTTCCGTGACTTCCGTCCCTAGGTCTAGGAAGTACGACACTTTGCTATTTCTTATTACCACACTTTGTACATGTATTTATCAAATATTATTACCAATTTAATTATTTACCGTTAATCGATTGATTAGTATCAACTAGATGCTACTTTGCTAGGTTTTATCCCCTTGCTTTATACACATACGACTTACGAAATGTTATTACCAAATTAACCTCATGTTTTCTATTATTACGGATTATGTGTATCGATCAGGGTGTACTTTATGAAAGACCGTTGTTAATTAGTGATTTAATGAAATGTACTTCAATATTTCGTAGTCAATTTAGTACAAAACAATCCAATCCATGATGATACCTACAATGTTTACCATTTCAATAGCACTGTAATGAAATAGCTATAATCTAGAAAGATGTGTACTGTTCTTATAAATCTTGTCAAGTAGGCTATTAATTCAGGATTTGGATCATTTCTTCACATTTTATGTTCTCACATTGTCCTCACTTAAATCAATGGTGTGGATTAATTCTATCTTATTGTAGTATAAAGACAAAAAAAAAAAATCAATAGAAATAATTCATACATTGATTTGTTATAGTATAAAGACATAAAAATTAATATAAATAATCCACATCATTGATTTGTTGTAATGTAAAAACATAAAAATTAATAGAAAAAATCCACACCATTGATTTACTATATTAAACACGTAGCAATAGATTATAGAGATAAGAATAAGGTAAGAACACAAAAAGTGAGAAGATGACCCAAATCCATCGGCAGTTTAATGGAAAGGATCGTAACAAAATTAAGGACTAAAAGTCCTCAATCCAATTGAAAATAAATAAATAAATAAATAAAAACTTAATAGGGAGATCATTAGATCGATGGCCGGGAGAAATATTACTATACAAAGAAGATAGAAAATAAGATCATGATCATATCATCTTATTAAACTGCCGATGATTGGGATAGTAGTTCGCTTTCGAAATATCTGCATGCAGACCCAAATGGATTGATAGAGTTCGCATTTGAAATATTTGCAGACCTGAATGGAAAATTCATGTTCGCATTCGAAATAAGTGCAGAACCGAATGGGATATTCATGTTCTCGTTCGACATAGGTGCAGAACCGAATCCAAATAGGAAATTCATGTTTGGGTTATTAAGCTGAAATTGTTGTTGATATTCGTACAAGTGCTATAAAAAATATTTCATTTAAAAACTCAAATGCATCTTGATGGAGCGAAAGATCGTTTTTTTATTTATTTATTTATTTATTTATTTATTTTTTTTTTTTTAATTAATAATCTTCTGTATAGATTTCGTATTCAATCTTAAAATAAAATCACAACCCAACAATCTTTGCATAACCTTGGTATAATTCTTTTCTATTGTCATAAATAAATAAATAATGAAACAATTAAACAAGAAATTCTTCGCGTTATAAGGTTGCAAAATTCAAGTATGGATAATTACTCTGTTGGCCACCCATTTTATTGGTTACTATCAAAATAGTCATTAGATAGGAAATTCATTTCAAAATGATCATTTTAAGTAAACAGTGAGACACTAATAGTCATTTTGTTACATTCCGTTAATTTACCGTTAAATGGATGATATTTTGATAAATAAGAGGACCGACTCATAACATGACGCGCCACACCTTACCAATAACATTTTGCCACTAGATTGGCAATGCGTGCCACGTCACTTATTTACCAAAATGTCGTAATATCAGTTTGATTGCAATGTCTTTCTTTACGATTGGTTGATGTGGTCCAGTTATGGGATAAATTTGATTCAATTGCATTGGTAGGGTTCTTTAATCCAAACTGCCTGCATCACATGAACCGCTAATCTATCATAGGCGTTCAACGAAGGCCAAACGAACGGCCCAGGCCCAATACGTAGTCATTTGATGATTGACTCGATATCGAGTCAGGTTCAAACACAGAGAGACAGAGAGTCGGTTTGATTCAATCAAGCTCCTGGAGGGTCTTGGATTCTTCATCCATCATCCATCATTATGTTTTGAAACAGTTCAAACTCGGACCAACTCAGTTCTCACTTATCGAAAACTGACTCGGAAGTTGGAAGTGTTCTCCATGGATGAACCAGTCGAAGGTCCATTCATGATTTGTTTTAGTGCTCATTCGGCCCAGTCCAATAGAATTTTTTTTTCCAACTTTTCAGGAGTTGGATCGGGTCCAAGTTGACTCGGGTCCATCACGAGTTGACTCGTGATATGCCTGAGCACAACACGAGTCAACTGGGTGCCTTATTTTTCACTGCATGAAGTCTACTCAGTGACATGACTGAATCTTAATAAACAAGAAAAAAATAGCTACCATTTATCTGTTACAGTCTCAAGAGTTTAAACAGAACAAGATACATGAATGTCATGTTCTTCAGATTACTATTGAAACATGGATGGATATCAAAACTCCAATAGAGAAATGGGAAAGACAACCCTGACTAATCACTAATCAGTGATGGTTAATCGCCAAGTACGTACATTGAAGCCTAATAATAATAGTCTATGGATAAAAAAAAATAAATCGGAAGAATCTGCTATGAGATATTGGATTGAGTACCGGATCACAAAAAATGTCCAGTATTCTCCACGGCAAGTTATTCTCCGTCTTGCTACTAGACTGTTATTGTTCCGTTATCAAGTACCTAATCGAACAGCCCTTCATCATGCCAAATATCAACCAGAAAGTCGACCATCTCCTGCAAAATCCACCGGTCAATGAAATTGTCATGAGCAATTTGCCAAAACTACAAGCATTTCGGAGTGGAAACACTGAGCTGAATAACTACATATTTCCCTCATGATCACCTCTTCAAAAACATTATAGAAATTCAGTCAGTTCATAAATGTTCTCAATTTCATGTTATCAGTTCATAATTCAATCTCAACACTTTGTGCCTCTCTACATATATGCGGGAAGACATCCACACTTTTGTACCATACACAGCTTGCTAATCAGAAGTTATAAACAGATCTAACGAAATCAAAATCAATGAAGGTGTGTGCACTAATGAAAATGAGCTTACGGGTAATGGGATTGGCTCGGAGAATGGCTCATTATTTGAGAGAAGGTCATCGTATGTCGTCGACCAGCTGCAACCAAAATTTATCTAGTTATTTTTCCATGTACTATTTCAGTGACCTCAATAATACCAACATACAATATGTTGAAATACCCCAATACACTCGTAAAATAACTGGAAAAACCGAAAAAGAGAATAAGAGTCACACAGCCCTTGTTTGAGTAGAAAATGTAAGGCACAACAAATGCAATTTTTCTTTATGCATATAACATACCAATATAAAGGAAATCACATCGCCCTTGTTCGAGTAGAAAAAATCAGACATAATTGATTCTATGTAAGTCAAGCAGATAGCATTTACCCCTTTATCTGTTCTTATACGTTCAAAACTCAAAAGGGCTTCCTAGATAATTCTTGTAGCATTTGAGAGACGTAATATAAAAAATATATATATGAAAATGAAAACAAATACTTTAGAATATAAACAATTTGTATGAGTATTTTAAGATTGTAGACAGTTTCCGGTGAAACTTAAAACATTAAATTAAGAATCTTTGTCCTTACATTTTAATGAAATTCAATGAAATTTCGAGTCATAATTCAGGGAATGGCATCAAAATATAAGATTGTATCACATACAAACAAGAGAGAACGTGATGATGAACTTTCCATTGATGAGAAGGTTCAGGAACATTTCATATTCAACAGACAAGAAACCAACTGAGTAGCTTGAACTCTCTTATTCAAACATTTCAAATCTTTCAAAAATTTCTGTAAATTGGTTGCTACAATCTATATTCATGAGAAAGACAATGACGATTTCTACAATAACCAGAAATTTTCTCAAATTTATTACCAGCCCATAGTTTTTCCCTTTTACGTTTCCTTTTCAATAGACAGTGACAAGTATTACTTGGTTACACTGAAATCTGCTGCTATCATAATGGAACTTTTCCAATCAAATAAGAGATAAAGAAATAAATCATAATTATACCTTATAATTGGATCCTTATCCATTCTTTCTGGTCGTTGAGACTCATCCCCTATCCACTTTCTTCTATTCTCATGCCAAGCAATTTCAGCTGCATAAGAAATTCAGGCACATTAAAACTCAAACAACAACAGTTCAGATCATCAAGTATGTATTAACAAGGAAAAACATGAAACAACAATATCCAAAGGAAAGAAATGATTCAATATGCAATCAAGCAACTACACGTTCTTTGATTTTCTAATGTTTCGTTTCTATCAAAAAGCTGTGACCATTGAAGATTTATTTATCACACAACTCCATATATGTTCTAGCCAACTTTTGCAGCGGATGGTCTGATGGTCATAATTGCGACCACATGTTCCATTCTGCCTTGCAAAATAATGACAAGGTCCCCAACAAGTTGAATTTTTATCCTCACTTTCCTTTTCAGTTTTCCCTCAAACTCTGTGACACTTCTTATATTACAGAATATTATATCGCATGCAATCCAAGTCTATGATGCATTAGCAATCGTTTCTTAACAGAGCCCACCTTATGAAGAATTGGGTACATAATTTGACAAAAAAACGACTATAATGATAGATGAAGTATCTTGATCAATTTTGGTTCACTGAACTTGCAAGTAATGATGAGTTCTTCAATGAGAATACAAAAAGTAGGATAAGATCTCCAGTGGAATCACTGGTATATATCATTTAAAGCAAGAGACTTACCATGATTAATAAATACAGAAGCACTCCCATTTTTTCCTGTCGGCAAATTTTCTTCCTTGGCAGGTGTCGAACAATTAATTGATCGATTCTCATTGAAACGGGAACTTACAGCACTTAATTCCATTACTTGGGAACTGAATGACCATTCCCGTCTGCAATTACGTAAAAGATGATGACAAGATTTCCTTACCGCAAGATCCCTCAAGGCTCTGTCAAAAGATATGGCCGCTTGAATATAGCAAGGCTCCCAGAGAAACTACTGCTCGGCATAAAATAGTTCTCCTGTGTCATAAACATATGAAAAAACTATATATATATGGAAATAAGCAGTACAGATATGCCTCCATAACAAATAATAAAAGTTCTACTTGTTTTGGAAAAAGTGACAAATTCTTTCCATTTACTTGTTTCTTATCTTATATATAGCTTTCACAATTAGCATATTAGTCCTGATTTTGCAAATTATCAGCACCAATTTGAATCTCTTAAATCATGTTAATTGCAAGACTCCAGAGCTACAAAAACACACTTTTCTTAACTATTGCTTTCTTCAAATTGGTAATTTCCAAATTCTTTACCTAGACAAAATCTCCAATATAGACCGAAGTAAACGATTTTTTAGCTGAGACTCAACGATATTTGAGCAATTAAGAAAATGCCAAGTCACTGTCAGATTTTGTTATTAGCTCGGAATTTGGAACGAAACAATATAGACCGAAGTAAACAATTTTTTTGCTGAGACTCAACGATATTTGAGCAATTAAGAAAATGCCAAGTCACTGTCAAATTTAGTTATTAGCTCGGAATTTGGATCCGAAACAGAATGTCTCAAAATTCCTGAAAGGCAGCATGTCTATCAAATTCAAAACATGCCTTGGCGGGTAATGAAACCATTCTATCAAGCAATTGGCCCTATCGTTTATGCCTCATACATCAGTATCTGTTTCATAGTTATACTATTTGCACTCATGTAGCAATTCGTCTCTAAGACCACAATTTATGGGGATGTTAACTAAAGCATGCCAAACGGCAAACACCACTCCAAAAGGGAATTCAAAACACATTTCTGCCCCTACAGCAATTTCATGCCGTCATTATATGTCTCCTCTAAGCTCCCAATGGTTGCCAAGAACGACCGTTTTGAATCTCACAACCACCTTTCAACACAAAAGCTTGTCAAGTTCAATTTTGCATAACTTCTAGTCCACCTTGTTAACGACAATGGAGACCAGAAGTCTTGATGCCATCTTCCACCTAGATTCAATTTTACTTAGCTTCCGCTCCATCTTGCTAAAACCCATACTTACCTTAAGATCTCATCACTATCGTGCCATCTAAAGGTCTCGGAGCAAGGGATTAAAAATGAATTACAACTAAACCTAGAAACTTCGAAATCAACACTGGATCAGCATCTAAATGATACATTAATCCAAGAATCCATACACTACCTCACCGTTTAATATCGAAAACATCATCCAGAGAACAAAATCAAAAACCAGTTTTGTACCCACCAAACTCCAAAACATTAATATTCTTTTGCTCACCACCAATCTATCAACATTGAATCTCATGAGTCATTTCCTTTCGACGTTTCCCATTTCATATAACTACCAAATCTTTCAGATTAAAATCAAATTAGAACAACAAAACTTTAATCACAGAGATTGTTAAAATAAATTATTCCAAACATAGAAATGCAATTGAAGCTCTTGGAAATGAAGAACATAAACAACCCCATTTGAGATTCAAATACAAAAAGTTCCATAATCGAAATAAATAATTTAAAAATTTCCTAAAATAATAATAATAAACAGGAAAAAGAAAAGGTCAGAACCATACCTTTAGAGGACAAATTATGGTAGAATCTAATTAATAAAAAAAAAAAAAAAAATGTTTCTTCACTGAGAATGTGAGTGTAAAATTAGATTTTGATATTCCATTACACATGGGTCTGGGCTATAATCGAGCAAAAAAGTCATTTTTACCTTTGAAGGTTTCTCACTTTCTTTGTTTTGTTCGCTTCCTGTTCCTGTTTGTGTTTCTACTTCTCTTCCAGTTTTTTCAGTTTTATTATTATTATTTTTTTCACTTAGTTGACGTGGATTTGATTCAGCATTGGGTTTGGATAAGCTTATTTTATAATGTAATGACAAATATCACCTTGTCATACTTTATTATCATCTGTAGCTGTAGGGTGTTTTGGTAATTTCGTATTTTCATCCGGGTGAGACCTTTGACTGTAAGGTAATGGATGATCATGATATTTCTTATAATTTACGTGTACAAATATCAACGAGATAAGATATCGAAATAGTATATCCTCACACGTTTCATATTTGAGTCGTGAATTTAAATCATTCTCTAACCCCGAATTTATATAATACTCTTAAAAATATGTATATATATATATAAATTTATAACCTTAAATAATCTAAGAAACATAAATAATAAATTAGCAAAATGATGATCGTTTACTGTCATCTTATTTTGTTTTATCACCTAATGAGAAAGAAAGAGTTTCTAAATCACATACCATACTGAAAATGAGGTATGATTAAAACACTATATTGAGTTAATCTGATTTAACTCTCTAATGAATAACATTTCAATCAATTCGGTTTTCTCAAGGTCAATAAATAATGGACTATATTACTCATCAATTTAAAAAAGTTCTTACATACACACACCATAACAATCTCCAAAACATCTGGGAGTAAAAGGATTTTTTCTTTCAAAAAAAAAAAAAAAAAAGAAAGAAAAAGAAATATATTACATCTATCTAATTTATTTTTTTTGGGACATATTTACATCTATCTAATTGATGATAATATGAGGTTGTCATTTAATTTGCCAAAGAAATATATTATAAGTATATTTTTTCTTCAAGTAAAGAAAATTATATGTTACATGCTTACATTAGTGACTCAATTGCTGCATTTTATTTGGTTTTAAAACCATATAAAGGAGGTGGATGGTCAAAATACTTCAAAGACTTTATATCCTTAACCTTGCCAAAAATGAATGATTGTGATTAATACTTTTAATTGCAGCCGACAATGTTTATTAGATAAAAAGAATGTTATCTACCTTTCTCATTTACCTTTATCATTCATCATTTGACACGTATACACTCTTTCATTTAATAAAAACTCATTTTTTACTATAAAGCTTGTTTATGTCTTCACCCTTTATTAATGAAAAGATAGAAGCAACCATCAGGAAAGTTGTTTGGTATTAACAAAGGGTAAAAACGTAAACAAGCTTTGCAGGAAAAAGTGAGTTTTTTATTAAATAAAAAAGTGCATATGTGTCAAGTAATGAGTTGGAAAGATAAATGGGAAAAATAGATAGCATTCTCCATTAAATAATGTCATTTTTGTTCTCCCAACAAAAAGGTCATACTTCTCTTTGGAATGGGATTGTGCCATTGTGGTCACAATAGGTTGCTTGTCGGTTCGAATATATGATATTATAAGGTTGAATTACCGTCATTTACCATCAAATCATATTGGACGATAGTATAGTAAATTACTGTTAAAATGAAATATATATATATATATATATATATTTATATTTATTGTAGTCAACATTTCCCTGGTTGAGTTGGCTAACCTAAGTGATATGTTAAATTAGATGATTGATAAGATTATTAAGGTGTGTCCCGTAACGTTTTTCATTTGCTATTTTTCGAAAAGAAAAATGAAAATGAAAATGAAAATGAAAATGAAAACAGTGTTTTTGATTTCAATTTCAAAATCCGAAAACGTATCTGGTAGCGTATGTTGAAACCTGTATTTTGAAAATAAAAATACTAAATATGTGTCCAGCGGGTCAATGAAAAAAAAAATTGAAAATCCATTCGACAAAAAACAAAAAAACAAAAAAATGAAAAAACTTGAAAGATCCAATGCTTACACAAATAAATTGTTGAGCTAAAAACTTAACTTATACTCATTTTATTTTTAGAGCAATTCTATGTACCATCGGGGTCGTGACACCGCCATAGCCCCGTAGTAGAAAAACAAGTGAAAACACTTGGGACCCGCGTAATAAATACATGAGGTCCACATGTTTTTTCTCTTGTTTTCGACCTCGGTGGTACAAATCTTTTCTCTTATTTTTAGTATTAATGCTTGAATACAACCCAGTTGCTGGAAATATCTCAAGACCAAATCACAATATATATATATATATATATATATATTTCACCCGGTCAATTGACCAATACTACTTCTTGTTCAATTTTAGCTCGTGAAAATTGGAAGGGCACATGCTTATATTGGTTTGATAAATGTCCTCAAAATTTCTTCATATGGATACCTAGGACTCAAGAATAAGCAATTTTTACTAATCTTCAACCACTCAATGAACCCAGTTGCTGGAAATCACAAAATATATATCTAAAGACCAAATGGTCCAAATATATGAACAAAAGAAACCAAATTCATTCTATCGAGTTCTATCTAATTGTAAACTCAAATCAAATCTCCAATTAAACTCAGATACAAACTAACCCAACAAAAAAAATAAATTAATTAAAAAAAAAAAGTGGAAGGAGCTGTCGATCTGCTCTTGGAGGAGCATATCGGCGGCTCCAACGCCGGAGGAGGTGAGATCCTCCTCCGGAGATGCCGATCTCACCGATCTAGCCAGATTGGCGTTGCCAGAGGAGGATCTCACTCCCTTTGGCATCGGCTCATGGACAAGTAGAAGAAGAGCTGCACCATTTTTGTCATGGAGAAGAAGAAGTAGAAGAAGAAAAGAAGACATGTGAACTGTGATGAACGAAGAAGAAGATGAAGACTTGTCTTTGATCAACAAAGAAGAGAGAAAAAAGTGAGAAAAAAAAGGTTAAAAAAACAAAATGTAAAAACAACTTTTAGTTGTATTCCATATTTTTTAATTTTAACACTAGTTTTGTTTTCCATTTTGTTTTTGTTTTTTTGAAAATAAAATAAAAAAGGGTTAACGAACGAGTATTCCAAATCATTTTTGAAAAATGAAAACAAAAATGGGTTAGGAAAATGATACTGGACATGCCTTAGTTGATTTATTACCATTTGAGACTCTGAGACCCGGAGACTAAAATCTTTTTCTTTTCGTTAATTTTTTTCTCGGAGCCAACAAATAACATTTAACATGTTACTACTTATTTATCAATTTATTTAATGACCTTGCGATGATCTAGATGATATTTATGAATAAGATGCTACATCATTTTGGGATATACATTTAGGTTTAATTTTTATTTTATATATGGCTTTGCATGTATTACTGTTTCGTTATACTTACTAGTTGCAGAGTAATAGCTAGTAGCATGAATAAATATTCAATTTAAACGAATCGCTCAACAGCCGACCTTAGCTCAGTTGGTAGAGCGGAGGACTGTAGTGGGCTGAGCCTAATAGAAATCCTTAGGTCGCTGGTTCGAATCCGGCAGGTCGGAATTTTTTTTTGCTTTTGTCATCTTAAATAAAGTTGATTTATTATCTATTTTTCTTGACAATTAAATATGTCGGCATATATGTGTGTGATGTTTCAATCTTCTCAGTTCTCATATTACATTTATTAGTGAAGCTTTTAAGAATCTAGTAGTGTCATATTAAAAAATTACGCACCGTATTGCATTTAAGAGTAATCGTCTGATGGCAGATATCTCAACGAAGTAGAAATTTCAAGTTCAAATCACCCTCCTTCAAATAAAACTACATCTTATATCAATGTCAATACCCTTAAAATATGGAAATATAGAATTGGATTCAGATTTTGAAAATCCAAATTTGGATCGGATTCAAATACGAATCCTATTTAGACCACTAATGAGACTGGATTTCAAGTGGCTATATTTTATTTCACTGTACTGGAGAATTTCTTGGGTTTAGTTAATTTATATATATAACGTTTTGATTCAATCAACACCCGACCTTAGCTCAGTTGGTAGAGCGGAGGACTGTAGTGGGTAATGCCTGATAGATATCCTTAGGTCGCTGGTTCGAATCCGGCAGGTCGGAAGACTTTTTTTATTATTATTATTATTTTTACCATCCCATAATCTTTCATTTAAAGTTTGAAAAAAAAAAAAAAAAAAATTAAATATGATTTTATGCTAGAATTAATATTCTTAACAATAAGTAAGTTTCTAAATTAATATCAAACAAAAAAAGTACGTTTATGAACTCTAACACTTGAAGATATTTGTAACATAACCAGTATAATTAATTAAGCACCATGAATTCTAATTGAAACTCTAGAAACCATATTGTAAGTTGTAACAGTAACATGTTGCCACTTAATGAACAAGATAATTAATTAGTTAATCTAATTAGTAATATTCATCACCACCATTCACAACTCCATCATCCAAATTTTTAGAAAACTTAAACCCTATAAATTTCAAGCAAAAATACACTTGACATGCATTGCAAGTTTTCTCACTATAAATTTTAAAGCCATATATATATATATATATTTAAAGCAATGGCTTCCACCAATCTCTTGGCCATCATAATATTTCTGCAAATTCTGATGATCATCAACTTGTTCAAGACAGGCAACAGTAAAAAATTGCCATCAACGATTCTGATATTCGGAGATTCAACAATGGATACAGGCAACAACAATTACATAACAACCCTAATGAAAGCAAACCATCCACCATATGGCCAAAACTTTCCTGGTCACATCCCCACCGGCAGATTTTCCGATGGAAAACTTGTGCCTGACTTTATAGCCTCCACTCTACGTATCAAAGAGGCAGTCCCTCCTTTCCTGCAACCAAATCTCTCTGATCATGAGCTTCTCTCCGGGGTCACTTTTGCGTCCGCTGGATCTGGCTGGGATGAATTGACCACTCTTGCAACCTCAGCCATCCCAGTTTCTAAGCAGATTGACATGTTTAAAGATTATATAATGAGGGTTAAGAGGATTGTTGGTGATGATCAAGAAAAGGCTAGGAAGATCATAAGTGGTGCCTTGGTTGTAATTAGTGCTGGCACTAATGATTTTGGTCTTAATTTCTATGGTATCCCTACAAGGAGATTCCAATTCATCACTATCGATGCCTATCAAGATTTCTTGCTAGACAAGCTACAATCTTTTGTTAAGGTAATCAAATATCACAATTTTTTTTATTTACAAAAAATACATTTTATATTTCATTTGAAAAGTGGGTCTTAATGTAAAATAATAAATGTAGGAGTTACATGAGCTAGGATGTCGTACGATGGTTATAGCTGGTTTACCTCCTATGGGTTGCTTGCCTATACTACAATTCATTGCCAAATTTCAGAATCCATTCAATTGGAAGTGTTTGGAAAATGAGAATTCAAATGCAAGATTATATAATGACAAACTCTCTAAAAGGATTAATCACTTGCAAGCTTTGCTTCCAAATAGCGAAATTGTTTATGCAGACATATACATGCCGTTGATTGATATGATTCATTATCCTAACAAATATGGTAAGCCAATTAAATAGTCACTATATATCATGATATTTCATTGATAATATATGTTGGAAAATTAGTGATGAATATATATATTCTTTTGTGTGGCATGATGAAAACAGGATTTGTGGAAACAAAGAGAGGGTGTTGCGGAAGTGGAATGATAGAAACAGCTTTGTTGTGTAATCCAACCACACCAAAATGTGAAAATGCTTCTCAATTCTTCTTTTGGGATTCTATTCACCCTTCTCAATCTGCCTACCAATTCCTCACTAAACACATGGTGTCTGAAATTCTTCCCAAGCTCTCGTTTAATCACACCTCTTGAAAGTGCAATGTGAAGGAAAAAAAATTATGATATTAGATTTGGATTTCATAAAAAATCTCAATGGACACGAATTCTTTGGAATAAAGAAGATGGAAATTCTTAAAAAAAAAAAAAAAACACTCGCGATTCCCAATATTAGATTTTAAAATATTTATGAATTCAATTGTTTCATGTTATTAATTTCTTTAATTTTGATATTTGTCAAAATATGAAAAATTATGTTAAACGATATCATCATCATCATCATTTTATTCAATCTCTCTTGCATGAATCTAATCAAAGCTCATATATATATATATATACGGAAATTTTTCTGATAGAATTATATAAGGACATTAAATATGAACTACTCGTTTTATATACTTTGATTTAGTATGTATACACTTGTCAAATCACTTTTATAAATGAGTGACTCACATTCAATATCCTAATAAAGTTATATAAAGATGTCCCGATAGGAACGGGACTGTATATATATATATATATATATATATATTTCAAAACTACCAAAAGAAAAACCATTTCCTTTCACCATCTTGAAAAGCTACAAAATAAATAAAATAAATAAATCCTACCAACAAAGTAACACGTTTTCTGGTTTAAAAAGTTTTATATGTTTAGTTTGAAATCCTAATCTCTTGCTGCAGAGAAGTGTCGTTTATACAATATATCTAGGATTGATTATATTTATATTTGATGAAATTTCACAGCAATTATTCAAATACTATTTGTAAGTAACAAATCAAACACAAATAAAACCATAACCCAGATAAATGGATTTTAGTACATCACAAAAATATCCATGATAATGGTGAAGCTTCAAAGTTTGAAATGTATCTTTGTTTATGCAGATTAACAAAACAAACAACAACAAACTCCAATTGTTTCGGTTCATCATCAATAATTTTCATGTCTTAACATCCGCATATGTAATTCAATTGATCCTCACGATCTACTTTGCACCATATATATTCATCTGCCATATGAATTTAGAATGAGAATGTTAAGAAAGTGTTTCAGAATTGAATAGTAATATTATTAAAAATAAAATGACAATAAAAAGTAAAATCATAACAAATTAAAGATAAAACTAATGAGATCAAGTTTTTGAAGTTAACAGTAAAATAAAATACCTGTTTCTTGAGTTTGGTATTTTCCTTGAGTAAGTTGTCTCTCTGCAAGAAAAAAATAAGCATATAAATAATAATAATAATAATCGATATACCCATAAACAAATAATGAAACCATTATATGCATTTTGCGCTGCTATGGTGTGAGTGTAGTGACCAAAAGTAGAAAATCTTGAAGAAAAAAAAAAAAGATTCACTAAAACCCGAAACCGTTTATGAAAAGCAACTTAGTTATTATTTATTTATTTTTATCAACTAAAATTTTTAAGTAAAAGATGTTTTTGGTATAAAATAAGATGATTTTTTCTTCCTAAATTCGAAATTAAAGAGTTGTTTTTGAAAAAAAAAAATCTAACCTTAGAGAGGTTTTGCAAATCTCCCAAATAAAAATAGCCAAGAAAGAAGGGGTCAACAACAACATTACAAACACATCACCTCTTAGCATAGTTGGTAGTGCACATCCCTTCTACATAAATGGTAAGGGATTTAAATCCCACAATACGTATTTTACAAGCATGTGTAGGTAGTAGTTATCCCACAATATGCATTTTACAATAGTTTTTTTTTTTTTTTTTTTTGTCTTAAGTATTAAAAGACTTTATTTTAAGTAAGTACAGTAATACCACTTAATATCTAAGATTTCCCACTTGAATATTAAGTGGTTTTGGTTTTACTATTATACCCCTATTTTAACAAACCATTTAACTTTTAAGATACTTTATTTTATTTTATTTTTAATGTATTTTCATTTTTTAAAAAATATAAAAAATATTTATTTTTATTGAAAAAAGTATTTTTTTTCATTTACAATTTTTTTTATTAATTTAAATATTTTATTTAAAATAAAAAATTTTATTTTATCAAAAAAAAAGTAATTTTTTTAATATTATTGAAAAAAAGCCAAAGAGCCATCACAAGTCACAACCAAACAATCAACCATTCATGGCCGCCGCTGCCGTTGCATACCAATATCCGCAGTGGCGGCAGTGAGTCACCTACCACGGCCAATCTAGAAAGATTCGCCAGTCACCAATCACCAAACCCTCACAATCGAAATCGCCGGTTTGTTCACTTAATCGCGAACGAAAGCCGAGAAGAATTCAATTTTGCAAACTCGATTCGTCGCTCTCCATCATTTCTCAAGCTGTGTCGCTACCACCGCTGTGTTCGCCGGAATCAACCTTACCTTATTGATTACTCCTTACTGTCAATCTACTTTTGTCGGAGACTTATACGACGAATATGCCTGAAAGTTTTTGACAGATGAAGCGCCACCACTCTTCATCTCTAGAGATGAAACAACGGTGCACCATCTCACCTTCGGAGGTGAGGAGGTCAGTCAACCTCCTCTGGTCAATTCCTAGGGAGGCGGCGGCGGCGCCACCGCCTCCTCCTATGTCAATTTAGGGTTAGATTAGTGTTAGGGTTAGAGTTGTTTATAAAATTTAGGATTTTTTTTATTGAAGGTTATTTTCAGTAATAAATTAATTGTACAAGGTTAACTATGGAAGTAATTGTGAAGGTGTTAATTATGACTTATTACGTAAGTGAAAAACCAATTTTTTTTTACTTTTTTTATCACACATATATATCTTAAAATAAGATATAAATCCAAAAAACAAACAAATATATTCATCTAATTTAAGTTATAAGAAATTAAAAGGTAATAAGACTTGTATGAGGAACAAAAAAAAAAAAAAAACAGAGGAAACAAACAAACAGCCCCTCACCTCATTTTTAAGATGCATGTTATTTTCCTCGAGGTGCTGGTTTCTCTGCATAGTAATAAAGGTAAAATCTCATATTCAATTCAACTAACCGGACGGAAAAATGGACATTTTAAAAATCAAAGATGGAAATTCACATCTTGTAAATCTTCATCAAGCACAACTACAGGAGATCCATAGATCTTTCTCACATCCCTCGACCTGAACTGCATCCTACACTTGGGGTTGAGGCACTTTAAAAGGAATATTGTTAATGCAGTAGTATATGTATATGCTGTGGAGAAACATAAATGAACAATCCATTTCTTGCTTGCTTGTATAGATATAGCAAGTCTAGCAGAAAATACCTCTGCAACTTCACCGGATTGTTGAAGCCACCTGGTAATGCAGGACAAACAGAATACATGTCCACAAGGGAGGCAGCTGCAAATTTTCGACCAAGTAATGCAAGTTAGTTAGATAGGTTAATACTAGAACTAGAAAGCAAGCCAACATGAAAATTGATGAGAAGAAATAGATACTATTGCTTAATAACTCAACATGAAACTAATGGTAAGATCACAGAGTTTATGAATATACACAACCGTGTCTGTGTGTATATATAACCATAATAAATGCTATCTAATGGTTTTTGAGTGACTGATAAATTCGTTTTTCTATAAAATAGCAAGATCCTTATAACATGCACTAGCAAATATTATTTATAATTTGTGTCGATGCAGATATACTATATGAAAAGCAATCAACTTCTTAGACATGGATGCTGTGTGATCTTACTCAACCAAAACTTCAATTTAGATATAGAGGATATATTGAATCATATGTCTAACAATGTTGAATTATAGCATGAAACATCAAATCAGGAACATACATGACAAAATTATAACATCCGAAGTGCTCTGCCTCTCCTCTGTTTACTAACTTTTGGAAAAGGTAGTGTGGAGAAGGCTTGTGTGTGCTGAGTTTTGTTTAAAGTGAAACACAAAGAGATAACAAGTGAAACGCTGTGTGCAATGTAATAGAGCAACATTTGATTGAAAAACAGAGAACAGAGTAGCTGCAGAGATTATGAAAAATATGAATTGTATTTTTCTCTTTCATTGAACAAACAAGGAGCAGATCTTTATCAGTGTGTGGGTTTTGCATTCATGAATTGAGGGAACTTTTCCGGAATCTGTTCTCTGACCGGTAGATGCTCCTCCTCAGAATTTTCGAATTTCCGAAGGTGAACGGTATTGATCAGAAACATTGTTTTATTATTTATCATAAAGGTCTAAGCTAACAAAAATATCTGTTTTCTAGGTAATTGAAAAGCTAGAATCGGATCAGACATAACCAGATTCTTAAGCCCAAAACTCTTCTACAATAACAAGAAATCCTAGCTACTAGTTAATCTAGTAAATACACACAAACAGATATTGAGAAGCAACGAAATGTTTATCCATGGAAGCCTACTCACTGTACGTGGTATGTGGGGGAGGGGTACAACAAGCTAAATTTCAAGCAACAGAAACCACGAAGCTATACAAGCATATATATAGTCTAAAAGATAAGCAGAGAAATGAAACTCTGTATACTAAAGACATACACCATGATCCAAATTAAAACAGAAGAAAACATAGAAAAGTAAAGATAAATGTAGGTAGATTGAGGATAATAAGTCAAGCTGTGAAACTAACCAGATTTGATGATCGCCTTCACACCTCCATCGCTCGAAACATATGCCACAGTCGTCGATTTGCATTGTAGTCATCTCTTCAGACCACCGCTGAGTTTTTTGTGAAGGGCTTGAAGAGGATACTTAAGATACCCCTTAAACTATGTGTGTAGTTTGACTAAAATACCCCTTATTTTCATAGTTTTAAACTTTGAAAATAAGGGGTATTTTAATGAATCTACGAATGAGCATGAGCATGAGCATGAGGACTAGCAAGTGAGCGAAAAACTCAAAGATTGACTATGCGTGCAAAAAACTAGTTTGGTAAAGGGTAATTTAGGATGAAAAGTAATTTGCTAAAATACCCTTTTTGGTGTAGTGTGCACCTAACAGGGATATTTTAGCAAATATCCTGTTGAAAAGTAATTTGTAAAAATATCCTTTTCGGTGTAGTGTACACCAGAATATTTGCTAAAATGCCCCTGTTAGGTGCACACTACACCGTAAAGGGTATTTTAACAAATTACTTTTTAACATAATATTTGCTAAAATGCCCTTTTTGGTGTAATGTGCACCTAACAGGGGCATTTTAACAAATATCCTGGTGTACACTACACCGAAAATGGTATTTTTAGCAAATTACTTTTCAACAGGATATTTGCTAAAATGTCCCTATTAGGTGCACACTATACTCAAAAGGGTATTTTAATAAATTACTTTTCAACAAGATATTTGCTAAAATGTCCCTATTAGGGGCATATCATACACAAAAGGGTATTTTAATAAATTACTTTTCAACAGAATATTTGCTAAAATGTCCCTATTAGGTGCACACTACACCAAAAAGGGTATTTTAGCAAATTACTTTTCATGCTAAAATACCCTTTGGCAAACTAGTTTTTTGCACACATAGTCAATCTTTGAGTTTTTTGCTCACTTGCTAGTCCTCATGCTCATGCTCATTCGTAGATTCACTAAAATATCCCTTATTTTCATAGTTTAAACGACTAAAATACCCCTTATTTTCATAGTTTAAAACTATGAAAATAAGGGGTATTTTAGTTAAACTATGAAAATAAGGGGTGTTTTAATCAAACTACACACATAGTTTAAGGGGTATCTTAAGTATCCTCTTCAAGCCCTTCACAAAAAACTCAGCAGTGGTCTGAAGAGATGACTGCAATGCAAATCGACGACTGTGGCATATGTTTCGAGCGATGGAGGTGTGAAGGCGATCATCAAATCTGGTTAGTTTCACAGCTTGACTTATTATCCTCAATCTACCTACATTTATCTTTACTTTTCTATGTTTTCCTCTGTTTTAATTTGGATCATGGTGTATGTCTTTAGTATACAGAGTTTCATTTCTCTGCTTATCTTTTAGACTATATATATGCTTGTATAGCTTCGTGGTTTCTGTTGCTTGAAATTTAGCTTGTTGTACCCCTCCCCCACATACCACGTACAGTGAGTAGGCTTCCATGGATAAACATTTCGTTTCTTCTCAATATCTGTTTGTGTGTATTTGCTAGATTAACTAGTAGCTAGGATTTCTAGTTATTGTAGAAGATTTTTGGGCTTAAGAATCTGGTTTATGTCTGATCTGATGCTAGCCTTTCAATTACCTAGAAAACAGATATTTTTGTTAGCTTAGACCTTTATGATAAATAATAAAACAAAGTTTCTGATCAATACCGTTCACCTTCGGAAATCTGAAAATTCTGAGGAGAAGCATCTACCGGTCAGAGAACAGATTCCGGAAAGTTCCCTCAATTCATGAATGCAAAACCCACACACTGATAAAGCTCTGCTCCTTGTTTGTTCAATGAAAGAGAGAAATACAATTCATATTTTTCATAATCTCTGCAGCTACTCTGTTCTCTGTTTTTCAATCAAATGTTGCTCTATTACATTGCACAAAGCGTTTCACTTTAAATGAAACTCAGCACACACGAGCCTTCCCCACACTACATTTTCCAAAAGTTAGTAAAAAGAGGAGAGGCAGAGCACTTCGGATGTTATAATTTTGTCATGTATCTTCCTGATTTGATGTTTCATGCTATAATTCAATATTGTTCGACATATCATGATTCAATATATCCTCGATATCTAAATTGAAGTTTTGGTGTGAGTAAGATCAGACAGCATCTATGTCTAAGAAGTTGTTTGCTTTTCATATAGTACATTTGCGTTGACACATATTATAAATAATATTTGCTAGTACATGTTTATAAGGATCTTGCTATTTTATAGAAACACTGATTTATCGGTCACTGAAAAACCATTAGATAGCATTTACTATGCTTATATATACACAGTAAACTCAGTGATATTACCATTAGTTTCATGTTGAGAAGCAATAATATCTATTTCTTCTCATCAATTTTCATGTTGGTTTGCTTCTAATTCTAGTATTAACCTAACTAACTAACTTGCATTACTTGGTCGAAATTTTGCAGCTGCCTCCGTAGTTGTGGACATTTATTCGGTTTCTCCTGCATTATCAAGTGCATTCCACAATCCTATGAAGTTTCTGCAAAGGTATTTTCTGCTATTCTTGCTATATCTATACAAGCAAGCAAGAAATGGATTGTTCATTAATGTTTTTCCACAACATATACATATACTAAGAATATTCCTTTTACAGTGCCCTACGTGTAGGATGCCGTTCAGGTGGCCGGATGTGAGAAAGATTTATGGATCTCCAGTAACTGTGCTTGATGAAGATCTACTAGATGTGAATGTCCACTTTGATTTTTAAAATTTTCATTTTTCCTTCCAGTTTAGACGTTAGTTGAATTGAATCTCAGGTTATACCTTTATTACTATGCAGAGAAACCAGCGCCTTGAGGAAGAGAAAGAGATTCTCACAGACGAGGTAAGCTATTAATTAACAAAAAAAACCCAAATCGCATACCGGTTAATTTGTTATGGCCGGTTGGTTGCACGGTCACTTAAGCTTCGATATTCGATATACAGATGTTAAATGGGTCGGTCATGTCCAAGCCGTCATTTTAGGACCCATTTGAGCTTGAGGCCCAGATATGGGCCGGGTCTTAAATAGTTTTGATGAGATCCGGCTTTGCCCATGAGCTGCATCTCATGCGGGATTTGCCTGCACAAGCTTGGGCGGTTTGTCAGACTTTAACTTAGTTTTGTAATTGTACGTAATACTATTTTTTTTCACGTTCGATATTGGCCTCAAGCCTGTGAGAGCTACTTCAATTTCTTTGTCATCGTCTCATATGTCTTTTCCCATACTTATTAGCCGAGAGAATATTTGATGTGCCTAGTGTATGGTACTTCTTCCATGTGTTTATAGTGTTAAAATTACTATTGATAGGTCATTTATTATCAAATTAAACTTTTAGATCTAATGGTTATTAATATATATTAGAGGGTAGTTATACCAAAAGTCCTGGATTTGAATCCCGCCAACACCATAAACATTATTGATATGAATAAGTGAATTAAATGTGTAATATACAAATATACAATAGGTATTTCTAAGTTTCTTTGTATTTTTTTGAAGAATTATACTATTACATAAATTTGGGGTATTTTTTTTTTTTTTTTTTGTGATAGAGGAGGACTCGAACTCGTAACCTCGTGGTGTATATGTGAGAAGTTTACCACCGGACCAATCTCATCTCGTCAAGTTTTTTTTTTTTTTTAATCATATCTTCATTGTCGTTCCTGCCCCTTCTTTCTTGGCTTTTTTTTTTGGGAGATTTGTAAAATCCCCATAAGGTTTTTTTTTCCTTTCAAAAACAACACTCTAATTTCGAATTTAGTTCCAAAAAAAAATCATCCTATTTCATATCAAAATCACCTTATACTTTCAAAATTTAGCTAAAAAAACAGTGTACTAAAAACCTACAAAATAGTTATCAAATTTTTCTCTAGTAATCATATAATGAGCATACTTATAACATATTTATCTACCTCATCACTTTTTGTCATATAAGCATTATTTGACCCAATTGCATTGCTTTTTCCGGCAAAGTGTGATGAGGTGTATTAGTGTGTTATAAGTATGTTCATAGTTATATGTCTATCAGAGAAAAACTCGGAATTGTCAACTAAATTTAAAGTTAAAAGGTTGTTTTTTATAAACTGTTTGGGATTTTAGAGAATCTCCCTCCTTTTTTTCCAAAATTTTCTACTGTTGTTACAATTTAGTGAGATCGAGAATGTGAACCAGGTTATATTTTTATAATGATTTCACATTAGTGTATGTGATAAATCCATCCTACTTTTACATGATGCTGTGTTGTTGAAACTTATGTTGGTAGTTTCAACAATTTTTAAAAAATAAAAAATAAAAACCTTAATTTTGTTGGCAGAACTTTTGGTCACACCATAGCAGTAAGTGAAAAATGCATATAATGGTTTCATTATTTATTTATGGTAAATCGATGCTTATTATAATTTATAGGTTTATTTTTTCTTGCAGTTAGACAACTTGCTCAAGGAAAATACCGAACTCAAGAAACAGGTACTTTCTTTAAATATTACCTTCAAAAACTTGACCTCATTAGTTTTCTCTTTAATTTGTTAAGATTTTACTTTTTATTGTCATTTTATTTTTAATAATATTACCATTCAATTCTGAAACACTATCTCAACATTTTCATTCCAATTTATATGGCAGATGAATATGCATCGGGCATTACTTGTCAAAAAAAGTAAAAATAAAATAGAGTAAGTCTACAAAATAGATCGTGAGGATCATTCGAATTACACGTGCGAAGGTTCAGATATGATAAATTATTGTTGATGAACTGAAACGATTAGAGTTTTTTGTTGTTGTTGTTTAGTTAATTTGCATAAACAAAGATAAAATTTAAACTTCTGAACTTCACCTTGTTATAGATATTTTTGTGATGTACTAAAATCCATTTGTCTAGGTTATGGTTTTTATTTGTGTTTGGCTTGTTAGTTGTTAATTACTTACAAATGGTTTTTGAATAATTGGTGTGAATTTTCATCAAATATAACCTGTCCAAGATTGTATATTTGTATGATCGACTCCTGTCTGAAACAAGAGAGGATTTCAAACTTAACATAAAAAACTTTTTAAACCAGAAAATGTATGTGTTTTTTTTAAAGATAAATTTCATTGCAACTCTCTAACCTTGTTATTAGAGAGCTTCTCTAAAATTTAAGAGGTGAGCTAACCCAACTCAAAAAGAACAACATCTTTTGAATGAATCAGCTCCACCACCACTGAAGCATCGGTCTCCAAAACTGCAGGAACAAGACCAATATCAACAGGCAACAGCCATCTCAATACCTTTAAGAACTGTTGGAGCTTTTCAACTTCCACAACCGAAAAGCCTCCAGAAAGTTTACACGCACTAGCAACCATCACCAATCTCTCTTTGCTTTATAGCGGTGAAATTGTTTATACAGACATATTCGAGCAGTTGATTGATATGACTCGTTGTCCTCACAAATATGGTAAGCCAATTAAACAGTGATCCCTATATATCATGATACTTTCATTTGTTGATAATATATATTGGAAATTAAATTAGTAATTAATATTAATTTTATTTTTTTAAAAAGAAAAGAATATTAATTTTGTTTTTTTTAAAAAAGAAAAGAATATTAATTTTATGTGGAACGATGAAAACAAGATTTATTTTGCGGAAGTGGAATGATAGAAGCAGCGTTTATGGGTTGTCCAACCACACCAAAATGTCAAAATGCTTCCCAATTCATCTTTGGGGATTTTCTATTCACCATTCTCATTCTACCTACCAATTCTTTTTTGAACACTTGGTCACTGAAATTCTTCTCAAGCTCTCATTTAATCACACCCCTTGATTTAATTCCTTTTTTTTATCTTTTAAATATTGATTTAATTCCTTAATTTTGATGTATTAATAAACTTGTATTGCTTTTTTAAGTTTGGGGCAGGACCCACATCCTCATTTTTTTTACACAAAATCTGATACATTTTTGTGTTCATTAGATCTTAATTGTTTGAATGATTCAGATTTAATGATCATTAATTATATTTCTTATTATTATTTTTTATTAATATTTGTATTTCATCTCTCTTCTTTAATTTAATTTACTCTTTCTTTTCATACAATATCAAATTTAAACACAAACAAAATTCGACATCAACCTTAACCAGACACTCATAAGTGGTTTTAGTACTACTTCAAATAGGTGAAGTTCCAAAGTCTGAATTGTTTATTTAATCAAACAAACAACAGCAATCTTCAAAAGTTTTAGTTCTTCTATATAATCCGACTATCCGAGCCTTACATTCTTCAAATGTGTAACTCGAATATCTATGATCAATGTTATAGCCTTACATTCTTCGGAGAACCTGGTTGGCCAAAATCAAAATCAGTCCACTGTAAAAACCGTAATGAGAACAAAAAAAGAAGAAACTTACACACTCTTAAGTAAAGCTGGGCACGTAATTGGGTCATGACACACAAACTCGACACAAATGTAAAGCAGATAATCAAGTTCAAATTCATAATCAGGTCAACATGTTCAACTTATTTAATAAACAAGTCGTGTTAGATTTAGCTTAACAGGTTGCGGGTTGACTCGATTATTAGTACTATGATTAAATTTGTCATATTTAAATTAAATAAGGATATATTTGTAATAGTTTATGCATTAGTAAATAATCGTCATTATGGGTCAAATGGATCAAGATCAAAAACAACCCATACATTAAACAAACAGGTTAGTTGGGTTAGTTGGGTTGTATCGTGTGATCTGTTTAATAAATAAGCCGTGTCTGCATTGAGGGACGATCAACTCGTTTAGTTAATCGAGTTGTGTCAGGTTGAGTGAAAAAATAATGTCTTGTCGAATTGGGTAAAGGGTTTTAACCAATCCGCAAACCCCAATTGTCTACCTAAAGTAAAGTGTATTGCAGCTTCATCATAATACATGAACTTTACACACGCTATGAATCAATCAAATTTTCTTTAGTGGACACATACTTTATAGTATACTTATAGCACATGTGCCACCTCATCCCTTTTTAAATTATCAACCACACCTGATTATATACACATAGCAAAAATTGATGATGTGACACTTGTGCTATAAATATGTTATAAATTGTGTGTCTATCAGAGAAAAACTAATGAACCAATATATACTTAGTCGAATTATTCGGTCAATATAAATTTATCAATTTATGTTTTTATTTTATTTTAAGTATTAGTGTATTACATAAATTCAGTTGAAAAGAGGATGACACAAACCCACAACCTCGTGATGCAGGTGTTAAGGGTTTACTACCGAACCAACCTCATCTTATCAACCATTTATTTTTAAAAAACAAAAAAGTGTCTAAAATCCATGTAAAAGGTGAAAATAATAATAACACTAACTTCTACCATTTAACTATTTTCATTTCAACTAATGTGTAGCTTGTGACATTAGTTTGAATTGCCACATAATTCTTCTCTTTCTTTTTTTTTTTTTTTAGTTTTAGTTTAGCGTTGTAAACAAGTGATGTGTCGATGCCATCAACTACGTGCCATATACAGTAGGTTGGGATATAAATGTTGAGACCCTATTAGGAAATTATAGTAAAAATAAAATGACAATAAAAAGTCATAACAAAGAGGAAATTGAGATTATATATAAAGTTGGCTTTTGGCAGGAAGTATAAAAATAAAAGTATACGGTATACCTGTTTGAGTCGGTGAATTTCCTTGAGTATGCTCTCTCTCTACAACAAAAGAAAATTTTCTTTCAGGGAAGAAAGAACTTCACGCAGTTATTTGATTTTTGAACTCATTCGCACGTAGGAATGACAATGGAGTGGATCAGAGATGGATATACTATATCCATCTCCGTTCCATCCATTCTCATATCTGATAAAAAGAAGTTAAATTTTCATATTTTATTTGGTAGTCTCGGGTCTGATCAGCCGCCTCTTAATGAGAAAAAAAAAATTAAAAAAATTTATATGATTAAAGTTAATGATTAAGTATAAATATTAAAATTGATAATGAAGGTGGGTGGGTCAAATACCCATAGACCATATATCCTTGTAAATAAACTTATATTATGATCATATCCATCACGACCTCATTGATATAATAGTAAATTTTTTTTTTTTTTTTTTTTTTTTTTTTTGCAATTACCTATCTATCCTTATGTAATATGACATTTTTAACTGGAACATTAATGGTAAGGCGGAGAATGACAATTATTTCTAATGGCAAGGTGAAAAATGATCATTTCTGATACTAGAGGGTGCAAAATGGTTATTATCTTAAATTAAAAGAGGTTTTTAATAATAACCCTAATATATATATATATATATATATATAAACCGATTCGTATTCTTGATCTCCCTAATTTTTAATTTAGGATTTTAGAAATATGACAAACTCGAACCAAAAACCTCATAGTATAGGTGTGAGAGGTAAACTACTAATTCAACCGCATCTTTTATCTCCTCAATTTATTTTAGCTAACACAAAATCTTTTTGGACAACAAAACACAAAGCAGGAAGATCACTTTATAATAATAACAAAATTACAAGTGTCTATGCGAAAATAGCTATTTTTAAAAAATATATATATATCAAATTTATCAATTTCCAATAAAATTAATATTCTTGTGAAATTTTCCATTTTTTGAACAAAATTACCTTAATAATTTTTCAATTCTTGATAAATAAAAAAATTATTTGTGACCTCCATTGTTGGAAGTCACATACCTCTAAATGGAAGTTTGTGTGCATACCCACATTGTTGGAGGTTTACAACAGTTTTCCAACAATGGAGATGGAGGTTGTGACTTGTGACCTCCAAACATTTCCATTTTTAAATCTATTAAAAAATAGTAATAATAATTTAAAACAAAATAGAGGAGGTGTTTTTGTCACTTTAGAGACTGAAATTGACAACAATAGAACAAATTTGGATGGGGATAAAAATAGGAAAACATAATATTTTTTGACTTTTTTGTTACTATTTCCTCGTATTTAATTAATACATCTCCAAAAAGAATTCAGCCTCCGATAAAGCAGAGGAAAATAGGAAGATACCATGAATATAAATTATGTTACAGGAATGAAAATAAATGTGATTGAAGATACCATGCAGTTTAATGAGTTGTTAATTAATGGCTTACCTCAGATTTCAGAAGTTCATTCTCGTCCTCTAGCGACTGGTTTCTCTGCATAATTTTAAATTTTCGACTACTATGTATGAACCATCAATCCAACTAGAAAAAAGAAAAAGAAAAAGAAAAAGAAAAATGGAAATTCACCTCTTGTAAATGTTCATCAAGCACAGCCACAGGAGATCCATAAATCTTTCTCACATCTCTCGACATGAACTGAGCCCTGCATGTAGGGCACTGTACCGGTGGAAAAATTATTAATGCATTAGGATATCTGTATATGAAGAAACTAATGAACAATATTATTCAAATTATAGCTAGTAACGATAAAGGAGCTTGCAGAAAAACACATTTGCAGAAACTCCGCGGCATCGTTGAATCCACTTGCTAATGCAGGAGAAACAGTATATGTGTCCACAAGGGAGGCAGCTGCAAATTTTCAGACGTTATATATATATATATATATATATATATATATATTAAAGTTGGTTTAATACAAGAAGCAAAGCAACATGAAAGATGAAGTAAGAAGTAAAGTGCCATCTTATTACTTAATTACTCAACATGAAACTAATTGTAGTATCACATAGTTGCCACCTGCTGGAACCTGAAATATTGCAAAGCTAAATGAGTGTCTTTCACCATCAAACCACATTGGACGGTGATAAATATAGTATTGTTACTAGGACACATGGTAATATATCATTCGCAGCGATGGAGGCTCGGAGCTAGTACACATTACATGATGAAATTATTGTACCAATAACATAGCAAGACCCTTTCGTATAACATCTACTGGCGAATCTTATTTATAATGTGTATGAGTGTATTTACCAAATATGTAACAATTCAACTTCATCTTAGGCCTGGGGTAATGTTTGAGGAACGATTGAATTACATGTCTAATGATGTTGAATCGTTACAAAAAACGGCAAATCAAGAACATACATTACTAAAGGCAAAGTTTGAAAATTCAATTCCAAACTTCAAACTAAATTTGCAAGTATGACATTTTACTAACGTAGAGCTACTTTTTTTTAATGGAAAAAGTAATTTCCACCAACTTATCAACATTATGGTTGTATAAAAGGCCCAACGCTACTTGTAGACTAACTGCAGAGAGTACTACTCTGCCTCTCCCCTGTTTACTACAAATGTATACTGCGGTGTACTACTCTGCCTCTCCTCTGTTTATTACACATGTACAAAAATCTCTGTTTTCTGGGTCGTAGAAAAGCTGTGTAATCATTGTTTATAATGGTGCAAAGCTCACCGAGGCGTAAAGTTCCCCTAGGATCCTAGACTCAAAGCGCAAGGTGAGGAGCTTGTCTTAAGGTGCAAGGTGAGGCCTCTGTCTTAAGGCGCCATCATCCTAGCGCCTATGCACGCCTTTAACAAAGGTGTAAGAGTAGGCGCGTATCTGTCTTATGACGCCATCTTGGAGCCTATACATGCCTTTAACAAAGGCATAAGACACAAAGGGAGGTGCATGAGCGGAGGCATCTGTCTTAAGACACCATCTTGGCACCTATGCACACCTTTAACAAAGGCATAGGGCACAAGGCATAAGGGAAGATGCCTGAGCGGAGGCATCTGCATGTCTTAATGGACCATCTTGACGCCTATGCTCTAGGGCGTCCGATGAAGGCATATGTACCAAACGGGTTCGACAAAAGGCATAAGCGCAAGCAGAGGCGCCTAGTACTTAACTATAAATTTTCATGAGAAAAAAAACTTCTAAAAGAAAATCAATAGCATAGAACAAAAGAAAGTAAATTATAACTGATTCACAAGAAAACCAAACTTTTTAGCAACCAAAACAGAAAAAAAAAATACAAAATAAAATGACTACTCCACTGGTGTATAAAAGAAATATATAGTCTAAAAGATAATGAGTTAAATGAAAGTCCGCACACAAAAAACAGAGTAACAGATGGACAGGGACATGGAACCCACACCGACCATAGCTGAATAATATGGACACTATAACCAGACTTGATAATGACACCAAAAAGAAGAAACTTTCTAGCACCGAAAACCAAAGCAAAGGAAATATTAGTCTAAAAGATGAATACATCGCAAACCCACCAGACTTGACGATCGCCATGAGAAGCCCATGTCTGCAAACAAATGGTACAACGACAAATATCCAAAACACGATCCATTCTCACACTCTCTTCATGTTCATTTTCAATATGCATGCGCGCCATTTCATCAGAAAGCTGAGTTTGTCGAGAAGAGCTTGAAGGGAATACGTGGGAATTGTTGTTCATGGTGACTGACTGCTGAGGAGGAGTGTGAGGATTACTTGAATTGGAGACAAAATGTCAATAGAAGATTAAAGCATGGAAATATTTGACAATGTCAACAACAATTTAGGAATCAACCCTTTGGGTCTGAGTGGGGCCTTTACACGAATATATTCGTTGTTTACAAGAGTTTTTGTAATATATTTTGAACTTCTATACAACACCATCAGTGTACCCACGTGTAGGGAAATCCACGTGTCTCCATCTCCACTTCGTGGTGCATTGATTTTATGGTGCGTCTTGCCGTACAAAACCATGGACCAATTACCATCTGTTTTTCATCCCCAATTGCATATGATATGTGGCGGGATTGTATTGGCGAAGCGCGATATTTTGTAAAAATAATAATATATGTTTTTAATGTCAATTCATACATATAATATATAACTTTGTGCGTTCTAAGTTCTAAATTAGTAGTAAACTATTTATCGTAATATTTTTTAAATATATATATATAAATTTTCAAGTCAGTACACACTTATATAACTTTGTGAGCTATTGGTTTACATGATTTGACTCAAGTGTATATGTATTTGTCAAAGTTTCTTCATAATAAGTGGCTCACATTCAATATCCTTATGAAACTATATCAATGCGTACTAACCAAATCGGGACTATATATATAAGGGTGTGTTTGATATAGCTTTTCAAGTAGAACTTGTAGTCGTGTAGAGCAGATCTTTTACTAATATAACTTTTATTGAGTAGAGTTTTTAATAAAAAAAAAAGCTTTTGGTTGTATAAATTACAAAAAAATATTGATAATGTATTTATATTGAAAGAGTTGTACATTGAAATATCTAAAATTTATAAAAGGTAGTTGAGACAATTCGTATATTTTTAAAAAAGCTCAAAAAAATACTTTTTAGAAAACTCTAAATTTTGGACTTCTCTTAGTATAAAATAGCCTTTATAAAGGGTGGTTGAGACAATTCATATATTAAAAAAACTGTTTTGATTTTTGACAAACAACACAAAAAAAAAAAAAAAAAAAACTTCAAAACAGTTTTTAGTATTAAAATAACGCTTTTGTATTGACAGAATGACAGTGTATTTTTAAAAATAGCTTTTGGTCGTATAAATTACAAAAAAAATGTTGACAACGTACTTATATTGAAAGAGTTGTACGATGGAATATCTAAAATTTATAAAAAGGTAGTCGAGACAATTCGTATATTTTTAAAAAGCTCAAAAAAAGATTTTTGGAAAAGTCTAAATTTTGGACTTCTTCCTAATATATATAAAATAGCTTTTATAAAGGGTAGTTAAGGCAATTCAAATATTAAAAAGGCTGTTTTGATTTTTACCGAACAATTAAAAAAAACAAAAAAAAAACTTCAAAACAACTTCTAGTTTTAGTATTAAAATAACATTTTTGACATTTACAAAAGTTATATTAAAAATATACAGATTCATAATCATAAAGTGCTTATCTTGTCATGTGATGTTTAGATTTTAAAATGATTGTGTTGCAAGTTATTGTAGTCTTATTACATGCAGAGGCGGCTCAAGCATGAGCTGTTTGGTGGTTGCTTACTTGCTTGAGGCAGTGAGGCTTCCGAAAATTAAAGCCAGTTTTTATTTATTTATTTGTAGTTAAATCTTGAAGGCCTTCTAAAGTCAAGGAAACCATTTTTTTTAAATATATATTTTTAATATATTGTAATTTCTTTTATAATTCAACAACTTCGAGAATTTTTTTTTATCTGAACAAAAGATCTATAATTTTATTGTTTCCTAATTCCAAAAAACTCTAAACACTTTTCTAATTTCAAAACAACGAAGCTTGGTGATAAGAGCGTAAATTATCAGGGTCGAGACGATGATTCTACAAGTTGTATCTAAAAATACAACACCTTTAATATTGATTTAATAACAAAGTAAAATAATAATAATAATAATTTAATAATTACTTTCCTAATTCCAAAATACTTTCTCAAAACAGCCGATTATAAGTTAACATTATGGTCAGTTGTCAGTGATCATATTCTTATTTATTTATTTTGTTCTACTAGTTTTCTACTCACTTAGGGGTCATTTGTTTTTTTGTCTGAAGACTGAATAGTCCTGAATTTTATTGAAGACTGAATAGTGACTGAAACTTGAATCTGAATGACATGTTTGTTTTTTTTTTTTTTTTCTCACATCTGAATGTACTGTCAATATGTTTGTTTTATTAAAAATAAAATTGTCTGAAAAGAAGTAATTTTACATCTATACTCATGTTAAACAATTATACATATAATATAGAATAAAAACAATCCAAAAATAATAATTATATATGAACACATATGATCATGATCTTCTTCTTCGATTACAAAAAACTTTATTTTTACTAAGAAAAGAAATTTTTTTTTTTTCAAAAAATAAAAAGGGCAGCAGAAAAACTCACACAAAACACTTTAAAAATAATAATATATAAATACATCACCCTAATATCATAATAAAATATTGATATTAAACACCAATATAAGAAGTGATTAGAGTTCTTTTTTATTTTTAAAGCTATTTAAAATAAGCAATATTTTAAAATGAATATTTCTATACAATATATAACTATGATGAAATTGGAGATATGTTATATATGGAGGATAGTATCGGAAGAAAATATTTTTGATTGCATTTAATGCAATTCAGTGATTTACAATTAAGTGAAAAGTCATGATTTTTTACTTTTTATTTTAAATTGTTTTTTAGTATTTTTAAGTTGTTTGACCACTTAAAAAAACAAACAAAACAACTTAATAATTATAATTTAGACCTATTAAGTTTTAAATGGAAAAAACAAACGACCCCTTACGCTCTTCCTTGAAAGTTGAATATTGCTAATATAAGTTCTTTGTCGTGCTTTTTATTATTTTTTTATTATTTGAAATTGGTTGTTGAATGTATTCCGGCCAATGCATTTGTGCATAATAAGACTAAAACACCCTTGAAACTGTTAATTTGACTAATGATCGACTGACAAAGGATCAAATTGAGTTATTTTTAATAATTTAGAGACCCATTGAATCAAGAATGAGAGAAAAGTGAAAAAAATGATGTTTTCAAAAACTTAGGAGATTAAAATGAATTTTGCCTATATCTAATTAGCTACTAAAAGCTCACAACTTTTCAATTAATAATTTTTTTTCGAACTCTTAGATTAATATCCAAAGGTTATTAGCTGCATAGTGACTATACATACAAGTTTAATTCAAAAAAAAAAAAAAACATACAAGTAATGTATTATGTAAATATGTAATAGCTTGACCCTATAGCTTCATCCATTTTTTTCTAATCAAAATATAAAATAAGATATTTTTAATTCATTCAACAAATAAAATAAATCAACGGCTCTAATGTAACAGTAGTTTGGTAAGGATTTCAATTTTTAAGTATTGAGTAAGGAATTGGTAGGTAGATTGAGTAGGGTGAATGCTATGCCAGAATATAAATTTTAAAGGGGATGTCGGCCGTTGGTCTGGTTGGATTACATATATATATGCAGTATGCTGCTTCTATCGGTTCATAATTTCCACAACACCCTCTCTTTGTTTCCACAAATCCTGTCATCAATTATGTTCAACCAAAAGTTAATTAGTTTTCTCACCTTATCAATTAAAATGGGCATTGTATATATTTTATTTCTTTGACAATTATATAGTTTTGTTAAGTTTTTAATTTGTAAGACTTATTTGATCCTTAAATTTTCTTTGAAGAGTGTGAAATACATTTATCTTCAAAATACAGAGTGTTATTATCCATATAGATATATATGATATAATTAGATTTTAAAATATTTATGAATTCAATTGTTTCATGTTATTGATTTCTTTGATTTTGATATTTGTCAAAATATGAAAAATAATGTTAAACGATATCATACATATTCAATCTCCCTTCATGGATTCTAATTAAAGCTCCTATAGATTTTCTTTTTTTCAAAAATAATAAGACAACAGAAAGGAAAAAAAAAAATCCCAAAACAAAAACCATTTCCTTTCATCATCTTGAAAAACTAAAAATAAATAAATAAATAAATCCTACCAACAAAATAACACATTTTCTGTGGTTTAAAAAGGTCTGTACGTTAAGTTTGGAATCCTCTGTTGTTGAGAAGAGTCGTTTATACAATTTTAAATTGATTATATTTAATGAAAATTCACACAAATTATTAAAAAACAGTTTGTAAGTAACAATTCAAACACAAATAAAAACCTTAATACAGACAAATGGATTTTAGTACATCACAAAAATATCCGTAACAATGGTGAAGTTTCAAAGTTTGAATTGTATCTTTGTTATGGAAATTAACCAAACAAACAGCAAAAAACTCCAATTGTTTCAGCTCATCATCAATAAATTTTCATATCTTAACCTCCTCACGGACCTCACGAGTAGTCCGGATAATAGTTACCTTTTATCTTGCAGCCTTACATTCTTTTTAGTTTAATAGATTTGACAAGTGATGATGTTCGATGTATATTCATCTGCCATACAAATGTTGATATACTTTTCAGAAATGAATTGTAATCTTATTAAAAATAAAATGACAATAAAAATTAAGTAAAATACTAACAAATTAAAGATAAAACTATTGAGATTATATATATTTAGCATTTGGCAGGAACGATGACGTTTTTTAAGGTAATAATAAAAGAAAATACCTTTTTCTTGAGTTCAGTATTTTCCTTGAGTAAGCTGTCTCTCTACAAGAAAAAAAAAAAAAAAAACATAATAATAATAATAATAGATATAAAAATAAATAATGAAACCATTTGAGCATTTCCAATACCAATAGATTGTGAACAAATTATATGTTAGGACAAAATAGACAGTATTAAAATATGCCTCTCCAATGCATATGAAAATTGTCATTAATATAAGTTAGTATTTAAACAAAAGCGTTTGAGAAAGATTTTTTATTTGATTGTCTGTCTATATTTATTGAAATATATACAAGCAACTTTTGTACCGGATATACCTTATATACACTTTGCATTCACTGCGTGACCAAAACTGCCAACAAAATTAAGGTTTTTTTATTATTTTATTTTATATAAATTGTTGAAACTGCCAACAAAAGTTTCAAGTACACAACATCATGTTAAAGTAAAGTAGGATGGATTAATCACATACACTAACGTGAAATGACTGAAATCATTATGGATAATATGACCTGGTCTGTATTCTCAATCTCGCTAAATTGTTACAACGGTAGAAAATCTAGGTAAAAAAAAGGGGGACATTCCCTAAAACCCCAAACAGCCAAACTGCTTTATCAAAAATAACTTTTACTTTCAAATTTAGATAATAACTCCTCTACAAAGGATTTTTTAGTACACTATCTTTTTTCTTTTCCTTTTTTAATTAAAATTTGAAAGTTAAAGGTCTTTTTGGTATAAAATAAGATGATTTTTTCTACCTAAATTCGAAACTAGAGGTTTTTTTTGGAAAAAAAATAATAATAATAATCAAACCTTTCTAAGAAAGAAGTGGCCAGGATAGGCCGGGCCCTAGGAGGAGCCAAGTGAGGTAACTGTCTAAGGTCTCCAAATTGTAAGAAAAAAAAATTGATTTCAAATATAACCCATATATGATTTTAAATTAACAAACTCATAAATGAGTTTAAAATAAGCCCATTAAACATATAATTTTTAAACTAATAGACTCATAAATTAGTTTAAAATAGGCCTATTGAACATATTTTTTTTAAGAAAGCCCCACAAATTATAAAACTCAATTATCATTCTTAAGTTCTTTCATCAAGTCAAACGTGAGTTGAATCCTAATCATAACACTAATTGTCTTTTATATAACTAAAACGAGAAAACAATAGTACAATACTACCCATATCACTTATCACAACAAGAAGTGGACATCAAACAAAAATCAAAAAATCAAAAAATCAAAAATCAAAAATCAAATTAGGGTTATTCAAAACTCTCTTAAATCTTGCTACGAAAATTTATAATTAAGATACAAAATCCCAACATAAAATATCTGGGGCCCGTAAATTTATTTTCTATAATTCACCTCAGACCTCGAAAATCTCAGGACCGACCCTAGGCCAGGAACAATATTTCAACACCTTTCAGTGAAGACATAATAAATTAATACAATTTTATTTTATGCACATGGAAGAAGCACCATACACCGGGCGCATAAAATCTTCTCTCAGCTAGTAAGTATAGGAAAAGACCAGAATTCAGATGAAGTAGAGGTGTCAAATGGGTTCGGGTAGCTATGGTTTGATTGGCCGGACTTGACTATTAAGGCCCATGGGCCCGAGAAGTTGGGCTTTCACAAGCTTGCTTGAAGGCAGGATCCAACTTGAAAAAAATATATTTATTACACAAAATAAATTAAGGTCCAGACAAACCGCCCAAGTTCATTAGACGTTAGGATTAGCTCAAAATTCAAATACACGTTAGGTTCTTTCACTACAAGTTAACTTCATGTATGCAATTTGATTTTTACGGATACTAGACGATCTAAAAAATTAACTCAATGATACGGTAAGTGATTTATTCATTCATTATATTATCTTATGATTTGTATAGTAAAGGTAACTCACTTGATAATCATCTAGGTTAATTTTTTTGGTTGAGTAGTTTACTCTTTGATTTTGTTAATTAATATTTAATAGCTTACCTCATGTGTGAGAAACTCATTCTTTTCCTCAAGGTGCTGGTTTATCTGCATAGTAATAAAGTTATATAACCTCATATTCAATTCAATTAACTGGAATGTAATTAAAATGAAAATTTTAAAAATGAAAGATGGAAATTCACATCTAGTAGATGTTCATCAAGCACAGTTACAGGAGATCCATAAATCTTTCTCACATCCATCCACCTGAACAACACCCTACACTTAGGGCACTATATGAGAGGAAAATTATTAGTATATGCTGAGGATTTTAAGACGATGAACAATCCATTTCTTGCTAGCAATTGTATCGATATAGCAGGAATATATATACCTTTGCAGAAACTTGGTAGGATTGTTGAATAAACTTGCTAATGCAAGAGTAACCGAATAGATGTCCACAAGGGAGGCAACTGCAAATTTTCGACCTTAAAAGTTAAGTTAATACTAGAAGTAGAAGCGAACCAACATGAAAATTTATGAGAAGAAGTAGATATCATTATTGCTTAATAACTCAACATGAAACTAATGGTAGGATCACAGAGTTGATGAATATTATTTATGAACGTGTGTGCAATGTGATAGCGTGTGTGCAATGTGATAGAGTTGTTGCGAAATGGCCAGAAATTAAACAGAAAAGTGCACACAACACACAAACACAGATATTTACGTGGTTCGGCAATTGCCTACGTCCATAAGAGGTAGCAAACTGATATTATTGAGAAATTAATACAAATGCAGAAAAACAGAATTTCTCTCAACTCTCACTGGAACTCTCTCTAGAAGCTTTGCTTCTCTGCTGCTCTTCTCTCCCTTTGCTGCTGATGCCTTTCTTGCCTTGCTGAGGGTCATATTTATAGAGGAAAGGCAGAGACAATCCTCCGCCATTTTCAACATGGTGGTTGAGGTCATGAATAGGGTAGATGAAAGTTGGAAGATGGCAAGTAGAAGGTGGAAGTTGAGAGATGAGCCAATTTTGTCAACAATCTCCACCTTGGCGAGAATCCAACAATTAGTGCTACCTCTATTTCGCCCTTAGGCGCTACGAGCTCGAGAGATATTGATCAAGTCCAAACAATGTTGGAACTTGATCCCTGTTACCACCTTTGTTAACATATCTGCAGGATTGTTTACAGTTCCAATCTTCTGGAGTAAAATATTCCATTCATCTACTATTTCCCGAACAAAGTGGTAACGGACGTCTATATGCTTGGTGCGAGCATGATGGACCTAGTTCTTTGCCAAACAAATGGCACTCTGGCTATCGCAGAAAATCTCCACGTTTTCCTAAACAATGCCCAAGTCCCTGATCAAACCACGAAACCAAATGGCTTTTTTGAAAGCTTCTGTTACAGCCATATACTCTGCCTCAGTAGTAAACAAAGCCACTGTTGACTGTAAAGTCGATCTCCAACTTACTGGTCCTTCTGCCATAGTGAACACATAACTAGTAGTAGATCGACGCTTGTCAAGATCACCAGCATAATCAGAATCAACATATCCTACGATATGTTTGTCAACCTTCTGACCTCTCTCGAACTTCAAACCAACATAACGGCTCACTATACTTATGGTGTGTGAAATGTCAGATCTAGTACACACCATCGCATACATCAAGGCACCAACATCATTTGTATATGGAACATGATCCATTTGCCGCTTTGCATCATCAGTAGTCGGTGACATTAGTGCACTCAGTTTGAAATGAGGAGCCAACGGTGTACTTACAGGTTTAGACTTACTATCAATGCCAAACCTCTGAAGTACAGTCTTTAAATACTGAGTTTGTGTCAAACATATGGTACCTTTTGCTCTGTCCCTTTTGATCTCCATACTAAGAATCTTTTTGGCCTCTCAAAGATCCTTCATGTCGAAATCTTAGCTCAATTGAGCCTTCAGCCTGTCGATCTCCACTTTGCTCTTAGATGCTATCAGCATATCATCCACATATAAGAGCAAATAGACAAATGTACCATCTTGGAGTTTGCAAAAGTATACATAGTGATCAAAATGACTGCGTGTGTACTGTTGAGTCATCATGAAGCTGTCAAACCGCTTATACCACTATCTCGGTGACTGCTTCAAACTATACAGGGACTTGTTCAACTTGCAAGCCCAATTCTCAGGTCCTGGAACTTTGAACCCTTCTGGCCGAGACATATAAATTTCTTCGTTCAATGTACTATGGAGGAAAGCGGTCTTCACGTCGAGTTGAGCTAACTCGAGATCAAATTGTGCAACCAAAGCCAATAGGATCCGAATAGACGAATGCTTGACAATAGGTGAGAATACTTCATTGTAGTCTACTCCTTCCTTCTATGCGTAGCCTTTTGCTACCAATCTGGCTTTGTATCTGATGTTGTCTTTGCCAGGAGCACCTTCCTTCTTGGCATAGACCTATTTGCACCCTATAGGTCTCTTTCCCTTTCCAAGTTTCGTTATGGTGAAGTGATTGCATCTCCTCATCCATTGCCATTTTCCACTTGACATTATCGGTACTGTCCATAACTTCTCTGTAGGTGTACGGGGCATCACCATCAGTCACTGGAAGAGCGTATGCCACCATGTCTGTGAAACAGGCAGGTTTTCGAATGTCTCTTTTCAGTCTGCTGATGGCAATGGATTATGGCTGTTGTCTGATCTTAGATAATGGTGTTGAATCCTCCACCTCAACTGATATCTCATCCTGATGATCAGGACCATCAACTGTTGGAGAAACTTTCTCTAACATCTTGGGAACCTCAAACTCTACCTGTTGCAGAGAGTTTGGATTCTCATTTTTTGTGTCTCGAAATGTCTGTTTCAGCATCGCGGATTTGTTAAAGGTAACATCTCGACTTAAGATGATCTTCTTTGACTCGGAATTCCATAGTCTGAATCCCTTGACTCCTTCACTAAAGCCCACGAAAACAGCTTTCTTGGCTCTAGGATCCAGTTTGGATTCAGTAACATGAAAGTATGCTGGACATCCGAATATATGCAAACGGTCATAATCAGAAACAGGTTGTCTAGACCATACCTCTTTAGAAGTTTTCCCATCAAGTACAGATGCATGTAGTCTGTTGACTATATGAGAGGCATACATAAGAGCCTCTACCCAGAATGCCTTCCTTAGGCCAGATTGAGAAAGCATAACCGAACTTTCTCCACCAAAGTACGGTTCATCCGTTCTGCTACACCGTTCTGCTGTGGCATGCCAGGAACTGTAAAATTTCTGATTATCCCTTCATCCTGACAGTACTTCATGAAATGATCTGATTGTATTCCCCGCCATTGTCTAATCTGAGCCTTTTAATCTTTCTGTCTGTTTAAGTTTCAATCATCTTTTTTAGAAAGGTATCAAGAACTTCATCTTTATGCTTCATGGTGTATACCTAGACATACCTGGAGAAATCATCAATCAATGTCACAAAATAATGTTTACCTCTCAATGAAGCATTTTTGGAAGGCCCCCAAACATTAGTGTGAACATAATCCAGTGTTGCTTTTGTACGATAAATGGTGGTGCCGAACTTGACTCTCGTCTGCTTGCCTATAACACAATGTTCGTAGAAATCAAGTTTACCAGTCTTTGCACCTTTCAGAAGACCTTGCTTCACCAAACCTTGCAAAGCCTTCTCCTCAACATGCCCTAAGCGCATGTGCCAGAGTCGAGAAGTATCAGATGCCTCATCGTCAGAACTGCTGGAGACGACTGCTCTCCCTGTGACTGTGTACCCGTCCAGGAAATATAAATTTCTTTGTCGAGTACCTTTCATTGCCAAGAATGTACCTCGTACAACCTTTAGAACTCCACCTTCCATGGTCACCTTGTAACCGCTAGAGTCTAGGACCCCTAGTGAAATGAGGTTCTTCTTCAGATCAGGGACATACCTGACGTCTGTCAATCGTTTGATTGTACCATCGTGCATCTTCAGGCGAACAATTCCTATCCCTTTCGTTTGACAGGTGTTGTCATTTCCCATAAGCACAACTCTTCCATCAAGCTCCTGGAAGCTTGAAAACCACTGCCTGTTGGGACACATATGATAGGAGCAGCCAGAATCTAGAATCTAGAATCCATCTATAAGAATGGCTTTCTGATGATGAAACTGTAAAAGCTGAATCCTCTTCATTATCAGCTTTACTTGTAACATTCACATTAGATTTGTCCTTGTTTGGACAATCTTTCTTCCAGTGCCCTTTCTGGTGACAATAGGCACACTCGTCCTTCGCAAGACGTCTGAATGATGATTCTCCTTTTGGCTTTGAGCGAGATGCTCCTCTTGATTTTGAGCGAGATTTACCACGCTCACTGGGCACTTCAGATCTTCTATTGTTTGTCCTTCATCGAGCAACAGTCAGCGCTTCTAATGCTGAGTCTCTGTGATCAAGCTGATCCTTCTTCTGATACTCATTATTCACCAGAGCATTAGAAACATCTATGAATTTAACCTCATCCTTTCCATATAACAGAGTTGTGGTTAAATGTTCATAGGTATCAGGCAAGGAATTTAACAACAGCAATACCTTATCTTCATTGCTAATTTCAACATCTAAATTTTGTAAATCAGCGAGAATTTTATTGTAATTATCCAAATGCTCAATCATAGAAATACCTTTCTTGTACTGGAAACGAAAAAACTTCTTCTTCAGGTAAAGACGGTTCTCTATGCTTTTCGTCATGTACTTGTCCTCCAGCTTTTTCCAGAGACTTGATAACATAGTCTCCTTCATGACAAAGTACTTCTGGTCCTTGGCTAAACACAACCAAATTGTGCCGCAGGCTTGACGATTTACATAGTTCCAATCTTCATCAGAAATATCCTTGGATTTGGAACTCAAGGCAATATCTGATCCTTCTTGGAATAACAGATCCAGAACTTCACATTACCACATGCCGAAGTTGTTGGTACCGTCAAACTTCTCAATATCAAACTTTGCATTTGGCAATGAGCTTCTTTGCCAAGAACTGCTAGTTGATGCTGGGGTACTGCTGGTTGATGTTGATGTTTAAGCTTCTGTTGATTTTTCCAAAAATTTCTCAAGCGTTTGGATCTACCATCGTGGCTAAAAAATAAAGTTAATAAAGCTCGAATAAGTCAAGATAGTACTTACAAGTCGAATTAGCTGAAATTGATGACACGGTTGCGTCCGGAATGGTCGAAATAGCTGGAAACAAGTCCGACTCAGTCAAAAACGGGTGAAAATTGCACCGATTTTGGCAATAAAACACTTTTGGACCGAGTTGACTCGGGAATATTCCGTTAGGATAACGGAATATGCTCTGACGGAATATTCTCTACTGACAGAATATTCTCTGACTGTGGAACAGTAGTAGTGCTGACTGGTCGCTGACGTGGCACTGACTGATCGCTGACTGTGCGACGACGTGGCGCTGACGTGTCAATGATTGGTTACTGACTGAGCGCTGACGTGGCGCTGATTGGATGATGACGTGGTGGTCTTCTTCGTTGAGAAAGTTGCAGAAAATTTCTGGAAATTTTTCCAGGTTTGACCAAACTTTGACCGGAGTTAGAGAGTTCATTAGAGCTCGATTGAGACTCGGTCAGTTGCGTTGGAATCGTATTTCCGAGAGGAACACAACGGTATACTCCAAACAGAGATTCGAGCACTTCGAAATTTCTGGACTTGACCAAAATCAAAGCTCTGATACCAATTTGTTGCGAAATGGCCATAAATTAAACAGAAAAGTGTACACAACACACAAACACAGATATTTACGTGGTTCGGCAATTGCCTACGTCCACGGGAGGCAGCAAACTGATATTATTGAGAAATTAATACAAATGCAGAAAAACAGAATTTATCTCAACTCTCACTGGAACTCTCTCTGGAAGCTTTTCTTCTCTGCTGCTCTTCTCTCCTTTTGCTGCTGATGCCTTTCTTGCCTTGCTGAAGGTCATATTTATAGGGGAAAGGCAGAGACAATCCTCCCCCATTTTCAACATGGTGGTTGAGGTCATGAATGGGGTAGATGGAAGTTGGAAAATGGCAAGTAGAAGGTGGAAGTTGAGAGATGAGCCAATTTTGTCAACAAGAGTAACACTTGATTGAACAACAGAGAACAGGGTGGCTGCGATGATGATGAAAAATATGAATTAGTTATCTCTCTTCGAACAAACAAACAAGAGGCAGAGCTTTATCAGTGCATGAGTTTTGCATTCATGAATTGTGGGAACTTTTCGGAATCCACGATCCTTCTCCAACCGGTGATAAAATCCGTGTAGACAATTCCACCTCCGCTGAGATTTTTCAGCTTTACGAAGTTGAAGAACTCTGTTTTATTATTTATCATAAAAGTCTACACAAACAAAAATCTCTGTTTTGTGGGTAATTGAAAACTGGCATCAGATCAGAAATAAACCAGATTCTTAAACCCAAAACTCTTCTACGATAAAAAGAAATCTTTCTAGTTAAGCCTGTAAATACCCACAAAGAGAGATATTGAGAAGAAATGAAATGTTTGTTCATGAAAGTCGCCTCCTTGTCAACCTCGAATGCCCCTTGAGGCAGAATCAACGTCGTCGGCTATGGCAGAGAAATGAAATTATGTATACTAAAAAGTAAAGACACACACCTAAAGAAAACCGAAAAAATATATTGATTTGATCAAGTTTGGTTTTAAACTAGGCGTGGGATTCACCCAAAGAGCAAGTTTGGTTTTAAAATTATCAAACGCTGGCCTAGAGAGAGGCTTTGTGAACAAACCTACAAGTTGTTGAGAGGAGGGAACAAATTGAGTTCTTAAAGTGCAAAGAGCAATCTTCTCACGGACAAAATGATAATGGATTTCAATGAGTTTACGCGCATGATAATGGACAAAATGATTGACAGACATATGAAGAGCTGAGAGATTATACTTCTACTGCTACCAAATACGGTATACATGTTTATCTCATATCTTAGTGCTTTACAAATGTATAACATGGTAAGGAAAACAAAGAAAAAGACATATTCAAGCCATTGAAACTAACCAGACTTGATGATCTGCTTCACAGCTCCATGGTTCCAAACAAATGGCACAGTTGTCAATTTGCATTCTAGTCGTCTCATCAGACCACTGAGTTTGCCCAGAAGAGCTTGAAGAGAATACCAGCTGCCTATTGTTGTTGTTCATGTTTTAGTCTTTGCAAAGAGTAATGGGGGTTCGTGCGGGGCAATGAAAGTTATGAAACTTGGAGTTTGGACGGATCTTCATTTGTACGTATTCATTAAGAAATTCCTGTTTAGTATACGGCCGTATAATTCCGTGTCTTCAATTCTTATAATATTTGAAAGAATCTCTCTTTATAATTCCTTCTCCACAACTACAACCAGAGTCACCGCGTGTGTATCATTTGCCAGTATAAGCACAAAAGACCCATATTTTTGAGAAAAGAATCATGCATTCATATTTTTTTAGTCAAATGTAAATATTTAATTAAAAATGTGTTATTTGATACGATAAAATTTAAAGGTTTTGGTAAAAATTAGTATTACAAACAGAATAAGGTAAAGCTAGTCCGATATATCTGCTAATATGCATTTGTTATGGCAAATTTGTCACCATATTTGCCATTATGCATTTGTTAAAAAAATTTGTCACCATGATGGATTGATAATAAGGCAAAAAAAAAAAAAAAATCGCTCAAATGCAATTATCTAATATAAATATAGAGCCTATGTGTACTCTTTTTTTTTTTTTTTTTTTTTTTTTTAATTATGGAGATGAATATCTTAATTGAAAAACTCTATTAGAAATCCTAGTCGGCATGTTTCACTATTTTCCACCAATGTTTTTAACTTCAAAATAAATGATCAGGGGAGAGTGCAACACAAATGTTTACTTTAAAAAATATATAAATAAATAAATTACAATAATATGGGTTTGGAGAGGGGGAGGTATTCAAACCCACATTATTTTAGTGTATGTGTGAGAGGTATACCAATGAACCAACCTCACATTGTCGAATGACACAAATGTTTATTGTGATTGGTCATGAAGTGGATATATATATAGTATATATATATATATATATTTATATATAGTGAGACCCTTATAAAAGATCCCTTATTTTAATTTTGGTAGGGACCTTGATGAAATCACATCGGTTTTTATGAATTTTGATTTTTTTTTTTTTTTTTGTACATGATAAGTTCATTGAAATATATCTATGAAAAAAAATTGAGAATTTTTCAAGCAGTAAAACTATTTTTCTTTAATTTTTCTATATTTCACCTATTTTCTGTGCCACCATATTTAATAAAATTGGGATAAATAGTTATAGTACATGAAAAAATTTCAAATTTTATTCATATGATTTCGAAAAAAATCAATATGATTTCATCATGGTCCTCACCGAAGTTAAAATAAGAAATATCTCATGAGAAACTTACTTTTATATATATAGAGGAATGCTATCTACCTTTCTCATTTGTCTTCCCCATTTGTCTTTCACGTTCATTACTTGACACGTATACACTTTTTTATTTAATAAAAGCTCTCACTTTTTGTTGTAATACTTGTTTACGTCTTCTGACCTTATTAATGAAATGATAGAAGCAACCATTAAGGGTAAAGACGTAAACAAGTTTTGCTGTAAAAAGTGAGAGTTTTTTATTAAATGAAAAAGTATACACGTGTTAAGCAATTTGTGAGGAAGACAAATGAAAAAGGTAGATATATATATATATATATATTACCAAAGTTGATTTATATTGAAAATAAATATTGATGTGTTATTAATGAATGCCAAAAATAAATAGTAACATTAAAGATGCTATAATTCAAAATTGAAGAATGTTTACGTAGAGACAACAGGAAAAACAAACCAAGGACAATGCGGTGAGCACATAATCCAATTCGTTATTCGTTATTTTCAATACATTTATCATTTATGATACAATTGAATCCACGTAATTGTTGCCACGTGTGTTCGAAACTTCGAATGCACAAGTCTTACTTCTTCAACGGGTCAACTTTTTAGTGCACTCTTTATCTGGTCTGAATTCTGATGCATTTGTCACACAAAATCGGCGCCAATGTCCATCTTTTTTCACGCCCAATTATATTTGACATGCGCGGGATTCTATTGGCCCCAATTTTTTAACACATTTTTATAACCCTAGGATCAAATAGAATTTGATGGTTTAGATTTTCTCCTCTCCACCTACCTAATTAAACATCGAATTGAATTTCTCTCACATGTCCCGTTAATTCCATCAAAATGATTTTTCCTCTTACTCCTTGAATCTGGATTATCTCCTCCTTTTAATTGTCTTAGATTATTTATGTTAATTTTTATGTGTTTATCCTAAAAAAAAATAGAATTAATCAAGACTATTGATTTAGATGATAATAAAGTGGGGTGAGGAGGAGATCCAAGTCCCTTACTCCTCATGCATGTATTTTTCTTTTTCTTTTTCTTTTTTTCTTTATTCCTTCCTCCATCAAAACTAAAAAATTCTCCAGAATCATGAATCCTTACGTCTCTCAATAATAAATATGTATTTATTCTGCATACAACTAATATAAGTATATAACAAGTTCAAAAATATGTAACCATAACTTTGATCACTTTTTCCAGGAAAATCTCTTGATATTTTCCAATAACATTAAAATCAGTAAGAGATTTTATTTTATTTTTCAAAAAAGAGGAAAGTTCTTTGGCGTGACATGATAAAATGCTTTTAAATTGTTGGAATATCCAAAATAAAAAGAAATTATATTAAATAAATCATAGGCCCATAAGAAATTTTTTTTTTTTTGTAATTTTAATGATTCATTGAAATGAGGTATATTCAAGAAGCATGTCCACAAACAGAGTCGAAGCCAGAAAAATTTAGCTGGGTTTAATATAGTAAAATATAATATTTTAAGGGATCAAAGTGAAATTTTACAAAATTTAATTTTTATATATATTGAAAGTTTACAGAATTTAATATTTGTTTTTTATTTTATATTATTTTCATCCTATTCATAAGGGAAAAATAGTATACTTATTTTTTGGTATAACATTTAACAGAAAAGTTCATGGAAACAATACACAAGGATTAGTTTACAAGTAGAAACAATATGGATGTTTCATGTTTTTGATACTCAATGGAACATTACGGACTAAATTGATATTTGGTTAAATAACATGGATGATTTTGATACTTTCCCTACAAAATACAACTTTACAATTATTGATTTTTTTTAATTACAACTACTGTCGGAACCTTGCGAGATTAGACTCTACAAATACAATTTGGAATACTACTCCCACTATCGAAGATAGTATACATTTAGACTACAACTCTCACAAGTCACAACCGAAGAGAAGGTTGCTCCCACTTCTTGGAAGAGGGTTCCCCATAATAGGATTTTATAGCCAAATGTGTGATTAATTTATTCTTCACACTTTTAGATTAAAATCCATATTAACTGTATACACAGGTCATGTATAATAGCATGACCCAACAACTTCATCCATTGGATTCTTATCAAAATACGAGATAGGACGTTTTTCCATTCATTAAATTGAATAAATTAACAGCTCTGATAAAGCAATAGATTGGGAAGGATTTCAATTTCCAAGTATTGACTAAGGAATTGGTAAGCTGATTGAGTAGTATGCCATCCCAGAATATGAATTATGAAGGGTTTCCACATGTTGGTCTGGTTGGATTACACAAATATACTACTTCTATCGGTCCACTTCCACGAACCCTCTATTTGTTTCCACAAATCCTGTCATTAATTATATTCAACCAAGATTTAATTATTTTTCTTACCTTATCGATTCAAATTGGCCATTATATATTTTTTTCTTTAACAATTATACAGTTTTTGTTAAGTTTTTTGTAAGAATTATTTTGATCCTTAGATTTAATTTATTTCAAGAGTAGGAAATACATTTACGCTTTTAATTATATTTTTGCATAATATAACCCAAAAAAAAATGTAGCTTATCCACAAATTAATAAAAGATATGTTTATAATGTTTATATATATATATATATATATATATATAGAAATAAGAGCTTTTTATAATTAAATGAATGTACTTGGGAGTAAGCAATGTACTAAAATACAATATTTAGGGAGGGCCAAAGTAAACATTTTACAAATTAAATAGAAAATATAAAATTTAAAGATATTTTAAGTGGAATTGTCAAAATTGGTCTTTAAAATTATTGGTTTTTTTTTTTTTTTTCTAACCATATGAAAATTTCATTTCACCCCATAACCATATAATTGCATTAATACTCAAACCAGGAAATTTTTTTTGTTTGGACCTCTATTTCAAGTTGGGCCCAAATAAGCCTATTTCACTGACTTATTTCACGTTGGGCCCAAGCCCAAAGTGAAATATGACCAACTTTTTTTTTTTTTTTTTTTTCCGATTAATTAACAGCAATTAAATTTAATTGAATTATCCTTCAATAACAGCAAAACCCTAACTGCTAATAAATGGAGGATACCCAGAAACCGAATTCTCTGTCTGAATTTGAATATTTTAAAAAAAAAAATTGATGAGAAACGGTGAAAGAAAAAAGAGAAATAAAAGACAGTAGATTATAATTTAATTGGCGAGAAATTGGCCAAGAAGAAAAAGAAATGAAATTTAGACGACCACAACAATAATTTCATACAACATAACAGAACAGATTATAATATAATTATTCTTGAAACAAGAAAAGAAGTTCAAAAAGAGAACTGGGTTAGATCGATCTAATTGTCTAAAAATGTAAAGAGATGATGAAGAAATCGTCTAAAGAGATTAGGCAGAGGTAGTTGGAGATAATCTTGTAGAGTTGTACCAAAAAAAGAAAAAGAAAAAAATTTAGGACAAACATATCTGAAATGCTAGAGATAGATTTGATAATGGAGAGATTAATTAATATTTAGAAAGAAGATTTGGAAATTTGCATGTGTGGAAAAAGACGAAACTCTCCACAGAAGAGGGTTGAACACCTACGGCATTTAAATTTATCGTGGTATCTTTTTTACGGTCCAGACTCTTATCTCGATGAGATAATAAAATTTAAATTAATATTTAAATTTAATTTTTTTTTTCACTGACGTAAATTTGGTAAGTTGCCATCGATATTATTTAACAACTTTCAATTTTTCACGTTGTTAGGCCTTGTTATTAAAGATATATTTTAGAATAGTGATTCAATCAAAAATTAATTATTTTTCTCACCTTATCGATTCAAATGGGCATTATATATATTTTATTTCTTTGACAGTTATATAGTTTCGTTAAGTTTTTAATTTGTAAGGCTTATTTGATCCTTAAATTTCCTTTGAAGAGTATGAAATACATTTACATTTTTAATTATATTTTTGCATAATATAAAAAAAAAAAATGTATCTTATCAACAAATTCATAAAAGAAATATTTTAGGAGGTAATGAACTAAAATGCAATATTTAGGGAGGACCAAAGTAAACACTTTACAAAATTAAATAGTAAATATAAATTTTAAAGTTATTTTAAGAGGCATTCTAGAAAAACATATTTTAAGAAGAAATTGTCAAAATTAGTTATTTAAAATTATTAGTTATTGATTTTAACCATGTATTAAAATTTCATTTCACCTTATAATCAAATAATTACATTAATACCTTGATTCGGAGAAAATATTGTATGTACCCACTTATTTCACGTTGGCCCAAGCCCAAAGTGAAATAGAACACTTGTTTTTTCTTGATTTCTTTTTCTTTCCTCCCTCACACAAGTTCTAATTTTTGTTCAAAATAAATTGTCACACACAATGTCAAACTTGTTTAATTGGAATGATTTTTAAAGTTACTTTTGAGAAAATGTTTTTAGAAAATAAAAAATGAAAAATTGAATTTTGTATTTTCAAGATCTAAAAACCTTTGGTAATTTTTATATATATTTTAAAGTCATTCACTATTACAAAAATTCGGGGGTTTTAGGGGAGGAGGGAGAACTCGAACCTGCAACCTCGGGGTACATGTGTAAGAGATTTACCACTGAATCAATCTCATATTGTCAAAATTTCATATTTCAAAAATACTAACAAAAACTAACAAAAACCAACTAAGAAACACATTTTCCAGTTTAAGAAGTTTTGGATGTTATGTCTGAGATCCTTTCTGTTGTAGAGTAGAATTGTTCATACAATCCTAGATTGATTATATTTGATGAAAATTCATATCAATTATTCAAAATCCATTTGAAATTAACAAGCTAAACACAAATAAAAACCAAATTAAAATTAACCTTAACCAGACAATTGGATTTTAGTACATCACACACAAAAATATCCATAACGTGAAATTCAAAAATATCCATAATTTCAAAGTTTAAATGAATCTTTGGTAAAGCAAATTGACCAATTAAACAAACAACAACACCACCATAATTATTTCAATAATTGTCATATCTGATCCCTTGAAGTGCAACTCATATAATCTTTACGATATGTTCTACATCTTCATATTATTTTCTCTTTTTCAAATTCGACCATATTCATCTACCATATAAATTGAAATAAAAAGGTAGATATAGGGTTTCATAATTGAATTTTAGAATTATTCAAAATAAAATGACAATAAAAACACAAATCACAATAAAATAAAGAGAAAACTGATGAGATTATATTGGGTTCAAAAATTTTTTGTCACTATTTGAGTCTGACTTTGTAAGAAAATCACCGGTTTAATAGCTTAAGTTTAAAATGCATCTATTATGGTGAACGGATAAAAATGCCCTTCACAGTAACTTTCTTCACCATTTTGTTTTTTTTTTTTTTTTTTCTTTCAAAATCCTCCATCAATGGACGACGGTGAACCACGACCAAACATAATAGTGACTTTTTTTATGTCTCAGCCTTTGTTAGTTACGTTTGAGATACAAACCGTCTTGTTAGTAGTTTTTTTTTTTTTTTTTTTTTTTTTTTTCAATTTAAAACACTCTTTTGTAAACCTTAAACAGATTGTGCGAAGAAAAAAAAAAGATTGTTCAAAAGGCTCGAAAAAGGCTCGAAAAAGTCTCGGACAAAGTTTAGAAAGGCTCGGACAGTTCATTAAAAGTTTCGGAGAAGAAATGAAAAGGCTTGGAGAAGTAATGAAAATGCTCGGATAGTTCATTAAAAGGCTCGGATAAGAAATGAAAAGGCTCGGAGAAGTAATGAAAAGACTCGGATAGTTCATTAAAAGGTTCAGAGAAGTAATGAAATTAACAAAAAAAAAAAAAATTGTTGAAAAGTCTCGGAAAAGAAATGAAAAGGTTAGAAGAAGTAATGAAAAGGCTCGGATAGTTCATTAAAAGGCTCGGAGAAATAATTAAATTAACCAAAAAAAAAAAAAATTGCTGAAAAGTCTCTCAAAAGAAATGAAAAGGCTCGGAGAAGTAATGAAATTAATAAAAAAAAAATTGTTGAAAAGTTTCAGAAAAGAAATGAAAAGGCTCGGAGAAGAAATAAAAAAGCTCGAATATTCAAAATTAAAAAAAAAATGATTGTCGAAAAGTCTCGGAGAAGAAATGAAAAGGCTCGGGGAACAATTGAAAAAGCTCGAGCTTTTTCATTTAATCTCCGATACTTTTTAATTGTTCCCCGAGCCTTTTCATTTCTTCTCCGAGACTTTTCGACAATCATTTTTTTTTTTTTAATTTTGAATATTTGAGCCTTTTTATTTCTTCTCCGAATCTTTTAATGAACTGTCCGAGCCTTTTCATTACTTCTCTGAGCCTTTTCATTACTTCTCCGAGCTTTTTCATTTCTTTTCCGAGACTTTTCAACAAATTTTTTTTTTGTTAATTTCATTACTTCTCCGAGCCTTTTAATGAACTATCCGAGTCTTTTCATTACTTCTCCGAGTCTTTTAATGAACTATCCGAGCTTTTTCAATTAGATTCAAAATTCATATAACCAGAGAAAGACTTACAAAAGACTCAGATAACAAATGAAAAGGAACCCAGTTAGGAACCCAGCTCGACCCCCGAATGCGTCTTCGTAGCGCTACAAAATTAATTATCCAAAGGAGATGAATTGATAATGTTATTGTGTTCAACCTCCATCCTCCATTGAAGGTATGTTACAGAGGAAAATGAAAGAAAAAATCTTAGAAAACTTTAAAGTAAGAAAGAGAATGTGTAAAATAAGGACATTTTTTAAAATCACTTACTTTAGTGCATTTTAAACTTAAGTTATTAAACCGGTTACTTTGTCACCAGGTGAGTTGGAAAATGTGACATTTTCCACAATTTCCACGATCATATATAGTAATTTAGTAAGCATTTGCTAGGAACGATCAGGTTTTTGAAGGTAATAATATAAGAAAATACCTGTTTCATGAGTTCGGTAATTTTCTTGATTAAGTTGTCTCTCTGTAAGAAAAAATAAACATATAAATAAATAAAAATTCCGATCTCATTCTACGGTCGACTCGGAGCGTTTTCAATCGTGAGTCAAGCTGACCCCACACGAAACTGGCATTCAATGATGTGTCAACTGTTTAGTGGCTGTACACGGTGGAATGATTTTTTTTTTCCAAGCGACTGAGCAGCCAAAACCTGCCACCATGGCTAATATGCAGTTTGATTTGTTTTTGGTTAATTAATTGCTTACCTCAGATTTGAGAAGCTCATTCTGTTCCTCAAGTTGCTGCTTTTTCTGCATAGTAAATTAGTAATAAAGATTTAAGTATAACCTCAGATCAGATTCAATTTTTGATGTCCGTGCCTTTATATCAAACATGAAATATCCATTCAACTCATATTTAAAATAATAATAATAATAATTTCAACTAGCTGGAAGGAAAAAATTCACCCTTCTTAGTTCTTCATCAATCACAACAACAGGGCATCCATAAAGCATTGTTACATCGCTCAGATCGAACTCCTTCCAACATGTAGGGCACTGTACAAGGAAAGAATTGCTATTGCATTATTATGTAAATAAGAAAATAATGAACCATCCATTTCTATCTATCTATCTATATATATATATATATATATATATAGAAAGTAACAGAATATACCTTGGCAGAATCTCCAGTACTGCATTTTGCAATCCACTTGCCAATGCATGATGCACAGAATAGGTGTCCACAGCGGCTGAGGGAGCTGCAATTTTCGACCATAAAAGTTAGTTCAATACAAGAAACAATGCAACACATTGCCTTTTTATTGCCTAATTCAATCACATATATAACTGTAACAACCGGTGTATGTATATTGGGAATTCATGTGTCTAAATTAAGAAACTTGTCTTTCTAGGAAGAATACAATTAGTCCAATTGGGAAAAATGAATCCTATTCGGTTTAAGGCAAGTAATTAGTTATTTTTCTATATTTCTTAAGAAATCTAGTTTAGAAATAGGGGGTTCGTTCTCTTCTTTGTAGAGGGCAACCAAGTGAGGGTGTGACAACTTTTCTCTACCCAGCTCACTAATAAGATATGGTTCGATTTGGCCCGATAGGCCTCACGGTTTTGTTCTTGACACTTGTTTACTCTACGCAAAATAAATCTATAAGGTGGACCTAGTTCACCAACGAGATATTGTTCAATTTGGTCCGACGGGCTTCACAGTTTTGTTCTCGGCACTAGTTTACCCCACCCGAAATACATCTACAAGGAGTGTAGATTGAAGAGATTAAGATATAGCAAGGGTAGAAAACCAAAGGACCGGATAAGAGTTTTCTTGTACTTTAGTTATTCTCAAATCTAGTGAAATTTAATGAACTATAAGAGAATAAAAATTCCGTTGTCTATTTCTATTTCTATATGGTTGTGTTTGCTCTGTTTTTTTCATCTAATTTGCTAGTATTATTTGTATTCCTCTTCAACATTTTAAACAACATTCAGGAAGGTAACAACCTTGTACCATATGAGAAGCAATCAACTTCTTCTTAGACAAAGGTTCTGTTCAGCTTAATCCTACAGTCCTACTCACACCAACACTTCAATTTAGATAGAGAAATATTCAATCATATTTCTAATGATGTTGAATTATTACATGAAACAGCAAATCAACAACATACATGACTTCAAACTTTCAATTCCATATATACTACAAACTATGCTATATCTGACATATTTTACCATACATAGTTTTTCCTTCAAAAGGAAAAAGTAATAATCATTAAGTTATCAACAGTAAGGTTATATATATATAAGGCCAAAGGTATTTTTACAGAAATCTCTGTTTTCTTGTTAAAAACTATATAATACGTCCATGATACCAATATACCAATTTAACGATCGAAAAAGAATCTTTCTAGCAAAGAAAACAATGAAGCATGGAAAAATCTAAAAAAGAATCATGATTAGAGATGTACGTTTGGGGAATGGAGATGGATATAGGTCCCCCCATCCCCATCCCCACTTCCTATACCCTTCCCACATCATCCCCCCAATTTCCCCATTTGGAAAATGGGGACCTGGAATTTTGGAGGGACCTATATCCATCCCCATCCCCAATTTCCATTTTTTCCCATTTTTTCCCAAATGGGGATGGGGAGGCGGGGATTTGGGGCCTCGGGGAAAGTGTGCTCTCTAATCATGATCCATTAATGTATCAGAGAAAAACATGTTGGTATACTGAAAATGGCATCAAGCCAAGAAATGTTTTTTTTGAATAGCAAAACTTTATTAACAAAGCCAAACCAAGGCAGAAGCAGGACCAACCAGGCAAAAAACAAGAACAAACCAGAGACACCAGAAGCACGAAAACAGGACAAAAGCCAAGAAATGTTAACTAACCAGATTCGACTATCGTTTTGCTATAAACTATATGACGTCCATGATACCAATATACCAATTTAACGATCGACAAAGAATCTTTCTAGCAAAAGAAAACAATGAAGCATGGAAAAATGTAAAAAAGAACCAAAACATGTTGGTATACTGAAATGGCATCAAGCCAAGAAATGTTAACTAACCAGATTTGACTACCGCCTTCACGCGTCCATGGATTGAAACAAATGACACAGCGACAAACATCCAAAATACCATCCATTATCAGAGCTTGAGAATTTTTTTCAGTTTTGTCTACTTTGAGTGTATTACGTTCTGCTCGTCCTCAAAAGTGCCTATCTGCTATGCGAACAGTGCATTTTATTTCTAATAGCAAGCGCAAGGAAACTTAGATGGGGACCACTTACAACTATAGAATTTCTCGTGGACCAGTCTTCTCTCCATCCTTGGTTTCTCTCTCTAGTGGAATAATGTAGTGGTAAATAGTAAATAAAGTTGTCTATCTTGGCTTCTATCCCTTGCTTGATAAAGATGTCGATCTCCCTCGTATTACCTATCAAGAGAGAGACAAATACGAGTGAGAGAGGCAACTTTATCAAGAGTGGGGTTCACAAGCGGAGAGAAATACGTTGACAAAGATTACGAGGGAGAAATAACTTAATCAAGAGTAGGGTCCACGAGTGGAGAGAAGTACGTGGACAAAGATTGAGACCCACCGTCTAGTTTTTGAAGATAATTTGATGATGATGATGTCATTTTACATTATTTTTCATATTTTCACAAATATCAAAATTAGAGAAGTTAATAACATGAAACAATTGAATTCATAAATATTTTAAAATCTAATCATATCATATAAATATTTATGGATAATAACTAGAGATATACATTTTTTCCCGGGACCCCATTCCCCACGTCCCTGTCCCCATTCCCATTTAGGGATTTTTTTTGTTGGGAAAAATGGGGAAATCATCCCCAAATTGAAATGGGGATGGGGATGGGGATGGGGATGGAGGGACCCCTCCCCCTCCCCATCCCCATCCCCATCCTCATTTCCCTATTTTCCCTACAATTATATTGAAATACCCACATCCCCATTTTTCCATTTTCCCAAAACATATAGAAATATAATTATAGTATATATTTTTAATTTTTTTTTTTTATTCTTTGAAAACCCTAACTCTCTTAGCATATAAAATGCACTAATGAATTTTATTTTGTATTTGTAATGGAATGTTTGTTTTTTTAGTTTAATTTATAAATTTTAGTCAAATGGGGAAATGAGAGAACGGGGAAAATGGGAAAATGGAGAAAAACATAGAAAAACGGAAAAAATAGAGAATTGGAGATGGGATGAATATAAATCCCCCCAAAATTCCCTATCCCCATTTTTCCAAAATAGAAAAACCTATATCCATCGTCATTCCCAAAATATGCATCTTTAATAATAACACTTTGTAAAGTTGTCTATCTCTCCCTCGAATATACTTCTCTCCACTCGTGGACCCCTCGCTTGATAAAGTTGTCTATATCTCCCTCATATAATCTCTCCACTTTGTAAAGTTGTCTATCTCTCCCTCGCAGGGGCGGAGGTGTTAGTAAAGCAGCTTAGGCTGTAGCCCAGGCTGACTTTTTTGAAGAAAAAAAAAAATTGAAGTTTACATATTACATTCCCTTATAGTTTTACATTTTACCCTTAATTTACAACTATATTTATCAAACTAATATAACTAAACACAAAAAAGTAAAACACATTAGAGTATTATATACAAACAAAATAAACTTTTGAAAGCTAAATACGTTCAAACAAGTAGGAAAAGTTTCACTTCTATGGTTCTATCGTTCTTACATTATCTCAAAATTTATTAAAACTAAGATAGTTCATGACTGTATTGGAATTATATATATATTTTTTTCCTTATCTAATTGTTATCTTCTAAAACAATTTTTGTATTTTGTTTAGTAGATGAATTTTGAGGGGTACGATTCATTATGCTCCCTCTTATCTAAATGTATCTTAAAAAATTTCAATCGATATAATTTTTTTGTATCGTTGAAGTTCGTTTAAAAAATAATTATATAATTAGTTTAGCCCACCCTACAAAAACACCCTGGCTTTGCCCCTGCTCCATCGCATATACTTGCAGATTGAAATCCTTCCCAAACTACTGTTTCATCAGAGCCTCTGATTTATTTTATTTGATGAATGAAAAACATCTTATCTTATATTTTGGTAAGGAAATAATGGATGAAGCTAGCTATCAGGTCATGCTTTTACACTTACATAATACATTACCTGTATGTATAGGTTTAAAAAAAAAAACCTGAATGTATAGTTACTATGCAGTTAATAACCTTTGGATATTAATATAAGAGTTCGAGAGAGAAAAAAAAAAAAAAAAAAAAAAATAGCTGTTTAAATATATGCAAAATTCATTTTAATCTCTTAAGTTTTTCATGAAAACATCATTATTTTTTCGCCTATCATCTCATTCTTGACACATTGGGTCTCTAAATTATTAAGAATAGCTCAATTTGATCCTTTGTTAGTCGGTTATTAGTCAAATTTAACGATTCTATTGGTATTTTGGTCTTATCATCCACAAAGAATACATTCAACAACCATTTTTCAGATTAAAAAATATGAAAGCATGAACAAGCTATTTTTCTTTAGAAATAGGGGGTTCATTCTCTTCTTTGTAGAGGGCCACCAAGTGAGGGTGTGATAACTTGTCTCTACCGGGCTCACTAATAAGATATGGTTCGATTTGGCTTGACGGGCCTCACGGTTTTGTTCTTGACACTAATTTACTCTACCCAAAATACATCTATAAGGTGGACCCGGTTCTCTAGTGAGATGTTTTTCGATTTGGTCCGACGAGTTTCACGGTTTTATTCTTGACACTAGTTTACCCCACCCGAAATACATTTAAAAATTGTTTGCGTTGAAGAGATTAAGATCTAGAAAGGGTAGAAAACCAAGGTACCGGATAAATAAGAGTTTCTTAGTACTTTTGTTATTCTCAAATCTAGCGAAATTTATTACCAAATCTAGTGAACCATATTAAAAGTTCCCTTGTCTATTTCTATTTCTATGCGGTTGTGTTTGCTCTGTTTTTTTTTTTCATCTTATTTGCTAGTTTTTTTTTTATTCTTCTTCAACATTGTAAACAACGTTCAGAAATGCATGCATAAGTATAATAAATGCTATGAATGATTTGTAATGTCTAGTGTTAGACGGTCAGTACTGGTAACATAACAACTTATACAACAGTGTACTTATGTACCATATGAGAAGCAATCAACTTCTTCTTAGACATTGGTTCTGTTCTGCCTAATCCTACAGTCCTACTCAAACCAACACACTTCAATTTAGATAGAGAACATATTCAATCATGTGTCTAATGGTGTTCAATTATTACATGAAACAGCAAATCAACAACATACATGACAAAAGGCAGACTTCAAACTTTCAATTCCATATCTGACATATTTTACCATACATAGTTTTTCCTTCAAAAGGCAAAAGTAATAATCACTAAGGTTGTACTACAGAGAACTACTATGCATCTCCTCTGTTTACCACAAAGTCTCTGTTTTCTTGCAAATATGTCATCCATGGAATCTGGAATCCCACGGATCGGAACCATGAGACCGGTTTAACGACAAAGCATCTATCTAGGAAAGAAAACAACTAAGCAAGGAAAAATATAAAAAAAAATCATGATCCATAAATGTATCAGAGAAAAATATATGTAGTTAAAAGATAAACCGTGAAACGAATCTAAAAAGTATGCACCATATTATATATAATCAATATCCAGCTGAATAAAAATATGTTGGTATACTAAAAATGGAATCAAGCCAAGAAACCTTTTTTTTTTTTTTTTTTTTTTTGAAACACAAGCCAAGAAACGTTAACTAACCAGATTTGATTATCGCCTTCACGCGTCCATGGATTGAAACAAATGATACAACCACAAGTAACCAAAATACGATCCATTTTCCCTCCCTCTTCTTCGTCGTCAATTGGCATTCTCGTTATCTCATCAGAGCTCTGAGGTTGTCGAGAAGAGCTTGGAAGATATCCAAACCAATTCTTGAGCATTTGGAAGTGTTCGGTGTCTGAGTCTGAGTCTAAATTCGAAGTCTTTTGTTGAAGTTGGGTTCTCTGCACGTAAAAAAACTGTCGGAGATAGGTCGGTTCATTCCAATGCCCATAATTTTATAATTTTTTTACTAAGAGACATCAACTTTAGGTTTGCTAAGGGCATATAAGGCCGCACGAAACCATTAAGGTTTTTATTTGTGTTTGACTAGTAACATACAGATGGTTTTCAATAATTGGTGTGAATTTTCATCCAATATAATCAATCCAAGAGGAACCTAAACTTAACATATAAATTTTTTTAAGCCACAGCAAATGTGTTATTTTGTTGGTGAGAATTTTTTAATATTTTTTTGGGTAGTTTTTCAAGATGATGAAAGGAAATGGTTTTTGTTTTGAGAATTTTTTTTCCTTTTTGTTGTCTTATTATTTTTGAAAAAAAGGATCTATAGGAGCTTTAATTAAAATCCATGCATGGGAGATTGAATATGATGATGATAATGATGATGTCGTTTAACATTATTTTTCATATTTTGTCAAATATCAAAATTAAAGAAATTAATATAATGAAACAATTGAATTCATAAATTTTCCTGTCTAATGCACTGGAACACAGCATTATGAAAACAAAAACATACACAACCCATCAAATTAACACAAAAGAAATTAGATTATTAATATTCAACTTTCACGGAAGAGAGTGAGTAGAACAAGAAAAATAAATAAGAATAAGCTCACTAACAATTGACAATAATGTTAAGAAAATATTTTGAAATTAGAAAAGTAATTATTAAATGATTTCTTTTTTAGATTTGCCTTTAAAAAGATTGTTTTTTTAGATACCACTTGTGGAATTGCCACCGAACCTGCCAAATTGCAAAACTAAATTTATACCGAGCTATATATATTGTTTTGATATTAGAAAAGTGTTAGGTTTTTGGAGGCACAATTGGACAAAGTATGTGGTCTCCACAGTCCAAAGCGATGTGGGCTCCATAAAAGACTGCGAAAAAATAGTCAGTACTGACCCCAGATTTGGGAATTCGGACCAGTCAGTACTGACCCCAGATGAGAACACAAGTATTTTCCACCAAACTATATTTTCCTTTTCCAAAACCAAATACAGTATGCCATGTGGGCTCCACATAGAAAAAGTTGATCCCAAAAATTGATCTAGTGGGCTCCACGGTTCGGTTTCGGTTTCGGTTTCGGTTCCGTGGCCACTCAAAATTGAAACCGTAATCGGAAAACCGGTTTGATACACGGTTTCTAACCGGCGGTTTTACGGTTTCGGTTTCGGTTTCGGTTAAAAACCGACGGTTTTGGGTTCGGTTTTGGTTTTTCAAAAAAATAAATTCAAAAAAAATACCACGTGTCAGTTTCTGATTAATCGGTTTTTTTTTTATTTTTTATTTAAAAAAAAAACAGGCGGTTTAACCGGGGTTAAAACTGCCGGTTTAACCGTCGGTTTTTGGCTGTTTTTGGAAGCACCCAAACCGAAACCGTAACCAGTTCAATCGGTTTCTGACCGATTTTGAAACCGCCGGTTCCGGTTTCGGTTTTAGGACGGTTTTTGGAAGTACGGTTTCGGTTAAACCGCGGGCAAAACCGTCGGTTTAACCGAAACCATGTCCACCTCTAAATTGATCCCCTTTTATAGAGCTCCACATGGCAAAAAACTGCAATCTTTGTAAACAAAAAAATGCTCCAAAAATTGATGAAACTGGAGTCAGAGAAAAAGTAAATACATAGAGAGTAATGTTACATTTTCTAAATTTGGTATCCAAATATGGTATCTAAAATAATGTGACAAGACTCTGAACTATTCATTTAAAACATGCAAATCTAATAAAATTTAAATGAATGGCTCACGGTGTTGCCATATCATTTGGGCATTAGATTTGGTCACCAAATTTAGACAATATAACATTACTCATACATAAAAAGATACTGACACCCACAAAATATTTTAATGAAATTTTTTTTTTTCTTTCTAAAATATCCTTACTTTTAATTACTTAAAATACATAGATTTTATAATTATAAATTAAATTTACTTTCTACACTTATAAGTTGAACACTCAATCTATCATAAAAGTCTAATACTGTATACTTAATCAAACCCAACATCAATTAAGAAACATAATTTTTTCACAACAAAAAATTGATTTTATGGATTCCAAATGCAGACTATGTTTAATTTCATTTTTATTATTGTTTTGTGATTTGAATAAAAAAATTGTTGTATTTGTAGTAGAACTCTTTGAAAAAAAAAAAAAAAAACTGTTACAGAAATTGATCAAATCTACACGATTCTCAAACCCAACTCACTCACTTTACTTTAATTCAACTACAAATTCTTATTAATTTAATTGGTTTATAAACTGAAAAACTTGGTGAATGGATTTTTTTTATATTTAAATTTTAAAAAATGATTTGTTTCTTGATTGAAAAAATAGTTTTTTATTTTATTTTTAGACAAAAGAAGTTGAATATTGTTGTTTGTTTAATTATTATTGTTGTTGTTTTCTATGGCGACGATTAAGTTTATAAAAACCATTATGATTTCATGGTTTTTTTTTTTATAGATAATTCAACACATTGATTCTACAAGTAACAATATATATATATATATAAAATTAGTTTCATAGTTAAATTTGTACTTTATCTTTACCTAAGTAAAATTTTAGTAGTAGAGTTTTATTTGAATAAAACTTTTTTTTTTATGTGACTAAATTATATAATATTTGTTAAATTGAACAAAGAAATTGTACCTATTTTTTTTTTTTTTAAAGAAGAAATTGTACGTATAATTTATTATTATTATTATTATTGTTTTTTTGCAGTGGTGTAAGTTAATGAAAAAAAAATGGGTGTAATGACAAAAAATATATGTTTAAAATATATAAAAAAAAAAATACTTAAAGAATAGTTTTGATATTTTAATGGGTGTATGAAGTCAAATTAATAATTTAATTTTTTAATATGGGTGTAGAAAATAAAAATGGGTGTAAGAAGATATTTTGTGGACAGCAATAGAGCCACCGAAAGATATGTTGAGATTATTCCACCAAAAAAGTAAAAATAAAAATAAAATTAACTTGTAAAAAATTCGTCTTTTTAAATTTAGTAAGTTGTTATTAAGATTAGTTAACAACTTTCAATTTTTCACGTTGTTAATTGTTATGCCTTTGTTGTTAAAGATATATTTTGGAATAGTGATTCAACCAAAAATTAATTATTTTTCTCACCTTATCGATTCAAATGGGCATTATATAAATATATATATATATTTTTTATTTCATTGACTATTATATAGTTTTGTTAAGTTTTTAATTTGTAAGACTTATTTGATCCTTAAATTTCCTTTGAAGAGTACAAAATACATTTACACTTTTAATTATATTTTTGCATAATATAACAAAGAAAATGTATCTTATCAACAAATTCATACAAGAGATATGTTAGGAGGTAATGAACTAAAATACAATATTCAGGGAGGAACAAAGAAAACATTTTACAAAATTAAATAGCAAATATAAATTTTAAATTTATTTTAAGAGGTCTTCTAAAAAACATATTTCAATAAGAAATTGCCAAATTTAGTTATTTAAATTTATTAGTTATTGATTTAAACCGCGTATTAAAATTTCATTTCACCTTATAATCAAATAATTACATTCCCACTTATTTCACGTTGGCCCAAGCCCAAAGTGAAATAGAACACTTGTTTTTTTTTTTTTTTTTCTTGATTTCTTTTTCTTTCCTCTCTCTCACAAGTTCTAATTTTTGTTCAAAATAAATTGTCACAAACAATATCAAACTTGTTTAATTGGAATGATTTTTAAAGTTACTTTTGAGAAAATGTTTTTAGATAATAAAAAATGAAACATTGAATTTTGTATTTTCAAGATGTAAAAATCTTTGGTAATTTTTTTATTTTTTATTTTTAAGTATTTCACTATTATATAAATTCAAGGGTTTTTGGGGAAGGGGAAAAACTCGAACCCGCAACCTCGGGTTGCATGTGTAAGAGATTTACCACTGGACCAACCTCATATCATCAATCATCATATCATCAATCATTGATATTTCAAAAATATATATATTTTTTAAACAATTTCAAAATTACTTTTTTGGAGGGCCAAAATCATGTGCTCCTATTTTGGAAAAGTATGAGGATTTTTGTGTAATTTCTTCAAGTGTCAGGCAATATCATCTTAGAAAACTGATTTTTAAATTATGTGACTTCAGCGTATATACATTTATTTGGCCATATTAGATTTATATGATTTAAATCAATAAATTATAGTGATGTTACATCATTTGAACATTAGATTTGGACACCAAATTTGGACAAAGTGATATTACTGATGTATAATATATAACTTTATGTGTTCTAAATAAGTAGTAAAATATTTATTGTAATAATTGTTTTTTTTTTTTTTAACATATATCACAATCATAGGACTAATTTTACTTTTAGGATTAGTAATCCTATATCCAAAACAACACCAAACACCGGATTGGAACTAAAATTGTATAATAATAGTCCAATCCGATGTGCCAAACATGGCCTGAAAGTTTTATATTGATAATCTAATTTCGTTTTGAGCTAATTTGGTGGGTTGTGTACTTTTGTATTGTTTTTATTTTCATAACGCCGTTTTCTAGTGCATTAAATAAAAAAATCATTTTTTCATGCTTTCATATATATATTTTTTATTTGAAAAATGGTTGTTCAAAGCATTCCAATGCATTTGTGCATGATAAAACCAAAATACCCTTGAAAATCGTTAATTTTAACTAACGACCGACTAACAAAGGATTAAATTGAGTTATTTTTAATAATTTAGAGACCCACTGAGTTAAGAATGAGAAGATAAGTGAAAAAAAAAAAATGATGTTTTCAAAAACTTAAGAGATTAAAATGAATTTTGCCTATATTTAAATAGCTACTAAAGAGCTTACAACTTTTCAATTATTAATTTTTTTTTCGAAGTCTTAGATTAATATATATTCAAAGGTTATTAACTGCATAGTAACTATACATATACAAGTTTAGTTAAAAAAAAAAAAACTATACATACAAATAATGTAGTATTATGTATATGTAATAAATATATATATATATAAAAATATATATATATATATATATATATATTAATGGATGAAGCTATCGGGTCATGCTAAAAAATATATAAAATAGCATGATGCGATAATAACAATAATAAATCATAACAACAAAATAACATATTTTCTGGTTTAAAAAGTTTTGTATATTAAGCAAGCCTGGCCCTAGGGAGAGTCAAGTAAGGCAACGGCCTAGGGCCCTCAATCTTTAAGGGTCCCAAATTGTAAATATATATATATATATATATATATATATATATATTGATTTCAGATATAATCTTTGTATGATTTTAAACAAACAAACTCATAAATGAGTTTAAAATAGGCCCATTAAACAAATAATTTTTTAAAACTAACAAACTCATAAATGAGTTTAAAATAGGCCCACTAAACATATATATATATTTTTTAAAGAAAGGCCTACAGATTATGAAACTTAATTATCATTCTCAAGTTCTTTCATCAAGTCAAACGTGGGTTGAATTTTAATCCTAACACTAATTGTCTTTTATATATCTAAAGACTAAATTAGAAAAACAACAGTACAACACTAGTCATATCACTTATCACAACAAGAAGCAGACATCAAACAAAAATCAAAAATCAAATTAGGGTTCTTTAAAACCCTCTTAAATCTTGTTACGAAAATTCATAATTAAGATACTAAATCTCAATTGAAATATCAGGGGCCCGTAAATTTATTTTCTATAGTTAGCCTCGGGCCCCGAAAATTTCAGGCCGGCCCTAATGTTAAGTTTGAAACCCTCTCTTTCTTTTTTTCAACATTAAATCTTTTGAATTTATTGATGTAAAAGAGAGGAAATGGAATTTGGAAGATAAGATACATGATCAGAATAACCCAACTGAGTATTTCTTGAAAGCAGATAAATTGCAGAAACATGAATTGAGAAACACTTCCAAATACATACATGTTAAGAAATGTAATCATCAAATTCACAAGACTAAAATTTTTGGTCAATCAGATATATCATAAATGTGCAGGGAAGCAGTCTAAATGGCCGTTGTCAATTGCAAGATACCTGCACCATCCATGCATTGAGTGAATTATCAACAATTTATGATGGCACAGTTGTAAATGATCGAACACTCCAACATGCTCATTTGGCAACAACCATCCATCCAATTCACTAAGGAAAGACTAGTTACTTCTTCCCCGTTTTCTACTTCCTCCATAATATCATCCACACCAGCTTTCTTTATCATTTTAAACAAATCTTTTACTATATAACCCAACAAAACAAACCAAACTTCCAATGTACACCCACAATTCTCAACTAATAAGCTCCCGATAACCCAAAAACTTAATTACGTGAACTTTCACCGGAGACACCGGAAGAACCCATGCATCACATCACCCGGAATTTAACCGGATTTTAATTTGCCGTTAATACATGCTGCCGGACTCTGGCCAAGTTGAGAGAGGTTTTTTTTTTTTTTTTTAGTTTTGCAATAATCTCTTGTTGTATGTAGATAAGAGTCGTTCATACAATCTTGGAATGGTCATAATCAGTGAAATCACACCAATTATTCAAAAACCAATTAAGTAACAAGTCAAAACACAAATAAAAACCTCAACCAAGCCAATTGTATTTTTTCGTCCATCACAAAAATATCCATAACAATGCTGAACTTCCAAATTAGTTTGAATTGTATCCTTGTTTATGCAAATTAACCAAAAAAGAAAAATTTATATGGCATGTTCAAGTTCATTATCAATAATTTTTAATATCTTAATCTCCTCACGTGTAATTCGGATTTCGGATAATCATTACCATCTATCTTGAATCCCTTACATTCTTTTCGATTTAAGAAGTGATGTTTGAAGCATCAGATTACTCGGCCATTACATTGTTTTCAGATTAACAAGTGATGTCCTCTGAAGCATTTTGATTTGGAACGTAGATTGGAATAAGAATCACGAGATACTTTTTTCAGAATTGAAATGTAATATTATTAAAAACAAAATGACAATAAAAATTAAAAATCATAACAAATTAAAGAGAAATTAAAACTAATGAGTTTATATATAATTGGCATTTGGCAGGAACAATCAAGTTTTTGAAGGCAATAAAAAAAGAAAATACCTGTTTTTTGAGTTCGTTATTTTCCTCGAGTAAGTTGTCTCTCTACAAGAAAAAACAAACATATAAAAAATAAATAATGAAAACATTAAATCCAATTTGCATTCACTGCTATGGTGTGAGAGTGTGACCAAAAGTACGGCCAACAAAATTAAGGTTTTCGTTTTTATTTTTTAAAAATTGTCCAAACTGCAAACAAAAGTTTCAAGTACACTTACACTTATGTGAAATCATTATAAATAATATAATCACCTGGTTCATATATATTCTCCATTTCACGAATTGTTACAAAAAATAGAAAATCTTGAAAATAAAAAAAAGAAAAAGAAAAGGAGATTCCATAAAATCCCAAACAATTTATCAAAAACAATCTTTAGTTTCAAATTTAAATGATAACTCCTCTGCAAAGGGGTTTTTAGTACACTATCCTAAATATTTAAAAAAAAATAAAAAAATACAAGGTGTTTTTGGTATAAAATAAGATGGTTTTTTCTACCTAAATTCGAAATTCAAAGTTAAAGGTTTTATTTATTTATTTATTTTTATTTATTTTTTAAATAAAAAAAAAAAAAAAATCAAACCTTAGTGAGGTTTTGCAAATCTTCCAAAAAAAAAAAATATAGCTAAGAAAGAAGTGGTTAGGTACAGCATTACAACACCTAACAATGAAGACATAATTAATACAAAATAAAACTTGGAAATACCTATAGTATACTACCCATTTAATTCACATCATATCATATGATTTGAGTAATTAATCAATTATAATCTATGCACATGAGTGCATGGAAGAGGCACCATACACTGGGTGCATCAAATCTTCTCTAAGCTAATAATTATGCCAGAAGACGAAGCCAAAGATATTGAAGGAGATGTGTCAAATGGGCGGGACGGCTACGGTTTGATCAGCCAAACTTGACTATCAAGGCCCATGGGCCAAGGAAGTTGAGGCCTGTATATCGAAGCTTGGACATGCAATTTTTTTTTTTTTGTTTTTTTTATTTTTTATTTTTTAAAATTAATAGCTTACCTCATTTTTGTGAGAAGCTTATTATTTTCCTTAAGACTCTTGTTCCTCTGTATAGTAATAAAGATATAATCTCAGATTAAATTCAACTAGCGGGAAGGAAAAACTAAAATTTAAAAAAGCAAAGATGGAAATTCACATTTAGTAGATCTTGATCAATCACAATTTTAGGAGACCCACAAATCTGTCTCACATCCATCCACTTGAATGGCACCATACACTGAGGGCACTATAAAAGGTAAATTATTAAGGCATTATTAGCATATGCTGATGAAAACAATGAACAATCCATTTCTTGTTTGCTTGTATCGATATAGCAGAAAATACCTTTCTGTAGGATTTTGGATGCACTTGACAATACAGGAGAAACCGAGTAAATGTCCACAAGGGAGGCAGCTGCAAATTTTAGAAGGTTAATACTACAACTAGAAGCAAACCAACATGAAAATTGATGAGAAGGAGATATATATTATTGTTAATAACTCAAGATGAAACTAAATGGTAGCTAGGATCACAGAGTTTATGAATACTACAACTGTTTTAACTGGATTTAGCTACGGTATCAGGACAGTTGGTAATAATTGGACTGTGTGTAATAACATAATTAAGTATAATAAATGCAATCTTTTTTTATTATTGATTCAAGTCCAGAATCAGAGTTGGACATTCATGAAGCCAAACTCCATCAGGCTCAAAGTAGAAAGCTGTTTTAGCAAGACAATGAGCTACACATATTTTAATGGTAAATATTTTTTATAATGTTTATCAATGTATATGTACCATATGAAAGCAATCAACTTCCTAGACATGAAACATCAAATCAGGAAATTACCAAATTTAACGATAAATTTATAATTATTTTTATCAAAAAAAAAATCAAACATCCTTTATGAGCCCTCCTCTTCCTCCACCAACTTGAGTTCAGAGAAGTGCTCTGCCTAGTGCCTCCCCTCTGTTTACTTACAAAAACCTGTGAGTTATGGGTAATTGAAAAGCTGGCAAACTATATATATCAGTTTTCTTTTTATTAGATATCAGACATGAACGGGATTTCTATGACTATCTTCTACAAGATGTTACTAGTTAAACTATTAAATAAATACCCACAAAGAGATCTTGAGATGAAATGAAATGAGATCTTACTGGTACTGGACTGTTGGGAGGGTACAACTCTACAACAACAAACCAACTTTCAAGCAAACAAAAACCAAAAAACTGTACATACATGATACATATATATTCTAAAAGATAAACAGAGAGATGAAATTCTGTATACTAAAAACAAGCACCAACACCAAGGAAAACAAAGAAAAGAAAAGATAAATGTAGCTAGGTGCATGATTGCAGCGTGGAAAAAGACATCAAGCAATAAACTAACCAGACTTGATGATCTCCTTCACAGCTCCATGGCTTCAAACATATGGCACAGTCCTCGGTTTGCATTCTATTTCTATTCATCTCATCAGACCACTGAGATTGTGGAGAAGAGCTTGAAGAAGATACCTGCATATAAATGGTTGTTCATGTTTTAGTCTCGGAGATGCCAAGCTAATAACGGTGGCGAAATCTATCATTCATTATAAAGGTGTCTTTCAATTACAAAAACTTCACTGGGCCAATGTGATGGCCTGCTTACATGCAACATCACAGAGGAGATGCATGTAAGGTTTCTATACAAAAAATTCGAGTATAGAAACTCAACAAAAATAAAAAAATAAAAATAAAAATAACCCACCCCTTTTCAATTTTTTTATTTTTTTTAGTCAATCCTTTTCAATTAATTTAAAAAAAAAAAAAAAAGGATCCAATAAAACTTAAAGCTTTTTGTAAAAATTAGTTCTAAATTATTTAATTTATTTTAATGGTAACTAAATCTTTTATTTCAAAAAAAAAAAAAAATGGTGACTAAATATTTTTATTTAAGTTGATTTAGCTTAACCCTTTTACTAATTTCACATCTAGATTAAAAAAAAAAAAAAAAAAAAACAAGTAATACTATACAATCCAAAAAATTATCTTAAAAATGAATCCAAATGATATGTTAATTCACCACATTTGAGTTGGTTTTTCAAAAATAATTAATACTGACAAATAAATAAGACAACACAAAGAAAAAGCTCCCAAAACAAAATCAATTTCCTTTCATGACCTTGAAAAACTAAAAAAAAAAGTAATAATAATAATAAATCCTACAAACAAAATAACAGATTTGCTGGTTAAAAAGTTTTGTATGTTAAGTTTGAAATCCTCTCTTGTTACAGAGAAGAGTTGTTTATACAATCTTAGATTTATTACGGTTCGATGAAAATTCAAATCAATTATTCCAAATCAAACAACTTTCAAAAGAAAAAAAAAAATAAAAATGAAGTAACAAATCAAACACAAATAAAACCTTAACCCAAACAAATGGATTTTAATATATCACAGAAATATCCATAACAATGGTGAAGTTACAAAATTTGAAATGTATCTTTATTTATGCAAATTAACCAAACAAACAGCAAAAAAGACCCCAATTGTTTCGGTTCATCATCAATAATTTGTCATATCTGAACCTTCACACGTGTAATTCAAAAAATCCTTACTATCTATTTTGCAATTTGCATACTTACTCAGTTTTCTTTTTAGTATTTTTGACAAGTGATGCCCCATGCATATTCATCTGCCAGAGTGTTTCAGAATTGAATGGTAATATTATTAAAAATAAAATGACAATAACAAGTAAAATCAATAAAAAATAAAGACTTAGGAAGGACATCTGTTGCTTTTAATTCAAGATCAGGCAATAGTTTTGCGGACTCTTTGACAAAGAAAGGTTCGACTATGGAAGGAGATTTGGTCTCATGGAGTTTGTACCGAAGCTGTTTTGTTTCCCTCTCTGTTTTGTTTTCTACCCTGCTATGCTTTTATTTTTACTCTGTTTCTTGGTTGTGTTTTTCTTCTTCATGTTGTCTTAACCTTAGTTTTTGGGGGAGTTTTTTCTGGGGTCTGTTTGGTCTGATTATTCGGCCCTTTTTTCTCACTGGGGTTTTGTTGTATGTTTTCTCTGCCTTTTATGGCTGATAAAGCTTGTGATGTTAAAAAAAAATAAAAAAAAATAATAAAGATAAAACTAAAGAGATCAAGTTTTTGAAGGTAATAGTAAAATAAAATACCTGTTTCTTGAGTTTGGTATTTTCTTCGAGTAAATTGTGTATCTGCAAGAAAAAAATAAACATATATATAAAAAAAATAAAAAAAATAAATAATCGATATACCCATAAATAAATAATGAAACCATTATATGCGTTTTGCACTCACTGCTATGGTGTCATGACCAACAAAATAAAGGTTTTTTATTTATTTTATTTTTAAAAAATTTTGTTAAAATTGTTGAAACTGCCAACAAAAGTTTCAAGTACACGGCAATTCATATAAAAGTAGGATCCATGGATTTATTACATACACTACTGTGAAATCAATGTAAATATGTGAAATCAATGTAAATATACTAAAGTTAGACGATCCAAAAACCAATCTAAACCATGGATCCAAAAAAATATACTAAAGTTAGACGATCCAAAAAAATATACTAATGTAAATATGTGAAATCAATGTGGCAAGTTATTTGTCATTACCATGTTATTTACTACATCATTCTATGATATTTGTGATGATGACAACTCACTAGCTTGCCATATAGTATTACTCTTATAAATAATATGACCCGGTTCATATTTTCGATCTCACTAAATTGTTACAATAGCATAAATTTTTGAAGAAAAAAAAAGATTCCCTAATATCCGAAACTGTTAATCAAGGTTTGTCCAATGGCAAACCCCTCACATCTGGTCACAAGGTTATGAGTTCGAGTCCTTCCCTTCCACAAAAAACCCTTGAATTTATGTAATAGTATAATACTTAAAAAAAAAATGAATTTGGATCATATGCGCGCTTATCTTTTCTTTTTCTCCACCTCACCTAATCTCATGACTCATAAGCATTGCAATGAATGAGTGGTTAAGATGTGATTGGTTTTCATAATCACTTTATCAACAACCAATCACATGATTTAAAAATGTCAGAAAAAAAGATCAGATCAGCAGATGATCAAAATCCTAAAAATATATATAAATCAAAAACAACCTTTTAGTTTCAGATTGAGTTCCAAATTGAGGTGATAACTCCTCCCCAAAGGAGTTTTTAGTACACTTATCTTTTTTTTTCTTTTTAACTAAAATTTTAAAGTACAAGATGTTTTTTTGGGTGTAAAATAAGATGATTTTTTCTACCTAAATTCAAAACTAGAGGGTTATTTTTAAATAAAAAATTCTACCCTTAGGGTGATAAAAAAAAAAGCCAGAAAGAAGTGGTCAGGAACAACATTACAACACCTAACAATGAAGACATAATTAATACAAAATAAAACTTGGAAATACCTTTTGTAGACTACGCATTTAATTAACATCATATCATATGATAAATTAATAGCTTACCTCATTTATAAGACGCTCATTCTATTCCTCAAGACTCTTATTTCTCTGCATAGTAATGAAGGTATAATCTCAGAATCAACTGAATTAGCTTGGAAGGTAATTAAAATGAAAATTTAAAATAAAATGAAAGATGGAAATTCACAGCTAGTAAATCTTGATCAAGCACAGTTAATGGAGATCCATAAATCTTTCTCACATCCATGGACTTGAACGACACCATACACTTAGGGCACTATAAAAGGAAAATTATTAATGCATCAGTATATGTATATGCTGAGGAAAACATTAATGAACAGGCCATTTCTTGCTTGCTCGTATAGCTATATAGATATAGGAAGTAGCAGAAAATACCTTTGCAGAAATTTCGGAGGATTGTGGAATTAATGCACTTAACAATGCAGGAGAAATGTCCACAAGGAAGGCAGCTGCAAATTTTCGACCAAGTATAAGTTAGTTAGTTAGGTTAATACTAGAACTAGAAAGCAAGCCAACATGAAAATTGATGAGAAGAAATAGATATTTTTGCTTATACCAAAACTTTAACTAGAATTTTGTACATAGAACTCACTAAACTTACAGGACGAAAATCGAAAATTAACTCAGGATTGCTACACTTCGGAATTAAAGCTATAAAGGTTTTGTCAAGACCTTTAATAATGGATCCCTCTCTGTGAAATTCATGAATGCAGTTTATAAAGTCTTTACGAATCACATCCCAATTTGCCTTAACAAAATTAAGGTTCATCCCATCTGGACCCGGAGCCTTATTACCATCACAAGAATTTAGCACTTTCCAAACTTCTTCAGAGCTGAAACTGACTTCTAGAGAGTCTCTCTCTGCCTCCAAAAGCTGATTGAAAGCCAAACCCGACAACTTCGGTCTTTGCCACTTCTCCTTAGAGAAACGATTCTTGAAAAAATTAAAAATCCCTTTCCTCACCTGCAGGGGTTTAGACAGCCTTACCCCTTCCACAAAAATCTCCCCTATGTTGTTCAAACTTCTCCTACCATTTGCTATATGATGAAAGAAAGTTGTATTCTTATCACCCTCTTTTAACCAATTCCCCTCGATTTTTGACGCCACATTTGCTTCTCTAATCTAATGTGATGCCACAACTCAGACAAAAACTCCCTCCGTTTTTTTTTCTTTGCACATCCCAACCTAAAACAGCAGCCTCTTTATCAAGGTCAACGAGCTTGCCTTCCATAACTGAAATCTCATACCCATTCAACTTTCTGGAAATAAGCCATTTCTTAACAACATCCTTTGAATCTTTTAACTTAGACGAAAGAATGTAGCTATGAGAACCATGCCGATTTTCTCTACTCCAATCCTCTCTAACCTCTTTCATAAGCTCCTTTTCCTCAAGACAATTATTGTAGAACCTAAAAAGATAAGGGCCCCAGCTGACTCTCTCTTCTCCAATCATTATAGGATTATGGTCCGAGAAACTTCCATTTAAACCCCTTTGAGTCTATCCAGTCTCGCCCAAGAAGCCGACTCTCTATAATTTGTCCATGTAAATCTAATGCCCTCCAAAGGGATATCCACTAACTTTGCTTGAGCAAGGAAAGATTGAAAATTCCTTATCGAAACCATATTACAAACACTACCTTTCCTTTCCGACGGATCCAAAACCGTATTAAAATCCCCTCCGATGCACCAAGGGACCGGAAATTGAGCTTTAGTGTTAAAAATAAAATTCCACAACTCCTTTCTTTCGTTCTTAACATTAGCAGCATAAATGTTACATAAAACCATAGTTTTGGATTCTGCAACTCCCCTTCAAGAATAATGCAACGATTATTCGTAATGCAAGACTTAACCAAAAAGCTGACTTCATTCCACAGAACAATCAATCCCCCTGCTCTGCCTATCGCATCTACACTGACACCGCTAGTAAGCACTTGACCACCCAGAGAACGAATTACACTCTTGTCAAAATTCTGTAATTTCGATTCTTGAATAAAAAGGGCAATAGGATTATATCTTCTAACTAAACTTCTCATCATTCTTTTCTTCTCCGGCCTACCAAACCCCTAGCATTCCAAGAAAGGACTAACATAAAAAATAAAATAAAAAAATAAAAAAAATTTGACTCCAATCTGAAACGAAAGACAAAAAAAAAAACCTTATTTCTGTAGCTTGTCCTAATCTTCCCTCTCCCTTGACACTAGAATATCAATCATTTCTTGCTCTTTGCCATTAAAATCGATTCCAAGAGTTGTGCCCACTTCAATTACTTTCGTCACTTCCTCCTCCACAAACCACGGCTCCTTGTCTCCTGAAGAATCCTTGTTATTCAAGTTAATACCCCGAGCCACACTTTCTTCGACTACTCTAGCCATCTCTTCATCTAAATTCCAGGTAACTTTGTTCACAATCCATTCCCCATCAACCGTAACTTTTCTGCTTGTGCCCTTCTTCGAACTCCTCATTTGCATATTGTGGATTTTCAGAGAATTGCTACCTCTCTTGTTCAATGCCAGAATCCCTTCTCTGTTGACAGTCTGAGAACTCTCTCTATCCAACCTCCGCCGATTGCCAGAGACAGGGGAAATTCTTTCCTCCAACTGAGCACCTGAAAACTCTTCACCGGTAGACATTAAGGGAAACTGGGAATCCTTAGCATAAATAGCAATTTGACCCATCTCTATGTTGTTGTCTGGAGGCCCACTGTAACCCCCCACTTCTAAATTATCCATATTTTGACTTTGGGCCTCAGATTCTTCTACCAGGTGATGGTTCTCTTTAAGCAACTCAGTTGTAGGGCCTTCTTGTTAGACCTGATGTCCCAATATCTCCGGTCCTAGACTTTTAGAGCATTCCCCTTTCTACTGTTTTTGAAATTCTCTTGATTCCGCCTCCGAAGAAGTCCAACTGCTCTCCTCTTTGCTCTCTCCTCTGCGCATATCACTTCTACTTTTGCCAATCACTAGCTTCGTATTGTTCATAGGGAAACCTAAAGGCTTCACCTTCGATTTGCGGACCCAATTACCTTTCCCTTTCTTAGGGGATTTCAAAGAATAAGAAACCTTTAAGTTTCTTTCCCCATTGATATCGGAAAGGTTATGAAATCCGCCCCTGTCTTCCTTGACTTCTCCTCTTGCCCATGCGCTGTGATTAGACTGTGTATCCAAACTGGAACTTTTTTCTCTGACCACTTTTCTGACCTGCCCTGCTACTCCCATTTTCCTCTTGTCTTTTTCCTGAGATTTGGTGCGGACTGTGACATCTTCCAAATCCTCCAGGCTATTTACTCTTTCCATTTCATCCAATGGATTCAAATTCAAATCCTCATTGTAAATCCCCAGATGTTGTTTAACCCACGAGATATCCACCGGAATTTGATCTTTCGATAATTTCACCGGAAATATGCCATGATCTTTCTGAATCTTGATCAAATGAGGCACCTCCTGAGGAGGATCCTTCAGAACCAAAACCCGCCCTCTATCAAGACTTTTTTTCATCGCAGTATCTACTTCTACTAAAAGTGACTCACCAACTATACCTCCTAATTTCAAGAAGAAATTAGAGTTCCAGCAGAAAAGAGGAATCTCGTAGCATTCAATCCAAACCAGTTTTGACTTAGAAATGTAAGACACATTCCACTTGTTCATTGAACTAAAGCAATCCTCCCAAAAGAATCGATTGGCGAAGAAACCATCCCTATCTGTTTTAGTCTCAAAACACCATAGAATATGATTGTCACCTAGATAGGAAGTTTTGACGCTATAACCCCTATCCTTGAGTCTCTTTCTCGCACCATCATAGTTAGAAAAAACATAAAGGGTACCAATGGCACACCTGGATATCCATTCCCTTTCCTCCTTTCTTTCCAACCAGCTTATCTTAACGTTCTTATCAGCCTTCTTAGAATCTCTGAACTGATCATAATTCTGATGACCATAAACCGCCTCTGCATATGATCTTTCGCTATTGGAAACAAAAGTCTGATAGCCTTTTCCCCTGACATCCAGAGATGTGCTACTGTCTCTGGTTCCTTTGGATCGATCCGCTCCTCTCTGATTTCTCCCTAGCAAACTTGTTCCATCTTTCCTCCTCTTGTCCCAATCAGTTATCGCTACCTTTGAACTAATCGGCCAGCCATACACATGCATCCCATTTACCATGTTTGCCACCTTTTGAGCTTCTTCTCTAGCACCAAACCTGATGAAAGCGTAACAGCTCTTCCTCGTGCTATTTTTGGCCGACAGAAAAACATCTCTAACTTTGCCAAAAACCTTAAAAACTCCCCATAAACACTCTGTATCAACCTTTGGATTTAGATTATCCACAAAAATTGAAACAAGATTCTCTCTAAAATCTACCCTTCCTTCCTTTCAGCGCATGTCAGAGGTTCTCTCTCTAGAATACATTCTCTATCTTACAATCCATTTCTTGCTTGCTTGCATAGATATAGCAAGTTCAGCAGAAAATACCTTTGCAAAAACTTCATAGGATTGCAGAAACTTGTTAGTGCATGACAAACATAATAAATGTCCGCAAGGAAGGCAGCTGCAAATTTTCGATCAAGTAATGCAAGTTAGTTAGATAGGTTACTAGTAGAACTAAAAAGCAAGCCAACATGAAAATTGATGAGAAGAAATAGATATTATTGCTTAATAACTCAAAATGAAACTAATGGTAAGATCACAGGGTTTATGAATATACACAACCGTGTCTGTGTGTACATATAAGCATAATAAATGCTATCTAATGGTTTTTGAGTGACTGATAAATTAGTTTCTATAAAATAGCAAGAGCCTTATAACATGTACTAGCAAATATTATTTATAATGCTTGTCAATGTAAATGTATCATATGAAAAGCAATCAACTTCTTGGACATGGATGCTGTGTGATCTTACTCACACCAAAACTTCAATTTAGATATAAAGGATATATTGAATCATGATATGTCGAACAATGTTGAATTATAGCATGAAACATCAAATCAGGAACGTAAATACATGACAAAATTATAACATCTGAAGTGCTCTGCCTCTCCACTGTTTACCAACTTTGGGAAAATGTAGTGTGGAGAAGGCTCGTGTGTGCTGAGTTTTGTTTAAATTGAAACACAAAGAGAAAACAAGTGAAACGCTGTGTAGGGACATAACCAGGATTGAAGACTAGGGTAGGTTAGACATTTTTTTTTTTACCGAACATCGATATCACCTAATTAGAAGGACATAGTGAGACGTCCCCATAAAATGTATATTCTAAATAAATACTTCACAAAATTTTATATTATTTAAAAAAAATCAAATTAAATTATAAGAGAAACATGAAACACAAATAGAAACACTAATTAAATTATACAATATTCTTATATTATTTTGATTCATTCTAAATATACTAATATAGATAAATTTAATGAAATTAATTTAAAAATATTGTTACTTTGTAAATTTAAAATTGGATTAAATAATAATTTGATTACTCCTAAAATCTCATTATCTATATTTAACAATAACCCTAAAATTTCAAAACAAAATAAAATATTTTTTAAAGTAATAAAATAAAATATTTAAAGCCATAATATTTATTCAAACATATCTAAATATTGATGTTGATAAATAGATTGAACCAAGTTTGAAGAATGAAAAGAAATAATTTTTATTATAGAAAAAAGAAAAAGGAAAAAGGATTAAATTTTTTACTTTGATTAGGAATTAAAACTAATTTAAAATTTTTTTCTTTACTAATTTAATTTTTTTTAAAAGGGGCCAAGGTGGGCTTGAGCCCACCCTAACCCCCACACAGGTCCGTCCCGGGGCCTGTGTGCAATGTAAAAGAGCAACATTTGATTGACAAACAGCGAGCAGAGATTATGAAAAATATAAGTAACTCAAGCAACACTATGAAGGGGTATTTTAGTCCGTTAAACTCTACCAACACCATAGATACACTGAAGGGGTATTTTAGTCCGTTAAACTCTACCAACACCATGTTGAGTTTAACGGACTAAAATACCCCTTCATGACATGTTAAGCAAGAACATCAAAACCTGAACATAAGAGCACTCAAGCTCTTCAAGCTCTTCGGTCTTCACAACAAACTCAGTGGTGGTCTGAAGAGATGACTACAAGGCAAATCGACGACTGTGCCATATGTTTAGAGCGATGGAGGTGTGAAGGCGGTCATCAAATCTGGTTAGTTTCATGGCTTGACGTATTATACTCAATCTACCTACATTTATCTGTAGTTTTCTATGTTTTCCTCAGTGTTGGACCATGGTGTATGTCTTTAGTATCCAGAATTTCATTTCTCTGTTTATCTTTTAGATTATATATGCTTGTATAGCTTCGTGGTTTCTGTTGCTAGAAATTTAGCTTGTTGTACCCCTCCCCCACAGATCACAGTGAGTAGGCTTCCATGGATAAACATTTCATTTCTTCTTAATATCTGTTTGTGTGTATTTACCAGATTAACTAGTAGGATTTCTTGTTATTGTAGAAGATTTTTGGGTTTATGTCTCATCTGATGCTAGCTTTTCAATTACCCAGAAAACATATATTTTTGTTAGCTTAGAGCTTTATGATAAATAATAAAACAAAGTTTCGGATCAATACCATTCACCTTCGAAAATCCAAAAAACCTCAGGAGAAGCATCACCGGTCAGAGAAAAGATTCCAGAAAGTTCCCTCAATTCATGAATGCCAAACCCACACCCCGATAAAGCTCTGCTCCTTGTTTGTTCAATGAAAGAGAAAAAACAATTCATATTTTTCATAATCTCTGCAGCTACTCTGCTCGCTGTTTTTCAATCGAAGTTGCTCTATTACATTGCACACAGCGTTTCACTTGTTATCTCTTTGTGTTTCACTTTAAACAAAACTCAGCACACACGAGCCTTCTCCACACTACATTTTCCAAAAGTTAGTAAACAGAGGAGAGGCAGAGCACTTCGGATGTTATAATTTTGTCAGTATGTTCCTGATTTGATGTTTCATGCTATAATTCAACATTGTTTGACATATGATTCAATATATCCTATATATCTAAATTGAATTTTTGGTGTGAGTAAGATCAGACAGCATCCATGTTTATGAAGTTGATTGCTTTTCATATAGTACATTTGCATTGACACATATTATAAATAATATTTGCCGGTACATGTTATAAGGCTCTTGCTATTTTATCGAAACACTAATTTATCAGTCACTCAAAAACCATTAGATAGCATTTATTATGCTTATATATACACACAGACACGGTTGTGTATATTCATAAACTCGGTGATCTTATTACCATTAGTGTCGTGTTGAGTTATTAAACAATAGTATCTATTTCATCTCATCAATTTTCATGTTGGTTTGCTTCTAGTTCTAGTATTAACCTAACTAACTAACTTGCATTACTTGGTCGAAAATTTGCAGCTGCCTTCCTTGTGGACATTTATTCGGTTTCTCCTGCATTATCAATTGGCTTCAACAATCTGGTGAAATTTCTGCAGAGGTATTTTCTGCTATACTTGCTATATCTATGCAAGCAAGCAAGAAATGGATTGTTCATTAATGTTTTTCCACAGCATATACATATACTAATGCATTAACAATATTCCTTTTACAGTGCCCCATGTGTAAGATGTTGTTCAGGGAGCCGGATGTGAGAAAGATTTATGGATCTCCAGTAGTGCTTGATCAAGATCTTCTAGATGTGAATTTCCCATCTTTGATTTTTAAAATTTTCATTTTTCCTTCCAGGTAGACGTTAGTTGAATTGAATCTCAGGTTATAACTTTATTACTGTGCAGAGAAGCCAGCGCCTTGAGGAAGAGAATGAGCTTCTCACACAGGAGGTAATACTTGTCTTTTTCATGCTTATTAGCTGAGAGGATATTTGATGCGCCCAGTGTATGGTGCTTCTTCCATGTGTTTAGAGTGTTAAGATAACTATTGTCTTCTTCCATGTGTTAGAATGTTTAAATAACTATTATTAGGTTCTTTTATATTTGGTTAAACTTTTATATATCGTATATGATAGTTACTAACATAGTGTCAGAGCCCTAATTGTTCTGAGAGTTCTGGGTTCGAATTCCTTCACATATATTTATTATGAAATTTGTATACGTATTTGGGTTTGGTAATATACAATAGCTATTTCTAATTTATTTTTTAGAATTACACTATTATATAAATTCGGAGTTTTTTATGAGAGAGGACTTGAACTCGTAACCTCGTGATACAGGTGTGAAGGGTTTACCATCGACCAAACCTCATCCGTCAAATATTATTTTTTTTGGTACTAAACTACTAATCATGTCTTCATTGTAAGGTGTTGTTCTGTTGTTCCTGCCCCTTCTTTCTTGGCTTTTTTTTTTTTTTTTTTGGGAGATTTGCAAGATACCCATAAGGTTTATTTATTATTGTTTTCAAAAACAAACATCTAGTTTCGAATTATGTAGAAAAAATCATCTTATTTCATATCAAAATCACCTTATACTTTCAATTTTTAGTTTAAAAACCAGTGCAGATAAACTGTTTGCGATTTTAGGAAATCACTTAATTTTATATGATGCTGTGTAGTTGAAACTTTTGTTGGTAGTTTCAACAATTTTTTTAAAATAAAAAATAAAAACCTTAATTTTGTTGGGAGAACTTTTGGTCTCACCATAGCAATGAGTGCAAAATGCATATAATAGTTAGTTTCATTATTTATTTATGGGTACATCGATGCTTATTATAATTTATATGTTTATTTTTTTCTTGTAGAATGACAACTAGGGATGGCAATGGGTCTAGTCCTAGACCCAGACCCGATAAAAAAAAATTGAAAATTTTTAGGTTCGGGTGACCCAGATCCGACCGAGGACCCGTGAAAATTCGTGGGTTTGGGACCTTGGGTCTGGAGCCACGATAAAAAAAAAAAAACAATTAAATACTAATAAATAAATAACTAAATAAAATAAATAAATAAATAGAGGACATAAAAGGGAAATATTCTTATTTGCATTCAATTTCAATTTCAAATTCTTCATTTTTTATTATTATTTTTTTAACTCACTCACTATTCGAGTCTACGGGTCCAGGTCCGGGTCTATGGGTCCTGGTCCGGGTCTACGGACCCGGACCCAGACCCAGACCCAGACCCAGACCCAGACCCGAACCCAAATCGGGTCTAATATTCTGGACCCAGACCCGTCTTATGACCCAAATGTGAGGACCTAGACCCGATCCACACGGGTCGAGTCTCGCGGGTCCAGATCTAATTGTTATCCCTAATGACAACTTACGCAAGGAAAATACCGAACTCGGGGAATAGGTATTTTCTTTTAAAATTACCTTTCAAAAACTTGATCTCATTAGTTTCCTCTATAATTTGTTATGATTTTACTTGTTATTGTAATTTTATTTTTAATAATATTACCATTCAATTCCGAAACACTATCTCAACATTCTCGTTCCAATTCATATGGCAGGTGAATATACATCGGGCATCACTTGTCAATAAGGCTAAAATTAAAACGGAGTAAGTCTGCAAATAGATCACAAGGAACATTTGAATGACACGTTTGAGGTAATTCAAATGTTTTGGATATTTAGTTTGTTGTTGTTGTTTGGTTAATTTCCATAAACAAAGATACAATTCAAACTTTGGAACTTCACCGTTGTTATGGATATTTTTATGTTGTACTAAATTCCATTTGTCTGGGTTATGGTTTTTATTTGTGTTTTACTTGTTAGTTGTTAATACTTACAAATGGTTTTCGAATAACCGGTGTGAATTTTCAGCAAATATAATCAATCCAAGATTGTATGAACAACTCCTATCTGCAACAAGAGAGGATCTCAAACTTAACATAAAAAAAACTTTTTAAACCAGAAACTGTGTTTTTTTTTTTAAAGATAAATTTCATTGCAGCAAAAGCAAGGTTACATCAAATAAGATAAAATCTAGACAAAAGGAGAAATACCAGGGGCCATAAGATTGGCACTTGGAGCAACATAAATTACGTCTCTAACCTTATTAAGTTACGTCTGAAATCTGAGAGGTGAGCCAACCCAACTCAGAAAGAACAACATCTTTCATTCTTTTGAACGAATCAGCTCCGCCACCTCTGAAGCATTGGTCTCCAAAACCGCACGAACAAGACCGATGTCAACAACCATCTCAATACCTTTCAGAACTGCTAGAGCTTCAACTTCCGCACCAGGCCACTAGAGCTTCAACTTCCACACCAGGCCATTACCAATCTCTCTTTGCTTTATAGAGGTTAAATTGTTTATGCAGACATACATAAGTTGATTGATATGACTCGTTATCCTCACAACTATGGTAAGCCAATTAAACAGTGATCCCTATATATCATGATACTTTATTGATAATATATGTTGGAAATTAAATTAGTAATGAATATTAATTTTGTTTTTCAAAAAAAAAAAAAAAAAAGAATATTAATTTTGTATGGAATGATGAAAACAGGATTTGTTTTGCGGAAGTGGAATGATAGAAGTAGCGTTCATGTGTATCCACCCACACCAAAATGTCAAAATGCTTCCCGATTTATCTTTTGGGATTTTCTATTCACCTTTCTCATTCTGCCTACGAATTCCTTTCTGAACACTTGGTCATTGAAATTCTTCCCAAGCTCTCATTTAATCACACCCCTTGATTTAATTCCTTAATTTTGATGTATTAATAAACAAGTATTCCGTTTTTAAGTCTGGGGCAGGACCCACATCCTCATTTTTTTACACAAAATCTAACACACTTTTGTATTCATTAATAAATTTTAATTATTTGAATATTTCAGATTTTATGATCTTAATTATATTTCTTTTTTTTTTTTATTAATATTAGTATCTCATCTCTCTTCTTTAATTTAATTTACTTTTTCTTTTCATACAATATCAAATTTAAATGCAAACAAAACTCGACATCAACCTTAACTAGACACTCATAAGTGATTTTAGTAGTTCAAATAGGTGAAGTTCCAAAGTCTGAATTGTTTATTTAATCAAACAAACAACAGCAATCTTCAAATGTTTTAGTTCTCCTTTATAATCCGACTATCCGAGCCTTACATTCTTCAAATGTGTAACTCGAATCACTATAATCAATGTTTTAGCCTTACATTCTTCGGAGAACCTGGTTTACCAAAATCAAAATCAGTCTACTGTAAAAACCATAATGAGAACAAAAAGAAACAGAAACTTACGCACTCTAAGTAAAGTTGGGCATGCAATTGGGTCATGACACACAAACTCGACACAAATGTGAAACAGATAATCAAGTTCAAATTCATAATCAGGTCAACATGTTCAACTCGTTTAATAAACAAGTCATATTAGATTTAGCTTAATAGGTTGCGGGTTGACTCGATTATTAGTATTATGGTCAAATTTGTCATATTTAAATTAAATAAGGATATAATTGTAATAGTTTATGCATTAGTAAATAATCGTCATTATGGGTAAAATGGATCAAGATCAGAAACAACCCATACATTAAACAAACGGATTAGTTGGGTAAGTTGGGTTGTGTCGTGTGATTCGTTTAATAAATAAACCGTGTCCAGATTGAGGGACGACCGACCCGTTTAGTTAATCGATTTGTGTTAGGTTGAGTGAAAAAAGAATGTCTTGTAGAATTGGGTTTTACCCAATCCGCAAACCCCAATTGTCTCCCTAAAGTAAAGTGTATTGCAGCTTCATCATAATACATGAACTTTACACAAGCCATGAAACAATATATACTTAGTCGAATTATTCGGTTAATATAAATTTATCAATTTATGTTTTTTTTTTTTTTTTTTTTTTTTTTTTTTAAATTTTTTTTTTTTAAGTATTATATAAATTCAGGGTTTTTAGAAAGAGGATGACTCAAACCCACAATTTCATGGTGCAGGTGTGAAATGTTTACTACCGAACCGACCTCATCTTGTGAACCATTTATTTTTTAAAAACTAAAAAGCGTCTAAAATCCATGTAAAAGGTGAAAAATAATAATAATACTAACTTCTACCATTTAACTGTTGTCATTTCAACTAATGTGTAGCTTGTGACATTAGTTTGAATTGCCACATAATTCTTCTCTCTCTTTGTTTTAGTTTAGCGGAGTAAACAAGTGATGTGTCGATGCCATCAACTACGTGCCATATACAGTATGTTGGGATATAAATGTTGAGACCCTATAAGGAAATTGTAGAAAAAATAAAATAACAATAAAAAGTCGTAACAAAGAGGAAATTGAGATTATATATAAAGTTGGCATTTGGCAGGAAGTATAAAAATAGAAAGTATACACACATGGTCCCTTGCCAATGTGGTGGGTCTTTCCCAAGGGAACCCCTGCCACCAAGGTTCAAGGCCTAGTGTATGTATGGACATGTGAAAATTTTCCTACCACTAGTGTGGGTGTTGTCCCACTAATATGTGAGTGTTCTCTCCCCTCTTGTGGGAATTACAGTCCATGCTGAGCTTGTAGAACTCAATATCGCCGGTCCCGACAGTTGTTGTGTAATAAAAATAAAAAAATAGAAAGTATACGGTATACCTGTTTGAGTCGGTGAATTTCCTTGAGTATGCTCTCTCTCTCTACAGCAAAAGAAAATTTTCTTTTAGGAAAGAAAGAACTTCACACGGTCATTTGATTTTTGCACCCATTCGCACATATGAATGGCAATGGACTGGATTCCCCATTCCGTCCATTCCCATATCCAATAAAAAAAATGTTAAATTTTCATATTTTATTTGGTAGTCTCAGGTCTAGTCGGCCGTTTTTTTATAAGAAAAAAATAATAATTTATATGATTAAAGTTAATAATTACGTAATAAATATTAAAATTGATAATGGAGATGGGTGGGTCAGATACCCATAGACCATATATATCCTCGTCCTTGCAGATTTTATAATCATATCCATAACGACCTCATAGATGTTATACTATTTTTTTTTTAGTGGTGTTATTTACACACCCCCTATCGATCTATATATGTCTCACTTTTTAAAATTTTGATTTAATAAAATAAAATAAAATGTTTTTATTAATTGTTTTGATTTATTTCTAAAACTACCCAGTTTACTTATTTTTCAAACTTAATATACCTCATCTTTGATCTCTGTATACATCTTTCTCTCACCTCCATTAAATGATTTATTTTTTCTTCTTATTATTTTATTTTATTTTGAGTTTTTTTTCTTCTTATTTCATGGTGGAAGAGAAAAAATATATATATATAACAGGGTTACTTCAATACAATAATAGCTTAATATAATTCTAAAGAACGATTCTTCCATATGCTTGATATCTTTCAATGACTATTTCATAATATTTTTGTATGTGTGTAAGAAGCAAAATTTAGAGTTTAAGAGTTAAGAAAAAAAAAAAGGTTTAAAAGAACATGTGTTTTTTTTTTTTTTTTTTTTTGTGAAAAGGAATGTGGGGTTTTAATAGGTTTACTTTGTAAAAGATTTTTTTCCTTAAATTGTATATCCCTTTAAGTAATTTTGATAAAGGAAAAAAAAAATACTGCATAATTAAAAAAGTGGGGCATAAATAGACAGATAGGGGGTGTGCCAATAGCACCACTCTTTTTTTATTTTTTTTTTGTAATTACCTATCTATCCTTGTGTAATATGACATTTTTAACTGGAACATTAACGGCAGGGTGGAGAATGACAATTATTTCTAATGGCAAGGTGAAAAATGATCATTTCTAAAACTAGAGGGTACAAAATGGCTATTATCTTAAACTAAAAAAAGGTTTTACTAATAACCGTAATTAATATATATGAACCGATTCATATTCTTGATCTCCCTAATTTTTTAATTTAAGATTTTAGGAATGAGACTAACTTGAACCCAAACCTCATGGTGTTGGTGTGAGAGGCAAACCACTGGTTCAACCCATCTTTTTATCTCCTCAATTTATTGTAGCTGACACAAAATCTTTTTGGACAACAAAACACAAACCAGGAAGACCACTTTATAATAATAACAATAATACAAGTGTCTATGTGAAAATAGCTATTTTTTTTTTTATAAAATATTAAATTTATCAGTTTCCAATAAAATTATTATTCTTATGAAATTTTCCATTTTTTAACAAAATTACCCTTAATAATTTTTCAATTCTTGATATAAAAAAAGTTATTTGGGACCTCCATCTTTGGAAGTCACATACCTCTAAATGGAAGTTTGTGTGCATATACCTACATTGTTGGAGGTTTACAACAGTTCTCCAACAATGGAGATGGAGGTTTGTGACCTCCAAACATTTCCAATTTTAAATTTAATAATAATAATAATAATAATAAGAGAGCTTCTTTTGAAAATTCAATTTTTCTTTTTACACTTCTTTTCTAAAAACACTTCATTCTCAAAATTTAAATTTTAAAAAATTCTAAAGACACTTCATTTTATTACAAGATTATCCTTTTTATCTTTTTTGAATTAAATTATTAAAAAAGGAAATTATCTCTCCTAAATCATTAGATTAATTATTACATATTAAATATTCTCTCCTAAATTTTTTATTACCATATTAAACTTTCTCTCATTCAATACATATCTCTAATTTTCTATCTTTATTCTTTTTCAAGTAAGACTCAAAGTTAAGAAAAAAAAATTACTAATAAACTTGATTTTGTACGTATATACTAAAAAAAAAAAAACTCAAAAAACAAGGTACTTGTTTTTTTTTTTTTAAATCAAAATATGAAAATGTTTTTTGTTACTCTTATAGGTATGTGATTGTCTAGAGAACTTTAATTATTTCATTAGTCTTATAAATTCTAAATTTAATCGAATCTAATTGAAACAATTCAAGCTTTCATATATTATATATATATATATATATATATATATAAATTACTGTTAGTAAAAAACTAAAATATTCATAAGTTTTTTTCTTTAAATATTAATTAGAGATTGATTGAGAAAATATGGAAATATAATTTATTTATTTTTTTGAAAATTAGAGAGAGATTAATTAGGAGAGAATGACTAATATGATAATAACAGATTTAAGAGAGAGAATTTAATACGTAATATTTAATCTAATGATTTAGGAGAGAGAATTTTTTTTTAATAATTTAATTAGTTTGGAATGTCTTTAATTTTTTTTGTCTGGTTTAGTAATTTTAATTTAGGTTAAAATTGTCATTAATAAAAAATAAATTAAATTAGAGTGTGAATAGATAATTTGTGGATCGTAAGGAGAAACTCTCTGATAATAGTTTAAAACAAAATAGAGGAGGTGTTTTTGTCACTTTAGAGACTGAAATTGACAAAATAGAAAAATTTTGGGTGGGGATAAAAATAGGAAAACAAAATATTTTTGATTTTTTTGTAACTATTTCCTCGTATTTAATTAATACATCTCCAAAAAGAATTCAGCATCTGATAAAGCAGAGGAAAATAGGAAGATACCATGAATATAAATTATGTTACAGGATGAAAATAAATGTGATTGAAGATACCATGCGTTTTAATGAGTTGTTAATTAATGGCTTACCTCATATTTCAGAAGTTCATTATCGGCCTCTAGGGACTGGTTTCTCTGCATAATTTTAAATTTTCGATGACTATGTATGAACCATCATTCCAACTACAAAAAAAAGAAAAAGAAAAAGAAAAAGAAAAATGGAAATTCACCTCTTGTAAATGTTCATCAAGCACAACAACAGGAGATCCATAAATCTTTCTCACATCTCTCGACATGAACTGAGCCCTGCATGTAGGGCACTGTACCGGTGGAAAAATGATTAATGCATTAGTATATATATATATATGTATGAAGAAACTAATGAACAATACTATTCAAATTATAGCTAGTAACGATAAAGGAGGTTGCAGAAAAACACATTTGCAGAAACTCCGCGGCATCGTTGAATCCACTTGCTAATGCAGGAGAAACAGTATATGTGTCCACAAGGGAGGCAGCTGCAAATTTTCAGACGTTATATATATATATATATATATAAAAGTTGGTTTAATACAAGAAGCAAAGCAACATGAAAGATGAAGTAAGAAGTAAAGTGCCATCTTATTACTTAATTACTCAACATGAAACTAATTGTAGTATCACATAGTTGCCACCTACGGGAACCTGGAATATTGCAAAGCTAAATGAGCGTTTTTCACCACCAAACCACATTGGACAGTGGTAAATATAGTATTGTTACCAGGACACGTGGTAATATATCATTCGGAGCGATGGAGGCTTAGAGCTAGTACACATTACATGATGAAATTATTGTACCAGTAATATAGCAAGACCCTTCCGTATAAAAACTACCGGCGAATCTTATTTATATTGTTTATGAGTGTATTTACCAAATATGTAACAATCCAACTTCATCTTAGACCTGGGGTAATGTTTGAGGAACGATTGAATTACATGTCTAATGATGTTGAATCGTTACAGGAAACGGCAAATCAAGAACATATATTACTAAAAGCAAAGTTTGAAAATTCAATTCCAAACTGCAAACTAAATTTGCAAATATGATATTTTACTAACGTAGAGCTACTTTTTTTTGTGTGGAAAAAGTAATTTCCACCAAGTTATCAACATTATG